>CM055126.1:62403472-62663472 GCA_029206835.1 Rana muscosa | reverse complement strand
ACTTTAGGCAAGAGGAAATCTCTCCAAAATGGAGAACAGTGGTGACATCATAGTGGCACTATAATGGGGGCTCCCCACTGACCACCAATGTAAGAGGAGATGTTACTGGGGCTCCTCACTGACCACCAATGTAAGAGGAGATGTTACTGGGGCTCCTCACTGACCACCAATGTAAGAGGAGATGTTACTGGGGCTCCCCACCGACCCCCAATGTAAGAGGAGATGTTACTGGGGCTCCTCACTGACCACCAATGTAAGAGGAGATGTTACTGGGGCTCCCCACTGACCACCAATGTAAGAGGAGATGTTACTGGGGCTCCCCACTGACCACCAATGTAAGAGGAGATGTTACTGGGGCTCCTCACTGATCACCAATGTAAGAGGAGATGTACTGGAGCTCCCCACTGACCACCAATGTAGGAGGAGATGTACTGGAGCTCCCCACTGACCACCAATGTAAGAGGAGATGTACTGGAGCTCCCCACTGACCACCAATGTAGGAGGAGATGTACTGGAGCTCCCCACTGACCACCAATGTAAGAGGAGATGTACTGGAGCTCCCCACTGACCACCAATGTAGGAGGAGATGTACTGGAGCTCCCCACTGACCACCAATGTAAGAGGAGATGTACTGGGGCTCCCCACTGACCACCAATGTAAGAGGAGAGGTTACTGGGGCTCCTCACTGACCACCAAAGTAAGAGGAGAGGTTACTGGGGCTCCTCACTGACCACCAAAGTAAGAGGAGGAGATGTTACTGGGGCTCCCCACTGACCACCAATGGGGGAGGAGATGTACTGGAGCTCCCCACTGACCACCAATGTAAGAGGAGATGTACTGGAGCTCCCCACTGACCACCAATGTAAGAGGAGATGTACTGGAGCTCCCCACTGACCACCAATGTAGGAGGAGATGTACTGGAGCTCCCCACTGACCACCAATGTAAGAGGAGATGTACTGGGGCTCCCCACTGACCACCAATGTAAGAGGAGATGTACTGGGGCTCCCCACTGACCACCAATGTAAGAGGAGAGGTTACTGGGGCTCCTCACTGACCACCAAAGTAAGAGGAGATGTTACTGGGGCTCCCCACTGACCACCAATGGGGGAGGAGATGTACTGGAGCTCCCCACTGACCACCAATGTAGGAGGAGATGTACTGGAGCTCACCATTTTACTTGGACTATAGCCATTCCCAACCTCATGTGGTGGCAACAGGTCCTTTTTATTAGCGTCCACCTACCGCATGTTTGCTTCTCCTTGGGGTCCGGTGTAATGGATTTCCTCCTCTTCTTCTGGCTGCTGAGGGGCGGTCTACCCCTTCCTGGCCTCTTAGTGCAGATTTGGGGTCCGGAGGGAGGGGAACACACCATGGGGTTATGGGGCGGGGCTGCGGGTTAGAGAACACAAACAGGAAAGTGTTACACTCACATTTAAAATCGGGAAACCCCCCCATCCCCCACCAAGGATCCCGCCTATGATCATACACTCGGCTCTTACCAGGCGAGCGCAGGTGCTCCGTACTAGACTCTCCGCTGCTGTGCGTTCGCGGCGTCATGTAGTGAATGGAAGTCTCTTCGAGGTATTTGTCTACAAGGTCTGGGCACACTGCGGGCAAAGGAGAACACGGTGACAACCTGTCCGGTCCACCCGAAGGTGATACTTTATAGGTGGCGTCTGCTGGGCTAAGTCACCCCCCAGGCTTCCTTGTATCTCCCAGCTCTGGCCCCGCCCCAGAAGAGCAGGGCTCTCTTCCAATAGAAAGAGCCAACATCACAAGCATGGAGGTATCGCTACCTTGGTCCACCAATCACCGTTTTCCCAGGGATAGACCCCTCACAACTGGGACTGTACCCAGGAAAGGTGTTCCTGGGAGTCGGCTCCAACCTGTCATACTGCTCGAGTGGTAAATAAAAAAAAACACCCCAACTAGAGCAACCTACGTGCAATTCCTGCTGCCGTGTGTAAATGGGCTGCTCCAGCAAAGAAAAGAGTTAGTGTGCGCACCACAGACTTTACACCAACCAACTCCCAGGGATGATGAGGATGATGATGATGATGGGTCCCCAGCAGATGACCAAGACAACCTGCAAAATCTGTAACTGCCGACCCGATCCGTATACTCTGTGTTGCTCCTGACCCCCGAACTCTGTGCGCTCCTGACCCTCCCGCTCTACGTTTCGCGCTCCTGACCCCCGAACTCTGTGCGCTCCTGAACCTCCCCCCCCTCTACGTTTCGCACTCCTGACCCCCGAACTCTGTGCGGTTCTGACCTCTGAACCCTTCTACGTTTCACGCTCCTGACCCCCGAACTCTGTGCGCTCCTGAACCTCCCCCTCTACGTTTCGCACTCCTGAACCTCCCCCCCTCTACGTTTTGTGCTCCTGACCCCTGAACTCTGTGCGGTTCTGACCTCGGAACCCTTCTACATTTCACACTCCTGACCCCCTAAACCCTCTACGCTTCGTGCTCCCGACCCGCTCTACGTTTTGGGTTTCCGACCCCTTTTCCGTTTCGCGCTCCTGACCCTCTACGTTTTGGGTTTCCGACCCCTTTCTATGTTTCACGCTCCCGACCCCCTGAGCGCTCCCCACCCTCTCTACGTTTCAGGTTTCTGACCCAATCTACGTTTTGTGCTCCTGCCCCCGAGCGCACCCGACCCCTGAACTCTGCAGTTCTGACCTCTGACCCCCTTCTACGTTTCATGCTCATGACACCCTGAACCCTCTACGTTTGGTGCTCCCGACCCCTTCTAAGTTTCACGCTCCCGACCCCTGAGCGCTCCAAACCCTCTCTACGTTTCAGGTTTCTGACCCCCTTCTACGTTTCGCGCTCCTGACATGATCCCTCTACGCTTTGTGCTCCTGAACCCCGAGCGCACCCGACCCCTGAACTCTGTGCGGTTCTGACCTCTGAACACTTTTACGTTTCGGGTTTCCGACCCCTTCTACATTTCTCGCTCCCGACCTCTGAGCACTCCTGACCCGATCCCTCTACGTTTCGCGCTCCTGACCCCATGAACCCTCTACATTTCGTGCTCCCGACCAGCTCTAAGTTTTGGGTTTCCGACCCTTCTATGTTTCGCGCTCCCGACCCCTGAACTCTGTGTGCACTCCTGATCCGATCCCTCTACATTTCGCGCTCCTGACCCCCTGAACCCTCTACGTTACGTGCTCCTGACCCTCTCTACGTTTTGGGTTTCTGACTCCTAAGTTTCACGCTCCCGACCCCCTCAGCGCTCCCCTATGTTTCTGACCCCTTCTACGTTTCGTGCTTCCGACCCCTGAACTCTGTGCGCTCCTGACACGATCCCTCTACGTTTCGTGCTCCTGATCCTTGAACTTGGTGCGCTCTTAAAGGGGTTGTAAAGGTTTCAATTTTTTTTTTATAATAAACATACCATACTTACCTCCACTGTGCAGCTCGTTTTGCACAGAGTGGCCCCGATACTCGTCTTCTGGGGTCCCTTGGCAGCTGTCTCGGCTCCCCCCTGCAAGCGCTAACCCCCCCCCCTCTGGGAAGCCCTCTCCCAAGGGGCTCAGCTTGCGGGCGCGCTCCCGTGTGATTCAGTCGGCCCCGCCCCCCCAGCATCATTGATTTGATCAACCTCCTGAACTCTCCACGTTTCTTGCTCCTGACCCTCTCTACAATTCACGCTCCTGACCCCTGAACTCTCTACATTAACTTAATCCTGACCCACCGGGTGGCCTTTTGGCTTTCTTACTGAACCCTGACAGCAGGATTTGTCAGAGTGATGTGCCCTAGTTTGCTGTGAATTCAGTTACACAGGACTGACTGCTATTCTATACTGTTAACTTCAAGATTCCATTAAAATCTATAACCACCATTCTAATTCAAGAAGTGATGAAACCAGGATATAGAACCTCAGTCAGGCTTTTAGTTATGGTCGGTGTCCCCACTGGGGAGATTTTCCTTCACTTCCTGTCAGAACTGAAACGTCCGGGATAATCTCTCCAGCGGCGATATGCAATGCAACAGAGCAATCTTCTCAAATGCTAAAAAGTGCAAGCGGCTGTCCAGTTTAAATCGCTGTCTTCTTCCTGCCCCGGTGACAACCATCAGTCTCCCATTCTCGTCATGGTGTCACAAGGACAGGAAGTGAGGTATAACCCCCCCCCCCCCCCAAACAGGGTCAGCAATAAAACACTGGACAGAAGTCTCTACTGTACTCTACAAATGTACCCAAAATAGTTGAATCTTAAATGTCTCACAAAGTTTTGTATACTCCGTGTCGTCCAGTTTACCCGTGTCATCAGGCCACGCCTCCTTTTTTTGATGAACACCAATGACACAGAACCTGTCGCTCTGCACAAGCATGAGAACTCACCGGCCCGCCTCCTCTTCAGGGTCACGTATGGCAGAAGGTCGTGCCGCGTTATAATCCGTAACAGCTGGAGAACCTGGCGAAAGTTTGTCTCGTCGCAGCGGCCCTGCCTCTCCAGGGCCAGCAGAAAGTCCCGCCCTGTGCGGATCATGCCGCGTTCGTAATCGTCTATAACGTCCACAAAAAGGAAGGAGAGGACCCGCACGTCCCGGTGGGTCAGGTGCGTCCCTACGATGTCGAACATCCGGTGCAAGCTGTACAGGCCGTGCTCCTTGTCGCCCGCCTCCTCCGGCCAGGCCTGGTCCCGGCTCCGCTTCTGGTGCGCCATGGCTGGGCGTCGAGGGCCGGACGCTCTCTTCCTTCGCTCCGCCACCGCCGCCGCCGTCCCGCCGTGTTAACACCGCAATGTGGCGACTTGTCTCTGCAGAGGAAGAAGAGAGTTGCGTTAGAGAGATCACACACCCCAATTCCCAGACCTTCACCCCCCCTCACATCACCCCAATACCTGCCCCCTCACATCACCCCAATACACGGATCTTCACCCTGATCACCCCAGTTCCCAAATCTTCACCCCTAAAAATGTCCCCAATGCCCGCACCTTCACCCCTCAGATCACCCCAATTTCAGCAACTTAATCCCTCAGATTACTCCCAATTCCTGCACCTTCACCCTTCAGATCACCCCAATTCCGGCAAACTTCACACCTCCCGACTCCCCAATTCCGGCACCTTCACCCCTTACGTCACCCCAATTCCCGAGCCTTCACCCCAATTCCCGAGCCTTCAGATCACCCCAATTCCCGCACCTTCACCCCCTCACGACACCCCACTTCCCATACCTTCACGACACCCCTATCCCCACACCTTCACCCTTCAGATAACCCCAATTTCAGCAACTTCACCCCTCACGTCACCCCAATTCCGGCACCGTCACCCCAATTCCCACACCTTCACCCCTCACGTCACCCCAATTCCCGCACCTTCACCCCTCACCCCAATTCCCGCACCTTCACCCCTCACGTCACCCCAATTCTCGCACCTTCACCCGTCACCCCAATTCCCGCACCTTCACCCCTCACGTCACCCCAATTCCCGCACCTTCACCCCTCACGTCACCCCAATTCCCGCACCTTCACCCCTCACGTCACCCCAATTCCCGCACCTTCACCCCTCACGTCACCCCAATTCCCGCACCTTCACCCCTCACATCACCCCAATTCCCGCACCTTCACCCCTCACGTCACCCCAATTCCCGCACCTTCACCCCCTCTATACATGTTTTGCCCCACCAACCTGGGCTAAGCCATAGAGGTCAATCTTGAGACTGAAATATAGAAATCGCTCTGGGAACCACCCCCACCTATAAAGTACGCACTAACAGCCCTGAAGAAGAAACCATTCCCCCGATATGAGTTGGCTCGATGTACGTTTACATTTTCAATAAATGTTTTTTGAACTCTACATCAAGAGTTGCACTTTTTTTTGGACACCAGGCACTCCTTTCTCACTCAAGTCTTTTTGCTGAAACAACCACATGGTCATACCAGAGAGGTGGCAGACCACGTCCTCCAAGAGGGTCCACCACAGTTGGGCTCAACCCACTGGAAGGGATTCCTTCCTCACTACCCACAGAGCCACCTACCTATGACCGATACAGTCAATCCAGTGTGGTCCCCAAACCAGACCCTCCCCCTACCTCACATTGTTCCCTTCCCTGACATTGTTCAGCCCTAGCAATTGATTGTGTTGTGGGAAGTAGGTCACACGATACCCATACTTGGAAGTTCTAAATATTTTTGAGAGCTCCAGCAGCGGGGAAGCTCTTAAAAGGTTCAAGTGAACCCAACCAATCCAAAAAACTGTAGTGTTGGTGGGGTGAGGGAGGGGGTGTCTGAAGCAAAGCCAGCGACATCTCATTGAGGGTCTCCAAGCCATCAATAAGGACCAAATGGTGACCCAGCCTACAAAGCTTCACCTATAAGCTTTGGTTGGACTGACCCTTTAGCCCTCGGGGTTAAATATTTTGGGGCAGTGTTCAGCACATCACAAGAAGGCTTACAGAAGGTTAAATATCTTCCACCCTCACCAACCTGAAAGTGTTCAGCCCTAGCAATTGGTAGAGTCATGGGAAGGTGGTCACGTGATCCCTATACTTGGAAGTTTAGACATTTTTGTGTGTTCCATCTGTGGGGAAGCTCTTCCAAAGGTTCACGTGAACCGAACCAAACCAATCAACTGTAGTGTTGGCAGGGTGAGGGAAGGGGGTGTCTTAAGCATTGCCAGCAACATCTCATTGCTGTCTTAGGGAACCTCAATAAGAGCCGATGGTGACCCAGCCCACCAAGCTTCACCTTTTAGTTATGGTCGGACTGACCGTTTGCCCCCTTGGGGGTTCCATATTTTGGGGCAGTGTTCAGCAATAGCAATTAGTTGGGTCATGGCAGGAAGGTCACATGAACCCCATACTTCGAAAGTTCTAGATAATTTTTGAGAGCTCCAAATGCAGGGAAGCTCTTCAAAAAGTTCAAGTGAACCCAACCAAACCAATCAAGTGTAGTGTTGGCAGGGTGAGGGAGGAGGGCGTCTGAAGCAAAGCCAGCAATGTCTCATCGAGGGTCTCCAAGCCATCAATAAGAGCCGATGGTGACCCAGCCCACCAAGCTTCACCTATAGCTTTGGTTGGACTGGCCCTATTGGGCTCCATTTTTTTTGGGGGCAGTGTTCAACCACCATAAGGCTTACACAGGGTTAAAGATCTTCCACCCACCCCCAGCTGACAGTGTTCAGCCCTAGCAATTGGTTGCGTCGTGAGAAGGTGGTCACACGATTCCCATACGTGGAAGTTCTAGATATTTTTTGAGAGCTCCAACAGCTCTTCAAAGAATGGGGGATGGAGGAGCTATCAAGAGAACTTGTCATTGACCCTCCTTTTAAAAAAAATGGAGAACCCTATCCGCCGCTTCTGACTCGTGAACCGAACCAATCAACTGTAGTGTTGACGGGGTGCTCCTGTTCTGGCATTCATCGGAATGTGGCGTTAATGGAAGTATCTACAAGGCATGACACACGATGCATGTGATCAGTCTTCCCGTTCAGCAGACAACCCCCTCCTCCCCAAGTGTCCATCTGCCATGCAAGCCTCGGCCAGAAGTCGCTTTATTCCCACGCCTGGATTGCGTTTGCAGCACTTCCCAGAGGACACGAGCTTCACGAATGTCAGGAAACTGTCATTGAGGGTCAGTGAGGGCTCACAAGAGGGAGAAGAAACATTTACTTCTACCCAACAGATCTCTCCGTCTTTATATTCCGCTACGCCGCAGAACGTTCGAGACTCCCGAGAAGAAACTATTGGGTCCCATACATGTCCAGTGCAGCCTCTGGAGGGTCACCGAGTGTTCGATCACCCCGTTCTGGTGACCCTAAAATGCCACTTCTAGAAGCCCAACTCCAGGAGAACTTTTGTTTTTAAAGCTTTCGAAGGTGGTTAGACCCGGAGTCACCAATTGTGTCCCCAAAAAATGTCAGTTTACAAACGCTGGCCAACAGCTTGCCATAGACCTCAATTTCCTTCACCCCTCCGATCACCCCAATTCCTGCACCATCACCCCTTCGATCATCCCATTTCCTGCACCCCCATCCCTCTGATCTCCCCAATTCCTGCACCTTTAACCCTCAGATCATCCCATTTCCAGAACCTTTACCCCAATTTTCGCACCTTCGACCACCCCCAATTCCCTCGCCCCCCCCAGGCCACCCCCAATTCCCTCACCCTAATTCCTTTAGCCCCCAGATCACCCCCAATTCCTTCACCCCTCCAGATCACCCCCAATTCCTGCACGTTCAGAAATGCTGGGGTGTTACATTCACATCCACTGCAGCTGGCGGTACCACTAGAGCAGTGGTGGTCAAACTGAAAATTATACAGGGCCTCAGGTGTGCCCCCCCCCACAGTTCCAGAGGGGAGCACAACAGCAGCGAACCTCAACGCTCAAATGTTTTGATTCTGACGCATTTTTGCGGGGTATTGCAAGGCACACTAAAGAAGTTGGAGTACAATAACCCCCAGCATTGGCGTCAGCAACAACCACCACTAAAACAGGTGTCAGTACAATTACACCCCCCACATTGAGAGACACTGGCAGTACAATTGAATGCAATAATAACCCTTAACACTGGGGTCAGTGACCCCAATAATAACCCGACCCTGGTGTCAGTGACCCCAATAACAACCCCCGACCCTGGTGTCAGTGACCCCAATAACAACCCCCGACCCTGGTGTCAGTGACCCCAATAACAACCCCCGACCCTGGTGTCAGTGACCCCAATAACAACCCCCGACCCTGGTGTCAGTGACCCCAATAACAACCCCCGACCCTGGTGTCAGTGACCCCAATAACAACCCCCGACCCTGGTGTCAGTGACCCCAATAACAACCCCCGACCCTGGTGTCAGTGACCCCAATAACAACCCCCGACCCTGGTGTCAGTGACCCCAATAACAACCCCCGACCCTGGTGTCAGTGACCCCAATAACAACCCCCGACCCTGGTGTCAGTGACCCCAATAACAACCCCCGACCCTGGTGTCAGTGACCCCAATAACAACCCCCGACCCTGGTGTCAGTGACCCCAATAACAACCCCCGACCCTGGTGTCAGTGACCCCAATAACAACCCCCGACCCTGGTGTCAGTGACCCCAATAACAACCCCCGACCCTGGTGTCAGTGACCCCAATAACAACCCCCGACCCTGGTGTCAGTGACCCCAATAACAACCCCCGACCCTGGTGTCAGTGACCCCAATAACAACCCCCGACCCTGGTGTCAGTGACCCCAATAACAACCCCCGACCCTGGTGTCAGTGACCCCAATAACAACCCCCGACCCTGGTGTCAGTGACCCCAATAACCCCGACCCTGGTGTCAGTGACCCCAATAACCCCGACCCTGGTGTCAGTGACCCCAATAACCCCGACACTGGTGTCAGTGACCCCAATAACCCCGACACTGGTGTCAGTGACCCCAATAACCCCGACACTGGTGTCAGTGACCCCAATAACCCCGACACTGGTGTCAGTGACCCCAATAACCCCGACACTGGTGTCAGTGACCCCAATAACCCCGACACTGGTGTCAGTGACCCCAATAACAACTCCGACACTGGTGTCAGTGACCCCAATAACAACTCCGACACTGGTGTCAGTGACCCCAATAACAACTCCGACACTGGTGTCAGTGACCCCAATAACAACTCCGACACTGGTGTCAGTGACCCCAATAACAACCCCGACACTGGTGTCAGTGACCCCAATAACAACCCCGACACTGGTGTCAGTGACCCCAATAACAACCCCGACACTGGTGTCAGTGACCCCAATAACAACCCCCAACATTAGTGTCAGTGACCGCAATCATAACCCTCAACACTGGTGTCAGTGACCGCAATCATAACCCTCAACACTGGTGTCAGTGACCGCAATCATAACCCCCAACATTGGTGTCAGTGGATGCAGTAATAACCCAACACTGGTGTCAGTAACCACAATAATAACCCCCGACCCTGGTGTCAGTGACCCCAATAATAACCCCCGACACTGGTGTCAGTGACCCCAATAATAACCCGACACTGGTGTCAGTGACCCCAATAACAACCCCGACACTGGTGTCAGTGACCCCAATAACAACCCTCAACACTGGTGTCAGTGACCGCAATCATAACCCTCAACACTGGTGTCAGTGACCGCAATCATAACCCTCAACACTGGTGTCAGTGACCGCAATCATAACCCTCAACACTGGTGTCAGTGACCGCAATCATAACCCTCAACACTGCTGTCAGTGACCGCAATCATAACCCTCAACACTGCTGTCAGTGACCGCAATCATAACCCTCAACACTGCTGTCAGTGACCGCAATCATAACCCTCAACACTGGTGTCAGTGACCGCAATCATAACCCTCAACACTGGTGTCAGTGACCGCAATCATAACCCTCAACACTGCTGTCAGTGACCGCAATCATAACCCTCAACACTGCTGTCAGTGACCGCAATCATAACCCTCAACACTGCTGTCAGTGACCGCAATCATAACCCTCAACACTGCTGTCAGTGACCGCAATCATAACCCTCAACACTGCTGTCAGTGACCGCAATCATAACCCCCAACACTGGTGTCAGTGACCGCAATCATAACCCCCAACATTCGTGTCAGTGGATGCAATAATAACCCCCAACACTGGTGTCAGTAACCACAATAATAACCCCCGACCCTGGTGTCAGTAACCGCAATAATAACCCTCAACACTGGTGTCAGTGACCGCAATCATAACCCCCAACACTGGCATCAGTGACCGCAATAATAACCCCCAACACTGGTGTCAGTGACCGCAATCATAACCCCCAACACTGGTGTCAGTGACCGCAATCATAACCCCCAACACTGGTGTCAGTAACCACAATCATAACCCCCGGCCCTGGTGTCAGTGACCGCAATAATAACCCTCAACACTGGTGTCAGTTGTCAGTGGATGTAATAATAACCCTCAGCACTGGTGTCAGTGACCGCAATAATAACCCCCAACACTGGTGTCAGTGACCGCAATCATAACCCTCAACACTGGTGTCAGTGACCGCAATCATAACCCTCAGCACTGGTGTCAGTGACCACAATCATAACCCTCAGCACTGGTGTCAGTGACCGCAATCATAACCCTCAGCACTGGTGTCAGTGACCGCAATCATAACCCTCAGCACTGGTGTCAGTGACCGCAATCATAACCCTCAGCACTGGTGTCAGTGACCGCAATCATAACCCTCAGCACTGGTGTCAGTGACCGCAATCATAACCCTCAGCACTGGTGTCAGTGACCGCAATCATAACCCTCAGCACTGGTGTCAGTGACCGCAATCATAACCCTCAGCACTGGTGTCAGTGACCGCAATCATAACCCTCAGCACTGGTGTCAGTGACAGCAATCATAACCCTCAGCACTGGTGTCAGTGACCGCAATCATAACCCTCAGCACTGGTGTCAGTGACCGCAATCATAACCCTCAGCCACACCCCCCTCCAGGTCAGTGATTGGCTCATTTCCTCATTTCTGAGATTTCATGAGCCGCCACATCCAGCACAGCGCCACCCACTGCCCAGGACCCGAAGTACAGCAAGAGTGAGAGGGGGCAACAGAGGGGTGGTAAGAGAAGGGCAGGGTGGGGGTAACTAGAGGAGGGGGTAACTAGAGGAGGGGGTAACTAGAGGAGGGGGGGTGAAGTCATTTATGCATTTATGGAAGGGTAGTTATGGGGGGGTATGTATGGAAGGGCAGTTATTGGGAAGGAGGGTATAAATAGGGGAAAGCTATGGGGGAGGAGGGAATATATGGAGGGGCACTTATGGGGGAGGGGATATAATGAGGGGAAGTTATGGGGATCATGGTGGTAGGCGAGGGGGGGTTTCCAAGGAGGGGCAGTTATGAGGGAGGCGGGGAGTAATGGGGGAGAAAGGTATGCATTGAGGGGCAGTTATGGGGGGGGCGGTATGTATGGAGGGATGGTAATGGGGGAGGGGGGTATGTATAGGGGGCAGTTCTGCAGGAGAGGGTATGTATGGGGGAAGGGGGGTATCATCGGAGTGGCAGTTATGAGGGAGGGGTATGTATAGGGGGCAGTTATGAGGGGGGTATGTATGGAGGGCAGTTCTGCAGGAGGGGGTATGCATGGGGGAATCCATGCAGGGGCAATTATGGGGGAGGGGTGGGGTATGTATGGGGGAGGGTATCCATGGAGAGGCAGTTATGGGGGAGGGGGGTATCCATGGAGGGGCAGTTATGAGAGGGGGTATGTTTAGGGGGCAGTAATACAGAAGGGAGGACAGCTGTGGGGGGGAGAGGGCTGTATATATAGGGGGTATGTATGGGGAGGGGCAGTTATGGGGGAGGGTATATATAGGGGGGCAGTTATGGGGGAGGGTATATATAGGGGGTAGTTCTGCAGGAGGGAATGTGTATGGGGGAGGGGGGTATGCATGGAGGGGCAGTTATGGGGGAGGGTATATATAGGGGGTAGTTCTGCAGGAGGGGGTGTGTATGGAGGGGCAGATATGGGGGAGGGTATATATAGGGGGTAGTTCTGCAGGAGGGGGTGTGTATGGAGGGGCAGTTATGGGGGAGGGTATATATAGGGGGGCAGTTATATATAGGGGGGTAGTTCTGCAGGAAGGGGTGTGTATGGGGGAGGGGGTATGCATGGAGGAGGGTATATATAGGGGTAGTTCTGCAGGAAGGGGTGTGTATGGGGGAGGGGGGTATGCATGGAGGGGCAGTTATGGGGGAGGGTATATATAGGGGGGCAGTTATGGGGGAGGGTATATATAGGGGGTAGTTCTGCAGGAGGGGGTGTGAATGGGGGAGGGGGTATGCATGGAGGGGCAGTTATGGGGGAGGGTATATATAGGGGGGAAGTTATGGGGGAGGGTATATATAGGGGGTAGTTCTGCAGGAGGGGGTGTGTATGGGGGAGGGGGGTATGCATGGAGGGGCAGTTATGGGGGAGGGTATATATAGGGGGAAGTTATGGGGGAGGGTATATATAGGGGGTAGTTCTGCAGGAGGGGGTGTGTATGGGGGAGGGGGTATGCATGGAGGGGCAGTTATGGGGGAGGGTATATATAGGGGGGGAAGTTATGGGGGAGGGTATATATAGGGGGTAGTTCTGCAGGAGGGGGTGTGTATGGGGGAGGGGGGTATGCATGGAGGGGCAGTTATGGGGGAGGGTATATATAGGGGGGCAGTTATGGGGGAGGGTATATATAGGGGGTAGTTCTGCAGGAGGGGGTGTGTATGGGGGCGGGTATATATAGGGGGGCAGTTATGGGGGAGGGTATATATAGGGGGTAGTTCTGCAGGAGGGGGTGTGTATGGGGGAGGGGGTATGCATGGAGGGGCAGTTATGGGGGAGGGTATATATAGGGGGGCAGTTATGGGGGAGGGTATATATAGGGGGTAGTTCTGCAGGAGGGGGTGTGTATGGGGGAGGGGGGTATGCATGGAGGGGCAGTTATGGGGGAGGGTGTATAAAGGGGGGGGGGGCAGTTATGGGGGAGGGTATATATAGGGGGTAGTTCTGCAGGAGGGGGTGTGTATGGGGGAGGGGGTATGCATGGAGGGGCAGGATATATATAGGGGGCAGTTATGGGGGAGGGTATATATAGGGGGGCAGTAATACAGAAGGGGGGGACAGTTCTTCTCGGTGACACCAGTAATGTCCGGTTCTCAGGGAGGGGGAGGAGAAGGGTGGGGTGTTCCTCTCTTACCCCCGGGAGGGGGGTCGCTCCTTCTCTGTCGGTTTTCCTCCACACCCCGCTCAGTTCTCAGGCCGGAGCCGCCATCATGGATCCGTCAGCTTCTCTATAGACGGGAACATCCGGGCACAGGGCCGGGGTGGAGCCGCTGGAAGAGGCGGAGCGATCTGCGGGATTGGCCCTCCCCGCTCGCCGTATCTCCCCTCCAACTCCCCTATTGGGAACAATGAAGGCCCGGGCGCCATCTTTACTGCGGGCGGCGTCATGTTGTGCTGGGAGAGGGCGTATTCTGCTTCACCGCCAGCTGCTAACATGGCGCCGCCGCCATCTTGGAGGTGGGCAGCCTGGCATATACAATCAGAAAACAGCCATAAATCCCACAATCCACCCCAAAACCATTAATGTTTGAAAACTTTAGGAAGAGGAGTCATATTAATAAACCTATGTAAAAATAAAATGCAGTCTGTGCCAGGGGAAGGTCACCACACAGCACACGGCTCTCCTCTGAGGTGAATGGAGTCATTTCCCCACCTGGAATATCGCCAGGCCTTGTGTTCTTTTAGTTTCAGATGGAATGTGAAAGAGAAAACATTTCTATCTGGTTTATATTTCTATCAGTGACTGCGTTGAGATTTCCACTCACTTCCTGTCCCTGTGACCCCGTACAGGAAATGGATATAGCGAACTCAAATGTAAAACGGAAACACAAGTAAAAAAGGCTGAGGGTCGCTTTGTGATATCAACATGTGTTTATGTGAGGTAAACATGGCTCCCCGGCCTAATGACCGTCTCCTGTTCTATGTCTGCAGTCTCTGACCATCTCCTGTAGTATGTCTGCAGTCTCTGACCATCTCCTGTAGTATGTCTACAGTCTCTGACCATCTCCTGTAGTATGTCTGCAGTCTCTGACCATCTCCTGTACTATGTCTGCAGTCTCTGACCATCTCATGTACTATGTCTGCAGTCTCTGACCATCTCCTGTAGTATGTCTGCAGTCTCTGACCATCTCCTGTAGTATGTCTGCAGTCTCTGACCATCTCCTGTACTATGACTGCAGTCTCTGACCATCTCCTGTACTATGACTGCAGTCTCTGACCATCTCCTGTAGTATGTCTGCAGTCTCTGACCATCTCCTGTAGTATGCCTGCAGTCTCTGACCATCTCCTGTACTATGCCTGCAGTCTCTGACCATCTCCTGTAGTATGTCTGCAATCACTGACCGTCTCCTGTACTATGTCTGCAGTCTCTGACCATCTTCTGTACTATGTCTGCAGTCTCTGACCGTCTCCTGTAGTATGTCTGCAGTCTCTGACCATCTCCTGTAGTATGTCTGCAATCTCTGACCATCTCCTGTAGTATGTCTGCAGTCTCTGACCATCTCCTGTACTATGTCTGCAGTCTCTGACCATCTCCTGTAGTATGTCTGCAGTCTCTGACCGTCTCCTGTAGTATGTCTGCAGTCTCTGACCGTCTCCTGTAGTATGTCTGCAGTCTCTGACCGTCTTCTGTAGTATGTCTGCAGTCTCTGACCGTCTTCTGTACTATGTCTGCAGTCTCTGACCATCTTCTGTACTATGTCTGCAGTCTCTGACCATCTCCTGTACTATGTCTGCAGTCTCTGACCATCTCCTGTACCATGTCTGCAGTCTCTGACCATCTGCTGTACTATGTCTGCAGTCTCAGACCATCTGCTGTACTATGTCTGCAGTCTCAGACCATCTGCTGTACTATGTCTGCAGTCTCTGACCGTCTCCTGTAGTATGTCTGCAGTCTCTGACCATCTCCTGTAGTATGTCTGCAGTCTCTGACCATCTTCTGTACTATGTCTACAGTCTCTGACCATCTTCTGTACTATGTCTGCAGTCTCTGACCATCTCCTGTACTATGTCTGCAGTCTCTGACTGTCTCCTGTACTATGTCTGCAGTCTCTGACTGTCTCCTGTAGTATGTCTGCAGTCTCTGACCATCTCCTGTACTATGTCTGGAGTCTCTGACCATCTCCTATAGATAGACTGCAGATATTAGCATAGAAGTGTCACAACGTGTGGGGAAATATGAAATGTTATTTTGGCCAACCATTATAGAGCTTCCCGAAATCTGAGAAACAAAAGAAATAAATAAAAAGAAGGAAATAGAATGAGGAATAGAGTGAGATGGAAAGGGGGTAGTGTAAATCTGTATAATGACCACTAGGGGCTAATGGTGCTACATAAAAAAAAAAGTTCACCAGTAGATTAAACAGAGCGATGTTCTGCAGATCTCCAGAGAGGTTAGTGATGGGATAATCTGCAAAATATATCAATATGGATCTGTCAGGAGGGGGATGGGAGGGAGCGATGTTCTGCAGATCTCGAGGGGTCAGTGATGAGATAATCTGCAGAATATATCAATATGGATCTGTCAGGAGGGGATGGGAAGGAGCGATGTTCTGCAGATCTCCAGAGAGGTTAGTGATGGGATAATCTGCAGAATATATCAATATGGATCTGTCAGGAGGGGGAGGGGGGAGTGATGTTCTGCAGATCTCTAGAGGGGTCAGTGATGGGATAGTCTGCAGAATATATCAATATGGATCTGTCAGGAGGGGGATGGGAGGGAGCGATGTTCTGCAGATCTCTAGAGAGTTCAGTGATGGGATAATCTGCAGAATATATCAATATAGATCTGTCAGGAGGGGGAGGGGAGGGAGCGATGTTCTGCAGATCTCTAGAGAGGTCAGTGATGAGATAATCTGCAGAATATATCAATATGGATCTGTCAGGAGGGGGAGGGGAGGGAGCGATGTTCTACAGATCTCTAGAGGGGTCAGTGATGAGATAATCTGCAGAATATATTAATATGGATCTGTCAGGAGGGGGAGGGGAGGGAGCGATGTTCTGCAGATCTCCAGAGAGGTTAGTGATGAGATAATCTGCAGAATATATCAATATGGATCTGTCAGGAGGGGGAGGGGAGGGAGCGATGTTCTGCAGATCTCCAGAGAGGTCAGTGATGGGATAATCTGCAGAATATATCAATATGGATCTGTCAGGAGGGGGAGGGAGCGATACTCTGCAGATCTCCAGAGAGGTTAGTGATGAGATAATCTGCAGAATATATCAATATGGATCTGTCAGGAGGGGGAGGGGAGGGAGCGATGTTCTGCAGATCTCCAGAGAGGTCAGTGATGGGATAATCTGCAGAATATATCAATATGGATCTGTCAGGAGGGGGAGGGGAGGGAGCGATGTTCTGCAGATCTCTAGAGGGGTCAGTGATGGGATAATCTGCAGAATATATCAATATGGATCTGTCAGGAGGGGGAGGGGAGGGAGCGATGCTCTGCAGATCTCTAGAGAGGTCAGTGATGGGATAATCTGCAGAATATATCAATATGGATCTGTCAGGAGGGGGGAGGGGAGGGAGCGATGCTCTGCAGATCTCCAGAGAGGTTAGTGATGAGATAATCTGCAGAATATATCAATATGGATCTGTCAGGAGGGGGAGGGGAGGGAGCGATGTTCTGCAGATCTCCAGAGAGGTCAGTGATGGGATAATCTGCAGAATATATCAATATGGATCTGTCAGGAGGGGGGAGGGGAGGGAGCGATGTTCTGCAGATCTCCAGAGAGGTCAGTGATGGGATAATCTGCAGAATATATCAATATGGATCTGTCAGGAGGGGGAGGGGAGGGAGCGATGTTCTGCAGATCTCTAGAGAGGTCAGTGATGGGATAATCTGCAGAATATATCAATATGGATCTGTCAGGAGGGGGAGGGGAGGGAGCGATGTTCTGCAGATCTCTAGAGGGGTCAGTGATGGGATAATCTGCAGAATATATCAATATGGATCTGTCAGGAGGGGGAGGGGAGGGAGCGATGTTCTGCAGATCTCCAGAGAGGTCAGTGATGGGATAATCTGCAGAATATATCAATATGGATCTGTCAGGAGGGGGAGGGGAGGGAGCGATGTTCTGCAGATCTCCAGAGAGGTCAGTGATGGGATAATCTGCAGAATATATCAATATGGATCTGTCAGGAGGGGGAGGGGAGGGAGCGATGTTCTGCAGATCTCTAGAGGGGTCAGTGATGGGATAATCTGCAGAATATATCAATATGGATCTGTCAGGAGGGGGAGGGGAGGGAGCGATGTTCTGCAGATCTCTAGAGGGGTCAGTGATGGGATAATCTGCAGAATATATCAATATAGATCTGTCAGGAGGGGGAGGGGAGGGAGCGATGTTCTGCAGATCTCTAGAGGGGTCAGTGATGGGATAATCTGCAGAATATATCAATATAGATCTGTCAGGAGGGGGAGGGGAGGGAGCGATGTTCTGCAGATCTCTAGAGGGGTCAGTGATGGGATAATCTGCAGAATATATCAATATGGATCTGTCAGGAGGGGGAGGGGAGGGAGCGATGTTCTGCAGATCTCTAGAGGGGTCAGTGATGGGATAATCTGCAGAATATATCAATATAGATCTGTCAGGAGGGGGAGGGGAGGGAGCGATGTTCTGCAGATCTCTAGAGGGGTCAGTGATGGGATAATCTGCAGAATATATCAATATGGATCTGTCAGGAGGGGGAGGGGAGGGAGCGATGTTCTGCAGACGTCAGTGATGATGATGTCTCGGGGGTCACACTGTAGTACAGCAGTGACTTTATCCTGGAAATCAGCTGCTATGGCGGGGTAAGTTGTCACCGTGTAGGTAGGTTGGCGATCATTTCCTGCCTGAAGGTGAAATGTCCTCAGAGATAAAAGTCGTACTTCTCACGGCAAGATGACATCATCAGAGACATCCAATGAAAACACTTCATTCTCTTTAAAGAGCAAAATAGATACATAGTAGATGAGGTTGAAAAAAGACACAAGTCCACCCTATGTGTGTGATTCTATGTCAGCCGGGCCGCCACCAGGAATTTTGGGGCCCCTTACAAAGCTTCAGGCATGGGCCCCCTGGAGCAGAGGAGAACCGGGGGGGGGGGGTGCTGCCGCCGCAAATTGAGAAGCAGAGGGGTGCTGCCGCCGCAAATTGTTGAGGTCGGGGGGGGGGGGCTTTGGGTGCTGACGAACAAAAAAAAACAGAGGGGGTTGCTATCCAGGGCCCTGGGGAGCTCTGGACCTCTTACAAAATAAATAAAATAATAATTTATAAAAAAATATATATAAAAAAAAAAAAAAGGGGGGGTTGCCATCCGGGGCCCTGGGGACCTCTGGGTCCCTTACAAAAAATAAATAAAAATAAATATTATTTTTTTTATATATAAAAAATACACAAAAAAGGGGGGTTACCATCCGGGGCCCTGGGGACCTCCGCCCCTTACAAAAAATAATAATAAAAAAAAAAGAGGGTTGCCATCCGGGGCCCTGGGGACCTCCGGGCCTCTGGGGACCTCTGGGCCCCTTACAAAAAAATAAATAAATAAATAAAAAAAAAATTATTTATTTATTTTTTATAAAAAATACATAAAAAAGGGGGGTTACCATCCGGGGGCCTGGGGACCTCTGGGCCCCTTACAAAAAATAAATAAATAAAAAGGGGGGTTGCCATCTGGGCCCCTGGGGACCTCCGGGCCCCTTACAGGTGTACTGCCTGTACCCCCCTGATGGCGGCCCTGTATGTCAGTATTACATTGTATATCCCTGTATGTTGTGGTCGTTCAGGTGCTTATCTAGTATTATTTTCCCCTTTGCTTCATCCCTTTGGAGCTCTACCCATAAGGATCCCGCCTCCTTCTTCGCTCCCTTAGTGATGTCATCTCTCACATTCACTTGTACATTATTCTTGATATATAGACATACCCCTCCCCCTTTTTTACCCTCTCTATCCCTGCGATAAAGGGTATACCCTTGAATGATTGCCAGCCAGGGGCATTGCTAGGTGGCAAAAAGACCAGGGACTTCCGAGGCCGGCACCGGGGGGGGGGGGGGGGAGTGGGAGTGGAGCAGGGTTTTTTGGGCTGGGCGGTGGGGTTGTGTGGCGGGGGGGGGGGGGGGGTAAGCTCACTTACTGGGCACTGCCTGGCTTACCAGTGCTCATCAATGCTGACCACTAAACTCTCCTACCTGACACACTGACCTCCCTGACATACATACACTGACCTACCTGACATATATACACTGACCTACCTGACAAACATACATACACCACACCTCCCAACATTTTGAGATGGGAATGAGGGACACCTACTAACAAATGTATGTCGGAATAGGACACGCCCCCCTGCCACACCCTCTTAAAGGAGAATTAACCCAAAAAAAGTCCACATGGGCTTTTTTTTACCACTACTATTCCTTTATATTGGCGTTAAAATTTACAAATGCAGCAATTTAGAGATTGGATGAAAGTTTTAGCGCTGGGAGACATTTTTTTGAAAGATAAAAAGTGAATTTTATAGATCAGACCAAAATGAGGGACAAATGAGGAGGAATGAGGGACAGGGGGCCATTGCTCCAAATCCGGGACAGCCCCTCGAAATGAGGGACAGTTGGGAGCTATACATACACTGACCTACCTGACATACATACACTGACCTCACCTACCTGTCATCAGGGCCGCCATCAGGGGAGTACAGGCAGTACACCTGTAAGGGGCCCGGGTGGCAACCCCCCCTTTTTTTTTTATTTTTTTTTTGTAAGGGGCCAGGAGCTTCCCAGGGCCCTGGATAGCAACCCCCCTTTTTTTTTATAAAAAAAATTAAAAAATATATATATATTTTTTTTTTTATTCTTTTTTTTGTAAGGGGCCCAGAGGTCCCCAGAAGCCCGGAGGTCCCAGGGGTCCAGATGGCAACCCCCCTTTTTAAAAAAAATAAAAAAATATTTTTTTTGTAAGGGGCCCAGAAGCCCCCCCTTTTTTTTATTTATTTTTTATTTGTTTTAAATTTTTTTTGCAAGGCCCGGATGGCAACCCCCCGACCTCATTAATTAGCGGTGGCAGCACCCCCCCGTTTCTCAATCTGTGGCACCCCCCCCGCTTCTCAATTTGCTGCAGCAGCACCCCCCCCCCCCCCGGTTTCCGGTTCTCTGCTCCAAAAATTCCTGATGGCGGCCCTGCCTGTCATACACTGACCTACCTGACATACATACACTGACCTCATCTACCTGTAATACACTGACCTACCTGACATAACATACATACACTGACCTACCTGACATACACTGACCTACCTGACATACATACACTGACCTCATCTACCTGTAATACACTGACCTACCTGACATAACATACATACACTGACCTACCTGACATACACTGACCTACCTGACATACATACACTGACCTACCTGACATACATAGACCTACCTGACATACATAGACTGACTTACCTGACATACACTGACCTACCTGACATACATACACTGACCTACCTGACATAAATACACTGACCTCATCTACCTGTAATACACTGACCTACCTGACATAACATACATACACTGACTTACCTGACATACACTGACCTACCTGACATACATACACTGACCTACCTGACATACATACACTGACCTACCTGACATACATAGACCTACCTGACATACATAGACTGACCTACCTGACATACATACACTGACCTACCTGACATACACTGACCTACCTGACATACATACACTGACCTACCTGACATACATACATTGACCTACCTGACATACATACACTGACCTATCTGACATACATAGACTGACTTACCTGACATACACTGACCTACCTGACATACATACACTGACCTCATCTACCTGTCATACACTGACCTACCTGACATACATACACTGACTTACCTGACATACACTGACCTACCTGACATACATACACTGACCTACCTGACATACATAGACCTACCTGACATACATACACTGACTTACCTGACATACACTGACCTACCTGACATACATACACTGACCTACCTGACATACATAGACCTACCTGACATACATACACTGACTTACCTGACATACACTGACCTACCTGACATACATACACTGACCTACCTGACATACATACACTGACCTACCTGACATACATACACTGACCTACCTGACCAGGAGACAGACTTCATGTGTCCTGCAGCTCAGCTCAGCCGTAGTTTGCGATGTGCGGCACACCCATCATCATCACAGCAGGCAGCCAGAGGAGGAGAGGAGAGCCGCACGCCCGAGCGCCGAGCGGGGATCTCATAGTGATGTGGCGCGGCGGCCGCATGGTAATTCCCGCCTTCTGGAGCTTGCAGCGCCTGTGATGGACGTCAGACTTCCCGCGGTCCCAGCATTGGACCAGTGGGAGGTCCATCATAGGTGGCGGCGGCGGCACTCGGGATCAGATCGGTCCCCGCTCGGCGGGGGTGGCGCTCGGGGCTAACAATACAATGGGTGCATGCCTGAGACTCAGGACTTTTCAGGGACCCATTCAGGGCTCTAGCCCCCCCTCCCGATGCCACTGTTGCCAGCCAATTATGAGAGCTGTTGAACCAGGTCTCTGAAATTCCCACAAAAATCAAAATCCTCCTCGTACAACAGTATCTCTAGTTCTCCCATCTTGTCCGCCAGGCTCCTGGCATTGGTGAACATGCCACGTAGTTTAGACCGGTCGCCATACTATCCTCTTATTGGGTGTTCCGAGATTGCAAATGGGACTTGTTACTATACTTACCTCTGGTTTATGTGCTTTGGTCAATCCTACCACTAATGCCCCCAATACTACCCTCTGGACTGGACTGACTATCTCTACCTCTGAAACCCCCCCCCCCCCCCCCCCGCCACATCGCCTAGTTTAAAAACCCCTCTAACTTTTTGGCCATCTTTACTCCCAGCTGATTTCTATAAAAAATATTTCCTGATCCCAGAGACCCCGCCCAGTATACACTGTACAGCACTGTGGTATATGTCAGAGCTATATACAGTGCCTTGAAAAAGTATTCATACCCCCTTGAAATTCCCCACATTGTCTCATGTTACCACCAAAAACGTAAATGTATTTTATTGGGATTTTATGTGATGGACCAACACAAAGTGTCACATAATTGTGAAGTGGAAGGAAAATGATAAATGGTACAAATAAATATGTGAAAAGTGTGGGGGGGGAGGGGCATTTGTATGGCGCCCCCCGGAGTCAATACTTTGTAGAACCCCCTTTCTCTACAAGTCTTTTTGGGGGTGTCTCTACCAGCTTTGCCCATCTAGAGAGGGACAATTCTGCCCATTCTTCTTTGTAAAATATCTCAAGTTCTGTCAGATTGGATGGAGAGCGTCTGTGATCAATGGAGAGCGTCTGTGATCAGCAATTTTCAAGTCTTGCCACAGATTCTCAATGGGATTTAAGTCTGGACTGTGACTGGGCCATTCTAACACATGAATAGGCTTTGATATAAACCATTCCATTGTAGCTCTGGCTGTACTTTAGAGTCGTTGTCCTGCTGGAAGGTGAACCCCCCCCCCCCCCCCCCCGGTCCCAAGTCTTTTTCAGACTCTAACAGTTTTTCTTCTAAGATTGTCCTGTATTTGTCTCCATCCATCTTCCCATCAACTCTGACCAGCTTCCCTGTCCCTGCTGAAGAAAATCATCCCCACCACATGATGCTTCCACCACCATGTTTCACGGTGGGGATGGTGTGTTCAGGGTCATGTGCAGTGTTAGTTTTCCCCACACATAGCGTTTTACTTTTATGGCAAAAAGTTCAATGTTGGTGTTATGTGACCAGAGCACCTTCTTCCACATGTTTGCTGTGTCCCCCACATGTTTTCTGTGTCCCCCCACATGTTTTCTGTGTCCCCCACATGATTGCTGTGTCCCCCACATGTTTGCTGTGTCCTCCACATGATTGCTGTCCCCCACATGTTTGCTGTGTCCCCCCACATGTTTGCTGTGTCCCCCACATGTTTGCTGTGTCCCCCATATGTTTGCTGTGTCCCCCATATGTTTGCTGTGTCCCCCACATGATTGCTGTGTCCCCCACATATTTGCTGTGTCCTCCACATGATTGCTGTGTCCCCCACATGTTTTCTGTGTCCCCCACATGATTGCTGTGTCCCCCACATGTTTGCTGTGTCCTCCACATGATTGCTGTGTCCTCCACATGATTGCTGTCCCCCACATGTTTGCTGTGTCCCCCACATGTTTGCTGTGTCCCCCATATGTTTGCTGTGTCCCCCACATGATTGCTGTGTCCCCCACATATTTGCTGTGTCCCCCACATATTTGCTGTGTCCTCCACATGATTGCTGTGTCCCCCACATGTTTGCTGTGTCCCCCCACATGTTTGCTGTGTCCCCCCACATGTTTGCTGTGTCCCCCCACATGATTGCTGTGTCCCCCACATGTTTGCTGTGTCCCCCACATGATTGCTGTGTCCCCCACATGTTTGCTGTGTCCCCCACATGTTTGCTGTGTCCCCCATATGTTTGCTGTGTCCCCCATATGTTTGCTGTGTCCCCCACATGATTGCTGTGTCCCCCATATGTTTGCTGTGTCCCCCACATGTTTGCTGTGTCCCCCACATGTTTGCTGTGTCCCCCATATGTTTGCTGTGTCCCCCACATGATTGCTGTGTCCCCCACATATTTGCTGTGTCCTCCACATGATTGCTGTGTCCCCCACATGTTTGCTGTGTCCCCCCACATGATTGCTGTGTCCCCCACATGTTTGCTGTGTCCCCCACATGATTGCTGTGTCCCCCACATGTTTGCTGTGTCCCCCACATGTTTGCTGTGTCCCCCATATGTTTGCTGTGTCCCCCACATGATTGCTGTGTCCCCCACATATTTGCTGTGTCCTCCACATGATTGCTGTGTCCCCCACATGTTTTCTGTGTCCCCCACATGATTGCTGTGTCCCCCACATGTTTGCTATGTCCTCCACATGATTGCTGTCCACCACATGTTTGCTGTGTCCCCCACATGTTTGCTGTGTCCCCCATATGTTTGCTGTGTCCCCCATATGTTTGCTGTGTCCTCCACATGATTGCTGTGTCCCCCACATATTTGCTGTGTCCCCCACATGATTGCTGTGTCCCCCACATGTTTGCTGTGTCCCCCCACATGATTGCTGTGTCCCCCCACATGATTGCTGTGTCCCCGACATGTTTGCTGTGTCCCCCACATGATTGCTGTGTCCCCCACATGTTTGCTGTGTCCCCCACATGTTTGCTGTGTCCCCCACATGATTGCTGTATCCCCCACATGTTTGCTGTGTCCTCCACATGTTTGCTGTGTCCCCCACATGTTTGCTGTGTCCCCCACATGATTGCTGTGTCCCCCACATGTTTGCTGTGTCCCCCACATGTTTGCTGTGTCCCCCACATGATTGCTGTGTCCCCCACATGATTGCTATGTCCCCCACATGTTTGCTGTGTCCCCCACATGTTTGCTGTGTCCCCCACATGTTTGCTGTGTCCCCCACATGATTGCTGTGTCCCCCACATGTTTGCTGTGTCCCCCACATGTTTGGTGTGTCCCCCACATGATTGCTGTATCCCCCACATGATTGCTGTGTCCCCCACATGGCTTCTCACAAACTGCAAACAGGACTTCTTATGACTTTCTTTCCCCAATGTCTTTCGTCTTGTCACTCTTCCATAAAGGGCAGATTTGTGGAGAAGCACGACTAATAGTTGTCCTGTGGACAGATTCTCCCCCCTGAGCTGTGGATCTCTGCAGCTCCTCCAGAGTTACCATGGGACCTCTTGGCTGCTTCTCTGATGAAGGCTCTCCTTGCCCGGCCGGGTCAGTTTAGGTGGACGGCCATGTCTTGGTAGGTTTGCAGTTGTGCCATACTCTTTCCATTTTCCGATGATGGATTGAACACAGAGCTCCGTGAGATCTTCAAAGCTTGGGAGATTTTATTATAACCTAACCCTGCTTTATACTTCTCCACAACTTTATCCCTGACCTGTCTGGTGTGTTCCTTGGCCTTCATGATGCTGTTTGTTCACTGAGGTTCTCTAACAAATCTCTGGGGGCTTCACAGAACAGCTGTATTTATACTGAGATCACATGACACACAGGTGGACTCTATTTACTAATTAGGTGACTTCTGAAGGCAATTGGTTCCTCTAGATTTTAGTTATCAGAGTAAAGGGGGCTGAATGCAAATGCCCCCCCCCCCCCACCCACACTTTTCACATATTTATTTGTATCATTTATCATTTTCCTTCCACTTCACAATTATTTGTCACTTTGTGTTGGTCCATCACATAAAATCCCAATAAAATACATTTATGTTTTTGGCTGTAACATGAGAAAATGTGGTAAATTTAAAGGGGTATGAATACTTTTTCAAGGCACTGTAAATGTATAATAATAATAATAATGTGTGACTGTGGGGGAGGGGACATTAGAGTGTAAGCTCCTCTGTATAGAGACTGATGTGATGTGGGGGGGGGGGGACATTAGAGTGTAAGCTCCTCTGTATAGAGACTGATGTGATGTGATGTGGGGGGGGGGACATTAGAGTGTAAGCTCCTCTGTATAGAGACTGATGTGATGTGTGGGGGAGGGGACATTAGAGTGTAAGCTCCTCTGTACAGAGACTGATGTGATGTGGGGGGGAGGGGACATTAGAGTGTAAGCTCCTCTGGTACAGAGACTGATGTGACTGTGGGGGAGGGGACATTAGAGTGTAAGCTCCTCTGTATAGAGACTGATGTGATGTGGGGGGGGGACATTAGAGTGTAAGCTCCTCTGTACAGAGACAGATGTGTGGGGGGAGGGGACATTAGAGTGTAAGCTCCTCTGTACAGAGACAGATGTGATGTGGGGAGGGGACATTAGAGTGTAAGCTCCTCTGTATAGAGACTGATGTGATGTGTGGGGGAGGGGACATTAGAGTGTAAGCTCCTCTGTACAGAGACTGATGTGATGTGGGGGGGAGGGGACATTAGAGTGTAAGCTCCTCTGGTACAGAGACTGATGTGACTGTGGGGGAGGGGACATTAGAGTGTAAGCTCCTCTGTACAGAGACAGATGTGATGTGGGGAGGGGACATTAGAGTGTAAGCTCCTCTGTATAGAGACTGATGTGATGTGGGGGGGAGGGGACATTAGAGTGTAAGCTCCTCTGGTACAGAGACTGATGTGACTGGGGGGAGGGGACATTAGAGTGTAAGCTCCTCTGTATAGAGACTGATGTGACAGTGGGGGGAGGGGACATTAGAGTGTAAGCTCCTCTGGTACAGAGACTGATGTGACTGTGGGGGGAGGGGACATTAGAGTGTAAGCTCCTCTGGTACAGAGACTGATGTGATGTGGGGGAGGGGACATTAGAGTGTAAGCTCCTCTGTATAGAGACTGATGTGATGTGATGTGGGGGGGGACATTAGAGTGTAAGCTCCTCTGGTACAGAGACTGATGTGATGTGGGGGGGGGGACATTAGAGTGTAAGCTCCTCTAGTACAGAGACTGATGTGATGTGGGGGGGAGGGGACATTAGAGTGTAAGCTCCTCTGGTACAGAGACTGATGTGATGTGGGGGGAGGGTACATTAGAGTGTAAGCTCCTCTGTACAGAGACTGATGTGACTGTGGGGGGGAGGGTACATTAGAGTGTATGCTCCTCTGGTACAGAGACTGATGTGACTGGTGGGGGGAGGGGACATTAGAGTGTAAGCTCCTCTGGTACAGAGACTGATGTGACTGGTGGGGGGAGGGGACATTAGAGTGTAAGCTCCTCTGTACAGAGACTGATGTGACTGTGGGGGGGACATTAGAGTGTAAGCTCCTCTGTACAGAGACTGATGTGATGTGGGGGGGGACATTAGAGTGTAAGCTCCTCTGTACAGAGACTGATGTGATGTGGGGGGAGGGGACATTAGAGTGTAAGCTCCTCTGGTACAGAGACTGATGTGACTGTGGGGGGGGGGGACATTAGAGTGTAAGCTCCTCTGTACAGAGACTGATGTGACTGTGGGGGAGGGGACATTAGAGTGTAAGCTCCTCTGGTACAGAGACTGATGTGATGTGTTGGGGAGGGGGAGGGGACATTAGAGTGTAAGCTCCTCTGTACAGAGACTGATGTGACTGTGGGGGAGGGGACATTAGAGTGTAAGCTCCTCTGGTACAGAGACTGATGTGACTGTGGGGGGGGGGGGAGGGGACATTAGAGTGTAAGCTCCCCTGGTACAGAGTCTGATGTGACTGTGGGGGGAGGGGACATTAGAGTGTAAGCTCCTCTGGTACAGAGACTGATGTGATGTGGGGGGAGGGTACATTAGAGTGTAAGCTCCCCTGGTACAGAGACTGATGTGACTGTGGGAGGAGGGGACATTAGAGTGTAAGCTCCCCTGGTACAGAGACTGATGTGACTGTGGGGGAGGGGACATTAGAGTGTAAGCTCCTCTGGTACAGAGACTGATGTGATGTGGGGGGAGGGGACATTAGAGTGTAAGCTCCTCTGTATAGAGACTGATGTGACTGTGGGGGGAGGGGACATTAGAGTGTAAGCTCCTCTGTACAGAGACTGATGTGACTGTGGGGGGAGGGTACATTAGAGTGTATGCTCCTCTGGTACAGAGACTGATGTGACTGGTGGGGGGAGGGGACATTAGAGTGTAAGCTCCTCTGTACAGAGACTGATGTGACTGTGGGGGGAGGGGACATTAGAGTGTAAGCTCCTCTGGTACAGAGACTGATGTGACTGTGGGGGGGGGAGGGGACATTAGAGTGTAAGCTCCTCTGGTACAGAGACTGGTGTGACTGTGGGGGGAGGGGACATTAGAGTGTAAGCTCCTCTGGTACAGAGACTGATGTGACTGTGGGGGGGGGACATTAGAGTGTAAGCTCCTCTGGTACAGAGACTGATGTGACTGTGGGGGGGGAGGGGACATTAGAGTGTAAGCTCCCCTGGTACAGAGACTGATGTGATGTGGGGGGAGGGGACATTAGAGTGTAAGCTCCTCTGTACAGAGACTGATGTGATGTGGGGGGAGGGGACATTAGAGTGTAAGCTCCTCTGTATAGAGACTGATGTGACTGTGGGGGGGGGGCATTAGAGTGTAAGCTCCTCTGTACAGAGACTGATGTGATGTGGGGGGGGAGGGGACATTAGAGTGTAAGCTCCTCTGTACAGAGACTGATGTGACTGTGGGGGAGGGGACATTAGAGTGTAAGCTCCTCTGGTACAGAGACTGATGTGATGTGGGGGGAGGGGACATTAGAGTGTAAGCTCCTCTGTATAGAGACTGATGTGATGTGGGGGGAGGGGACATTAGAGTGTAAGCTCCTCTGTACAGAGACTGATGTGATGTGGGGGGGGCATTAGAGTGTAAGCTCCTCTGGTACAGAGACTGATGTGACTGTGGGGGGGGAGGGGACATTAGAGTGTAAGCTCCTCTGTACAGAGACAGATGTGATGTGGGGGAGGGGACATTAGAGTGTAAGCTCCTCTGGTACAGAGACTGATGTGACTGTGGGGGAGGGGACATTAGAGTGTAAGCTCCTCTGTACAGAGACAGATGTGATGTGGGGGAGGGGACATTAGAGTGTAAGCTCCTCTGTACAGAGACAGATGTGATGTGGGGGAGGGGACATTAGAGTGTAAGCTCCTCTGGTACAGAGACTGATGTGACTGTGGGGGAGGGGACATTAGAGTGTAAGCTCCTCTGTACAGAGACTGATGTGATGTGGGGGGAGGGGACATTAGAGTGTAAGCTCCTCTGTATAGAGACTGATGTGACTGTGGGGGGAGGGGACATTAGAGTGTAAGCTCCTCTTGTACAGAGACTGATGTGACTGTGGGGGGGAGGGGACATTAGAGTGTAAGCTCCTCTGTACAGAGACTGATGTGACTGTGGGGGGGAGGGGACGTTAGAGTGTAAGCTCCTCTGTACAGAGACTGATGTGACTGTGGGTGGAGGGGACATTAGAGTGTAAGCTCCTATGGTATAGAGACTGATGTGACTGTGGGGGGGAGGGGACATTAGAGTGTAAGCTCCTCTGGTATAGAGACTGATGTGATGTGGGGGGAGGGGACATTAGAGTGTAAGCTCCTCTGGTACAGAGACTGATGTGACTGTGGGGGAGGGGACATTAGAGTGTAAGCTCCTCTGTACAGAGACTGATGTGACTAGGGGGGGGGGACATTAGAGTGTAAGCTCCTCTGGTACAGATATAGATGTGATGTGGGGGGGACATTAGAGTGTAAGCTCCTCTGTATAGAGACTGATGTGATGTGGGGGGGAGGGGACATTAGAGTGTAAGCTCCTCTGTATAGAGACTGATGTGATGTGTGGGGGAGGGGACATTAGAGTGTAAGCTCCTCTGGTACAGAGACTGATGTGATGTGGGGGGGGAGGGGACATTAGAGTGTAAGCTCCTCTGTACAGAGACTGATGTGACTGTGGGGGGAGGGGACATTAGAGTGTAAGCTCCTCTGGTACAGAGACTGATGTGATGTGGGGGGAGGGGGCATTAGAGTGTAAGCTCCTCTGGTACAGAGACTGATGTGATGTGGGGGGAGGGGGCATTAGAGTGTAAGCTCCTCTGGTACAGAGACTGATGTGACTGTGGGGGAGGGGACATTAGAGTGTAAGCTCCTCTGTACAGAGACTGATGTGACTGTGGGGGGAGGGGACATTAGAGTTTAAGCTCCTCTGGTACAGAGACTGATGTGACTGTGGGGGGGGGGGACATTAGAGTGTAAGCTCCTCTGGTACAGAGACTGATGTGACTGTGTGGGGGGGAGGGGACATTAGAGTGTAAGCTCCTCTGTATAGAGACTGATGTGATGTGGGGGGAGGGGACATTCGAGTGTTAGCTCCTCTGTACAGAGACTGATGTGATGTGGGGGGAGGGGGCATTAGAGTGTAAGCTCCTCTTGTACAGAGACTGATGTGATGTGGGGGGAGGGGACATTAGAGTGTAAGCTCCTCTGGTACAGAGACTGATGTGATGTGGGGGAGGGGACATTAGAGTGTAAGCTCCTCTGTACAGAGACTGATGTGACTGTGGGGGAGGGGACATTAGAGTGTAAGCTCCTCTGTACAGAGACTGATGTGATGTGGGGGAGGGGACATTAGAGTGTAAGCTCCTCTGGTACAGAGACTGATGTGATGTGGGGGGAGGGGGCATTAGAGTGTAAGCTCCTCTGGTACAGAGACTGATGTGATGTGGGGGAGGGGACATTAGAGTGTAAGCTCCTCTGGTACAGAGACTGATGTGATGTGGGGGGGGGCATTAGAGTGTAAGCTCCTCTGGTACAGAGACTGATGTGATGTGGGGGGAGGGGGCATTAGAGTGTAAGCTCCTCTGGTACAGAGACTGATGTGATGCGGAGGGAGGGGGCATTAGAGTAGGGTGACCAGACATCCCCGGTTTACGGGGACAGTCCCCGGATTGAGGACACTGTCCCCGGATCAAGTCTGTCCCCGGTTTTGTCCCCGGATTGCATTTGAACTGGGGCTGGGGCAATTTCAAAGACAGTGCAGAATTAAAAAAAAAAAATTCTGAACTAGTACACACCCTCCCGCTCTGCCGCTCCTACTAGCTTAGGGGGGTGTATTTGTTTCCATTATCTGAGCCCCGTTCTGATGATCATGTGCTGGTCGGAGCGGAGGGAATATTTTGTGTTAGAGAAATTAGAAATTATACTTTAAATGTCAACTATGAATATGCATATTAATATGACTATATCTTCTAAAGTTAAAATGTTTGCTTTATATAACTCTATTAATACTTAAATATGCTGAATAAGCTCTAATAGCCCTAATTACTGGAATAAGTCATATGACCATATTCTATTGTGCAAAGATGTGCTGACTCTTACATCTGTCAAATATGGGCTGCGAACCATGAGATAATTTATGTATCCATTGTATGAAATATCCTGTCATAAGGTGTTGGCTGAAAAAGGATATTTCCCTATTTCCTGCTAACGTCAGAATAAAGGTTGAAATTATACATGGTCAGGACGTTACGAGCAGGAAAAGGGAAGGTTTAAGGGTTATAAAAGCTGAATGTGAATATATGACAGGCAGAAATGGATCTCTGAAGCAGAAGATATACATTTAACCATTTCTCTTGCATATGCAATAAAATATCTTGACTTGTAACGAGAGTTGGTCCAAAATTACTTGACATTTTGGTCCTTCGAAAACGGAAGTCCAAATTCCTGGAAAGCACTAGCCAACAACCCAGTGAACCGATGTCCGTACGGCAAAAAACTGTAAGTCCTCCGTCTTAAATTTGACGTTAACAGAGGCCGGCTCACTGAACTAGTGCCTCCCGGGCAGCGACTTACCGGATCAGCACAAGAGACCGCTCTCGGGGCAAGGTAAGATATTTTCATTTATTATATTATACTTTTAGGCCTAAATGTGATTAGGGATTTAATGATAAGGGATTTTGTTACATACATCTAATATAGAGATTAATTGAATGTTTATCTGTTGTGTATATGTTTTGCTTTATCCAAGTTGAGGGAATATAAGTAGATACGTCCGTAGTTTAAATCCCTTTGATATAGGAGTATGGTCCCATTCCAATACCCGGGTGCAGATAAAGGAAATTTGTCGACAAAGGACCTAGGTCCTGACAGCCTTGTAAACTGCAGGAATTCCCGTGGGGGACACATAAATATTCCTACATCAAAAACATGAACCCCTGTTGATACAAAGGTATGGCCTGATAGATTTCCAGGTAACAAATAGAGGTAATTTGACGAGCCCTTGCGCTCAGCCAGCCTCGTATGTTGTGTAAAAAACCTGTACAGGCATTTATAAATACCGTTGAATCAACAAATATTAATGTTTTGATAACGTGTGGGAACAACAGTCGAGAGAAATGAAGTCTCTTTTGTAATTCTGTTCATGCTCCCTACAGTTTACTGAAATATTAATGTTTTGATCAGGGGGGGTTGACCAGTCAGGTGAATTTACGTTCGCCTTGTAATTCTGTTCATTCTCCCTATAAATGAAAAAAACATTAAGTAAGAAGACAAGACACCAGTATTATAGCAGCACACAAGATCAATAATCTAGAAGTGATATGTCACGACTAGAAAGTTTGTGAGTAGCTGCAGAAGTGATAAGATACTGTGTGCAGGTATTGTGTCAGTGTGAGAAGACCTTACAAAAAAAACTCCGTGTGCACGTTAAAATGAGTATGATCCATGGAAAGTCTGATGGTTTGAATGATGATGCAAAGTATATGTGTAGTCTAGACAAAGAGAATGTGAAACTCCTTAAGACATGAAAAACAAAGTATGATTTTGATGCATTTTTAAATAAGGATTGTTGTGTAATACTGTGTTGTGTAGAAAGCTTAAAAAATAAATAAAAATTATGCCGGCATGTATGTATGAGTATATATATGTATGTATGTATGCGTATATATTTATATATATATAAAAAAAAAAAAAAAAAAAAAGAAATATAAGGAAACAGAATAAATTAGGTCTTCCCCAGGCAAAGAAATGGCTTGAGGAGGCTAACTGTAGGTTAAAATCATAAAAAGACTATGTTTTTAGACAAAGAGGAGGACAATAATATGACCGTCCTCCGAAGTTTAGTGCAGCAAGTATTGACTGAACAAAATGCGACAAACCTAATGCACCCGACAGCCCCTACACACCCTTTAGAGGACTCTCCAATCCCACCGACAGACGCTGCTCCCCCTCTGACTTCACCACCCGCTCCCAATTCCCTATTGCAGACCTGCAGTCCCCACCACCAGATGGGACAGAGGTATGCAACAAGTTACCCCGCTGACCCTCCTTACAGCAATCCCAAGGTCCACATAGCTCAATTCAGGGATGGTATCATGGGAATGGTTGCTAGCTATCATCTCAATGTGAGGGAAATAGAGCAGGTCACCAGACAGGTACTGGGACCTGACTGGCATCATGTAGTGGGAGATTGGAGTGGATTAAACAACCAGGGAGGGGTGTTGCCTCAGGATGATGCAGCACTCAAAAACAGAAGAAATGCTCTTATAGCAAAGATAGAGAGAGGATAGATGGATACGTCAAGTCGACTGGTCCATTATAAATCAGTGTATATGGGGAGAAGAGGAAACAGTGGATAATTTCATTGTTAGGATAAAGAAGAATTTTAAAAACCACTCTGGGATAGAAATCCCAGTAGATCAAGTGAACGATAGCCCATATGAACAACAGCTAAAGAATGCAATCCTGAAGGGGCTGCTAGTCCTTATATCAAGTTTTGTTAACGAACACATGATTAACCATAGGATCTGCAGACTCTAGGAGCTAATCAAGTATGCGAGGCATGCTGAGGGGCACTTCCAACCAAAAAAAGAAAGTAAAGAAAAGGATGAGGGGGGAGTGTTTCCTGTATGGTAAAAGTGTGTCTGCAGAGAGAGAAGCAGAAGGATGGGAAAGAATCTGATATTTTGGATGTGTGTAATGTTGAAACTTGTTTGCATGCTGAAGCCAAGCCAGAAATAACCTGGGTTGCAAAGAGTAGTTGGGTAACATTTCTCTGTGACACTGGGACTTGTAGGACCCTGATACACCCGCTGGATATGCCACCAGGGGTAAAGGGAAAAGGTTTAGTATATGTAAAATCTGCAAATGGGTTGATGCACCAGGAGGCCGTGTCTGAAGGCCTTACTGTGGAAAATCCACAGACAGGTAAAAAGGCTCAGTGTAAAATTGTAATGTCAACTAAATGTCCTGTTAATTCGTTGGGTAGAGACATGTTGAATGCTCTTGATATTTCTGTCGTACCAGTGGAGGGGGGCCTCAAAGCCCATCGGCTGTGTGAAAAACAAATCACAGCTGTGGATAATGAGCCCTGATACTGGTACAGCTTGGATTTACAAACTGAGGGATTAAAGATGCCCAAAACCCTGACAGAAATAATTGAAGAGCCTGTGAGGAAAGGTACAAGGTCCAGACAAACCTCTATTGCACTATCTACTACAAAAGGACCACTGGGCCTGATAGGTCTTATGAGAAACAGTTAATGAGTTGCACTAACACTGAAGTGCTCTTAAGATACCTGTACTGTGATAAGAAAGGAAATAACATGGCTACTTGTCTCCTACCACAGCCTATTCTGCAAATATACAGGCAGGATACTGTACCTCATGTTTCGGTCACGCGGAACTCCGAGGTATCATGGCATGAGCTGGGAGAACTTATCACAGACTGGGTCAAATTAACAGATGAGGAACTGAAATCCAGAGGGAATCAGAGGTACAGATTAGCGTGGTTTGTTGAATGTACAACCAGAACTTGCGTGATTGAAGTTTTGACAAAAGACAGTGACTGACACTTTTTGACCCGAGGGGAAGGGGATGCCTTAAAAGACGTCCCCGATTTCTTGTGATCAAAAGGAAAGACAGACGTAGGGCTAATTAAGACAGACAGTCAGTTCTGGTTTGCACTTATGTACAAAGGAAAACTCACAAGAAATGTTCAATGCTTTGTCTCGAGTTGTACCTCCCAGTGGGAGTCAAATTCTCTTGTATGTGGATGACATTCTGGTAGCGGCTCCTCTGGAGCGACAATGTAAAATTGACACCTTGGCTCTGATGCATTTCCTCGCAGAACAAGGTCACAAGGTTAGCAAAATAAAATACAACTTTTGAAAACCAAGGTGAAATACCAGGGTTACATTATATCTCAAAAAGGCAGACATCCAGATGAGATCCGAAAAGAGGCCATCCTTCAAGCCCCCAAACCACGTAAAAATAAAGAAATGATGTAATTTCTTGGCATGGCAAATTTTTGTAGAGCATGGATAGCTAATTATGCTACGGAGGTGGTGCCTCTTTCTGATCTCATCTATGGTACACAAATGTCTGCAAAAGGTTCCATCCAGTGGAATGTGCAAGCAGAGGATGCATTTACAAAGGTGAAGCACCTCATTGTGGGTTCTACTGTGCTTAGCCTACCCAATTACAGTAGAAACCCTTTAGCAGACTGTAGATTGTAAAGAGGGGTACATGACTTCTGCTCTCACTCAGGTTTATGAGAACGAACACAAACTAGTTGCATTTTACTTAACTAATTTGCCCCACTGTGTACAAGCTGTAGTAGCAGCCTCATTGGCCATACGGTCATCTGCATTGATAGTATTGTTCCACCCCTGGTACTTAAAGGTCTCACATGTTATTTAGGTGATCTTACTATAAGACAGAATCTCCTATTTATCTCCAGTCAGGCATTTATCATGTATGACTACACTTCTGGGACAACCGCACGTTACAATCAAGAAGTGTACTACATTGAATCCTGCTACACTAATGCCAACACCTGGTGATGGGGATCCACATGATTGTGCAGCTCAAAATTGATGAACGGGTACTCCCTAGGAAGGATATCACTGATGTTCCCTTTCTAGATGCTGACATTTTTGTTGATGGGTCGTGTAGAAAAAACGATAAATCAAACGGCTTATGCTATAGTAACACATGACCAGGTCATTGAAGCTAGACCTTTTCCCAGTTCCTATTCTGCACAACAAGCTGACATTATAGCCCTGTCAAGGGCCTGCAGTCTAGGGGAAGGGAAAAATAAATAGATATTTATACTGACAGCCAATACGCTTTCTCTACACATATTTGCCCAGCAATGGAAAAAAGGGGTATGATTACGTTGCCATGGGAAACCGATCACACAGAGATCTCATTCTTGCCCTTCTAGAATATGTACAAAAACCAGCACAAGTGGCTATTTGTAAATGTGCGGCACATAGAAAGGGAACAGATCCAATTACCCTAGGGAATGCACTAGCAGACAAGACAGCAAAGGAAGCTTCTGAAGGACAGCAATGACAAACATATACAGTTTCCCAAGTAAATGATGAGGTACAGAGAGCTATTGATGAAACATGGTTATCAGAAATGCAGAAAACATCACCGGCAGGTGAAAATCAAAGTGGTTATATACAGGGTCAACACTGGTCAATGGTATATACACATGTACAGAAGGTAAACCTAACTTATCTACATCACTATTCACGTATGCTGTGTTATTGAGTCATGGGTAGGCCCATACCTCAAAAGGAGGGATGGTACTGGGTGTACACAACATATGGGTTTACAAAACTACTCTGAAAATTTTGTCTCACATATCCGATTTGTAACAGATACCATGCACAAGGTGCCCTAAGAGCCTTAAGGGGTCATTTCCCACATCCCCCTTATCCCTTTCACACAATATGCATGGATTTTATTGAATTGAACAAATGTGAGAATAAGTACTGTCTGGTTATTGTGTACAGGTTTATAAAGTGGGTGGAAACTTTTCCTATGGCGCACACGGATAGACAGTCAGTAGCCAAAGTACTAATCAAAGAGGTGATTCCACGACAAGGGATCCCCGCGCTGATTTACAGTAACAATGGCTCCAATTTTGTAAACTAAACAATACAACTAATTGGTATATGGTACAATATCTGACCTACTAGGGAGAATCACTATTTAGGTTGTAACCCCTGGTCAGAACACCCCAGCCCCCGAGCCAACTCAGTTTCAACTTAATACCTCTTTGTTTAAAACAGATTTTACTTACAAGGAACAATTAAGTATAGAAACAGGATTTGGAGACAAAAATTAGTGGATAGAATGGGTCAGATACACAACTCAATCTAAGGGGTTAAGTGATTGTATTTCTTGTGCAAACCCAAGACCACAACTAGCTACCATTCCTCTCCCTGAAGAGGAAACAGATTTAGCTTGCATAATAAGACTGTTTTCAGAAAATATTACTGGGTCTGAATGTGCAAATGAGAAAAAGAGATACCCTAAAACTAAAATGCAAAGTACACCCCCTTCAGTACAAGTATTACCAGGAAATTTTTCTAGTTTCTCTAACAAAGATAAGGATGGTACAAAGGTTGGCACTCTATCTCCTGAATACTGTGCGACCACAACATCAACTACAGACATTAAGTATCAACTAAAATGGTTTCAGGAACAGAAACGGCAACTAGCTGATGTTTGGTGGCTGTGTGGGGACAAGAAACTAAGGCTCAGACTGCCACCTAGATGGGAGGGTAGTTGTGCCCTTACCCGCCTGTTGCTTCCCTTTTATATTGTTCCTATGACTAATAAATTGATGAGACTAACAGGTAAACACTATTTTAAGAGACTTAACTGTCCAGAATCATTTTGACAACCAGGTATATATAGACTCAATAGGTGTTCCACGAGGAGTTCCGGATGAATTTAAAGCACAGAATCAAGTAACAGCAGGACTCACCTCACTCTTCCTATGGGTACAGCCCAATAAGAATGTCGACTGGATAAACTACATTTACTACAACCAGCAGAGGTTTGTGAATTACACCAGAGATGCTATCAAAGGTATAGCAGCACAATTGGACGCCACCTCTTTGACAGCGTGGCAGAACCGTATAGCATTGGATATGTTGCTGGCAGAAAGGGGCGGGGTATGCGAAATGTTCGGCACCTTCTGCTGCACTTTTATTCCAAATAATACGGCACCTGATGGAAGTATCACCAAGGCTTTGCAAGGCCTACAAATGTTATCCCAGGAACTAACTGAGAACTCTGGTGTAGAGAACCCCTTAACAGGACTCTTTGAAAAATGGTTTGGTAAATGGGGTGATCTTGCAAAAGGTTTGCTCATCTCTGTTGTCATGGCAGCCACGGTCCTTACGCTGTGTGGATGTTGCTGCATTCCTTGTATTAGAGGAATTCTTCAAAGACTGATTGACACATCACTAACAAAGACTATGTTTTTTCAGAACAACACTGAACTATACCCGGAACCTGATGAAGATGAACTTACAGTCCTTTCAAAAGACTTATTTGTCTAAATGATAATACCTGGTAAAATAAAGAACCTGGATATTTGAATTATTGACATTATAAGTATAAAAGGGGGCAGCTGTTAGAGAAATTAGAAATTATACTTTAAATGTCAACTATGAATATGCATATTAATATGACTATATCTTCTAAAGTTAAAATGTTTGCTTTATATAACTCTATTAATACTTAAATATGCTGAATAAGCTCTAATAGCCCTAATTACTGGAATAAGTCATATGACCATATTCTATTGTGCAAAGATGTGCTGACTCTTACATCTGTCAAATATGGGCTGCGAACCATGAGATAATTTATGTATCCATTGTATGAAATATCCTGTCATAAGGTGTTGGCTGAAAAAGGATATTTCCCTATTTCCTGCTAACGTCAGAATAAAGGTTGAAATTATACATGGTCAGGACGTTACGAGCAGGAAAAGGGAAGGTTTAAGGGTTATAAAAGCTGAATGTGAATATATGACAGGCAGAAATGGATCTCTGAAGCAGAAGATATACATTTAACCATTTCTCTTGCATATGCAATAAAATATCTTGACTTGTAACGAGAGTCGGTCCAAAATTACTTGACATTTTGGGTGCCCATTCAGCTCCGCCCGCATGTTCTTCTGCTTTGGCTCAAGTCCCGGCCAGCCGCCTGCCTGCTTATCTCCTTGTCTTCCCTGGCAGAGTGATCTTCCTCCGCTCCCCACCCAGTAGTAGCCGGGGCCTGGAGAGTGAGACTTGTGAGGCGGGTCGGCGGCGACGGGCAGAGAGTCGCTGATTGCCGCCATTACTAGTAAAAAAAAAAAAAATGTCCCTGGAATTCATTTTAAAAATCTGGTCACCTTACATTAGAGTGTAAGCTCCTCTGGTACAGAGACTGATGTGACTGTGGGGGGGGGGGGGGGGGGGAGGGGACATTAGAGTGTAAGCTCCTCTGTATAGAGACTGATGTGATGTGGGGGGAGGGGACATTAGAGTGTAAGCTCCTCTGTACAGAGACTGATGTGATGTGGGGGGAGGGGACATTAGAGTGTAAGCTCCTCTGGTACAGAGACTGATGTGACTGTGGGGGGGGGGGGAGGGGACATTAGAGTGTAAGCTCCTCTGTACAGAGACTGATGTGATGTGTGGGGAGGGGACATTAGAGTGTAAGCTCCCCTGGTACAGAGACTGATGTGACTGTGGGGGGAGGGGACATTAGAGTGTAAGCTCCTCTGGTACAGAGACTGATGTGATGTGGGGGAGGGGACATTAGAGTGTAAGCTCCTCTGGTACAGAGACTGATGTGATGTGTGGGGAGGGGACATTAGAGTGTAAGCTCCCCTGGTACAGAGACTGATGTGACTGTGGGGGGAGGGTACATTAGAGTGTAAGCTCCTCTGGTACAGAGACTGATATGACTGGGGGGGGGAGGGGACATTAGAGTGTAAGCTCCTCTGGTACAGAGACTGATGTGACTGTGGGGGGAGGGGACATTAGAGTGTAAGCTCCTCTGGTACAGAGACTGATGTGACTGTGGGGGGAGGGGACATTAGAGTGTAAGCTCCTCTGGTACAGAGACTGATGTGACTGTGGGGGGAGGGGACATTAGAGTGTAAGCTCCTCTGGTACAGAGACTGATGTGACTGTGGGGGGGGAGGGGACATTAGAGTGTAAGCTCCTCTGTACAGAGACTGATGTGATGTGTGGGGAGGGGACATTAGAGTGTAAGCTCCCCTGGTACAGAGACTGATGTGACTGTGGGGGGAGGGGACATTAGAGTGTAAGCTCCTCTGGTACAGAGACTGATGTGATGTGGGGGAGGGGACATTAGAGTGTAAGCTCCTCTGGTACAGAGACTGATGTGATGTGTGGGGAGGGGACATTAGAGTGTAAGCTCCCCTGGTACAGAGACTGATGTGACTGTGGGGGGAGGGTACATTAGAGTGTAAGCTCCTCTGGTACAGAGACTGATGTGACTGGGGGGGGGAGGGGACATTAGAGTGTAAGCTCCTCTGGTACAGAGACTGATGTGACTGTGGGGGGAGGGGACATTAGAGTGTAAGCTCCTCTGGTACAGAGACTGATGTGACTGTGGGGGGAGGGGACATTAGAGTGTAAGCTCCTCTGGTACAGAGACTGATGTGACTGTGGGGGGAGGGGACATTAGAGTGTAAGCTCCTCTGGTACAGAGACTGATGTGATGTGGGGGGGGGACATTAGAGTGTAAGCTCCTCTGTACAGAGACTGATGTGACTGTGGGGGAGGGGACATTAGAGTGTAAGCTCCTCTGGTACAGAGACTGATGCGACTGTGGGGGGGAGGGGACATTAGAGTGTAAGCTCCTCTGGTACAGAGATTGATGTGACTGTGGGGGGGGAGGGGACATTAGAGTGTAAGCTCCTCTGGTACAGAGACTGATGTGACTGGCTCAGTGATCTCTGTACAGCACTGCGGTATATATCAGAGCTATATAAATGTATAATAATAATAGTGGATGGGGTGATGATACATTGTTGCGTTCTTTCTCCATCTTTGGCGTCTCTCGGCTCGTCTATTCTCGGAACGTCTCGAGGAGGAAAGAGGAAATAGAAGACGTTTTGTGCATTTTACTGGTAATCTGATATTTTAGAGAAGAGGGCGAGGAGACGGATCGGCGTGGACGGAGGATGTCCCGGCCACACGAACGCAGAGGGAGAATTCTGCGGCAATACGGTACAGCAAAGGTGTAAAATGTTACAACGATTCCTTGTAGATCTCCCGTATATTATAACAATAAAGAAAACATTTCAATGATAGCGCACTGAAAAAACTGATAGGAAGAAACTATTTTTTATTTTTATTTTTAATTAAATTCCGGGGTATAAACCACAAACCAAACCCTCCAATAACAGCGTAGACATTTATTTTATTTTTTTTATATGCTGTCATTTATTATTTTTGCATTATTTATTTTTTTCTATAAAAGATTTGTGTTAAGAAAAAATGCTATGAAGTTTGACATCTACTACTTGTAACATTTCATTTCTACAGCAAGGAAACCTCAGACAGGAAAGAAAGCTTATCGGACACGAGCGAGCGTCCGCGGCTGAGAGAAAAAAAAAAAAAAAGAAGTTGTCCTCTGATGCCACATGAAATAAACAGAAGCAGCACAAAGATACCCCGGCTGCGAATATAATTTTGAAGACACAAGAAAAAGAAAAAAAAAAAGAAATCAGACTTTTAGTTTAAAATAAAAATCATTTTTTTTTTTTTTTTTTAGGTCCCCTATATTAAAAAAAAATAAATAAAAAAGACTTTTATCCCAAAACAGAAATCAATTTTTTTAAATTGTTTTAGGTTCCTGTTAAAAAAAAAAAAAAAAAAAAGCAAGCCAACCCATACCTTTTAAAGTAAAAATCATTTTTTTCTTTTATTTTTAGGTCCCCCTGTACTTAAAAAAAAGAAAGAACAAACTATACTGACCCCCACCATGCTCCAACACACCAACACAGTCACAGACTACAGAAAACCATTTACATTTTTTTTTTTTTAGGTCCCCTCTGTCTTTAAAAAAATAAAAAAAAATGCAAGCCAAATGAAAATCATTTTTTTCTGACCTTATGCTGCTGATTTTTAACTACCCTGAAATTTTGGTTATAATTACATTTTGTGAAATTTTTGTCATTATGACAAAATGCGTCGGAGGGGAGTTTTTCTTTTTTGTACATCACGGGACACAGAGCGACATAGCAATTACTATGTGGGTTATATAGATTACCTTCAGGTGCTGGCACTGGCAACTTCCAAGACAGGAAGTACCCTCCCCTATATAAGCCCCTCCCATCCGGGAGTACCTCAGTTTTTTGCCAGTGTCTAAGGTGTTGGCCAAGGTTAACATATTCATCTGGGCTTGTGTACAGGTTCTCTGGGCCTTAGCAAGCTATTCCGGATCCGACCAAAAAAGCTTCATAGCTAAACGGTCGGTACCCGGGCCTTGCAGAGAAGAGCAAGGTTTTGCCTGTAATGCTTCTCTTAGGAGAGCTGGACCCTGGGATCCAGAGCTCTGGTCATACCCAAAACCAAGAGGCTATCTGTGCAGGGTGCTATACAGGTCCAGGGGAGTGGAATCCTTGGGAACCCGGTCCCTGAAGGTCTAAGTACATTGCCTGCCGTGAGAGGCGAAGTTTGGGCTTCTGTGCCAAACAGAGTCCTGCGGCGGGGAAAAGGTAATTGGGGGCCCCTCAGGAACTTGGTTCTATTGGGGGGCCCTCAATCCTAATATGTCTTTCTGCCTGTTACCTAAACGGTATTCCCGCTAAATATCTGTAATGCCTAAGACTGCTAATTCTAGAAAATATTTTTTCATATGGTAGTTGAAAAAAAAAAAAAAAAGACAAGGTGCGGTACCTGTGTTTAGCCACTAGAGACCGCTGTGGAACGTCTTTTTCTTTGGACTATTCCTTCCAGGGTGAAAGTCCAGGCAGATGGTGAGTTCTCTTGAAAGGGAAACTATATTCCTCTGTCTTGTTGCCATGTGCCCTGTCATCCCCGGGCCCTGCTGTAAACAGGGACCCTGGCTCCTCTCCCTGTGTTTCCATATGTGAACGCCGATGGCGCACACGGGTGCGCGCGCACGCGCACGCACTTCTAATATAGGAGATAGGCTGGAAAGGGGGCAGAGCTTGGCGGATGACGCTCTGTGCGCACCGCAGCGCTTCTGCGCATGTGCGGGCGTCCCAGCATGTTAAAAATACAGTTTTTTCTGTGAACTGGCTGTGGATGGACAGAGCAAAGGGGGCTGGTAGCATACTAAGAGCAGGCATACAGCAGGCGGTTGATACAGGCATCCCCTAGAGAGACACATTAGTGGACACCAACTGATATATATAGCAGCAAGTTGGCTAGACTATTGTCAGTAACTGGTGTATTGCGGTTGGCATACCTCAGCTTTGGGCTTAGGAATATGCCGCCCAAAGTCTTCGGGTCTAAGACTCCCATGAAGCAAAAAGGGTCTCCGTCGGGCTCTGAGGATCTGGGGCATGCTTTTGCAGCACCAGTCTCCCCTGAGAAATCAGAGGTTGGGGCCCGTAGAGAACCCTCAGGAGTACCTGGTACTGTGGCTGTCCTCAGTTCACCTGCTCCTGTGTATGTAACAGAGGAGGCTTTTACCTCAGCTCTGGGAGGACTGGAGCAAAGATTGGCAGCATTGATCGCTTCTTCCCTACCAGAAAGAAAGCGCGCCCGATCTCCATCTCCTCCATCAGAGTACCTGTTAGCAGAGCAACAGTCCCATGAAGGGATTGGCCTACCTGAAGGGGATCAGCATGAGGATGACTCTGTTTTAGAGGAGTCAACAGTGGAAGAACCATTCTCGGCATCACAAGCTGAAAGATTGTGGGTTCAGTCCCTGACTAACATGGTCCGATCAGCATTTAAAATGCCTCTTGTGGAACCATCAACCACTTCTGTCTCCTCGTTGGGGTCGTTAAAAGCTCCCCAGACTAATTGTTCCTTTCCAATTCATCCATTACTGGAAGGACTTATATACCAGGATTGGGAACATCCTGATAAAATATTTACTCCCCCGAAGAGATTTCCGGTGATCTATCCCATGGAGGATAAGTTCACCCGGAAATGGAGTTTGCCTACAGTGGACGCAGCCATATCTTGTGTGAACAAATCACTGACATGTCCAGTGGATAATGTTCAAATGTTCAAGGACCCAATAGATAAAAAATTGGAGTCCTTATTAAAATTTGCTTTTTCTACAGCGGGGGCGGTTACACAGCCAGCAGTGGCAGCGATTGGGGTTTGCCAAGCGGTAAAGGATCAGATGAAACAGGTCTTAAGGGACTTGCCGGATCAGCAGGCCCATGCCCTGGCTGATCTGCCTAGAGCATTATGCTTTGCGGTTGACGCCATCAAGGATTCTATCCATCAGGCCTCCCGCCTTACGCTGTCTTTAGTACATATGCGTAGACTTCTGTGGCTCAAGAACTGGTCTGCTGAGGCTCCCTGTAAAAAGTTGCTAGTTAGCTTCCCATTTCATGGTGAACGCTTATTCGGCGAGGACCTGGATAAATATATCCAAAAGATTTCCAGCGGTAAAAGTACTCTCTTACCGGTTAAAAAGAGGTCCCTCTTTTAAGAGGCCTACCTCTCCAATCCCTGGGACATCTGCTTCTAAGCAGTCCCGACGGCCTCCTCGGTCAAATCCCGGGGGTAAAAATCAGGGACAATCACAGGGTAACAAAAAACCCTGGGTCCGAAGAGGTACAAAACCACCCTCCAAGTCAAATTTATGAAGGGCTGCCCCCACTCAAACGGGTGGGGGGAAGACTTCAGTTGTTCGCAGAGACCTGGCGGGACACGATCAGAGACAGATGGGTGCTCTCCGCAGTAACTCAGGGATACAAGCTGGAGTTAAAAGAGTCTCCTCCTTCCCATTTTATGTGGTCAAGCGTGCCAAAAGATCCCCTGAAGAGAGGATCCCTCTTGTTGGCATTAGAACAACTATTGCTCCAAGGAGTAATTATGGAGGTTCCTCTAGAAGAGTGGGGGTTGGGTTTTTACTCAAACCTCTTCACAGTCCCGAAACCAAACGGGGACGTAAGGCCCATATTAAATCTAAAGGGGCTAAACAAATTCCTGCACATCCGGACTTTTCGGATGGAGTCGATCCGGTCGGTAGCCGCTGCCCTACAAGGGGAGGAATGGTTAGCCTCGATCGACATCAAAGATGCTTATTTGCACGTTCCCATCTTTCCAGTCCATCAGAAATTTCTACGCTTTGCAGTAGAAGGGCGCCATTTTCAGTTCAGAGCCTTACCTTTCGGTCTGGCCACAGCACCACGGGTGTTCACAAAAATTCTGGCCCCACTATTGGCCAATCTAAGAACACGAGGTGTGATGATAATGGCATACCTAGACGACTTGTTGTTGATGGACCACTCAGTGGCAAAACTAGAAGTGGTAATTCACGATACGATCAAGTATCTGGAATCTCACGGTTGGATCATCAAACGAGACAAGTCAGCCCTACAACCAGTCAAAAGTCTGGAATACTTGGGGCTACGGCTGGATTCAGACCAAAGGAAGATTTTCATGTCTCAAGAAAAAGTATCTTCTTTGAGGGATTTGGTCCACCTGGTGGGTGCAAAAAGACAGCTGTCCATACGCCTGTGCATGAGGCTGCTGGGAAAGATGGTGGCATCATTCGAAGCTGTGCCATACGCCCAGTTTCACTCAAGGAATTTGCAAAGGGCCATACTGTCAGCCTGGAACAAAAAAGTTCAGGCCCTAGACTTCCCGATGTCCTTGTCCCCTTCCGTTCGGAAAAGTCTCTGTTGGTGGTTGATTCCCCAGAATCTGCAAAAGGGGAAATCCTTCAGTCCGATTTCTTGGAGGGTGGTCACTACAGATGCCAGCCTTATAGGCTGGGGGGCAGTACTGGAGCAATGGTCTCTCCAGGGCAGATGGTCGGATGCAGAGAAGGCTCTGCCCATCAATCTCTTAGAGATACGAGCAGCCCGGTACGCCCTAAAGGCATGGACATCCAAACTTCAAAGGTCCCCTGTCAGAATTCAATCCGACAATGCCACGACTGTGGCATATATCAATCATCAGGGGGGCACCAGGAGTCGCGCAGCCCAGAGGGAAGTAAATCACATCCTGGAATGCGCAGAAAAATATGTCCCATGCATATCCGCGGTCTTCATCCCAGGGGTGGAGAATTGGAAGGCGGACTTTCTGAGTCGCCAGCAGTTATGCCCAGGGGAATGGTCCCTTCATCCCGAGGTTTTCCGAGCAATATGTCAGCGATGGGGAGCACCGGATGTAGATCTGCTAGCATCCAGATTCAACGCAAAGGTAGACAGATTTGTCTCTCGGACAAGGGATCCCCTAGCTTGCGGCTCGGATGCTCTGGTGTTCCCTTGGGATCAGTTCAAGCTGATATATGCATTTCCACCGCTACAATTGTTGCCTCGACTACTCCGCAGAATCAGGATAGAAAAGAAGCCGGTGATCCTGGTGGCTCCAGCGTGGCCCCGAAGAGCCTGGTACGCGGAGATTGTAAAAATGTCTGTGGGGAGTCCTTGGACCCTCCCACGTCGCCCGGACCTGCTTTCGCAAGGACCGATATACCACCCTTCCTTACTAGCTCTAGGTTTACCGGCCTGGTTATTGAAGCCCACATCCTAAAAAAGAGAGGTCTCTCTAACCCTATGGTATCTACTATGATCAATGCCAGGAAGCCTGTATCCAGGCAGATTTACTATAGAATCTGGAAGGCGTACATCGCATGGTGTGAGGCCAGAAAATGGCATCCACGTAAGTACGTTATAGGCAGGATTCTGGACTTCCTGCAGTGGGCTGTAGACAGGAAGTTTGCCTTGAGTACTATCAAGGGTCAGATTTCGGCCTTGTCAATATTTTTTCAAAGGCCCCTGGCTTCACATTCACTAGTCAAATCTTTTATACAAGGGGTGACGCGTATTAACCCTCCGGTTAAAATTCCCATATGTCCATGGGACCTAAACCTGGTTCTATCGGTTCTACAGAAACAACCATTTGAACCTTTGCGGCACATTTCCTTGGTCCTACTCACCAGGAAATTGATCTTTTTGGTAGCCATATGTTCGGCTAGGAGAGTGTCGGAATTGGCCGCTATGTCCTGTAAGGAGCCATATCTGGTTATTCATAAGGATAGAGTAGTGTTACGTCCTCATCCAGCCTTCCTTCCTAAGGTGGTATCGAGGTTTCATTTGAACCAAGATGTGGTTCTTCCTTCCTTTTTCCCCAAACCTAGCTCGGTAGAGGAAAAATTATTACATTCCTTGGATGTAGTAAGAGCAGTTAAAACTTATCTAAAAGCCACTGCTCAGATTCGCAGAAAGGATACTTTGTTTATTCTGCCGGAAGGCCCCAGAAAGGGTCAGGCAGCGTCAAAATCTACTTCAGCCAAGTGGATTCGACAGGTCATAATGCAAGCCTATGGCTTGAGAAGGAGGGCGCACTCCACGAGAGCAGTGGGAACTTCATGGGCAGTGCATCACCAGGCCTCCCTGGCTCAAATCTGTAAGGCCGCAACATGGTCTTCAGTACACACGTTTACTAGGTTCTACCAGGTGGACGTTAGAAGTCAGGAGGATGTCGCCTTTGGGCGCAGTGTGTTGCAGGCCGCAAAAGATCCTCATGTTTGATGGCGCCCAGCTTATGTATGGTGTATCCCCCCCCCTCATTTGGGCATTGCTTTAGGACATCCCACATAGTAATTGCTATGTCGCTCTGTGTCCCGTGATGTACGAAAAAGAAAATAGGATTTTTATAACAGCTTACCTGTAAAATCCTTTTCTTGGAGTACATCACGGGACACAGAGCTCCCGCCCCTCTTTTGGGGACACTTATTGCTTTCCTACAAAACTGAGGTACTCCCGGATGGGAGGGGCTTATATAGGGGAGGGTACTTCCTGTCTTGGAAGTTGCCAGTGCCAGCACCTGAAGGTATCTATATAACCCACATAGTAATGACTATGTCGCTCTGTGTCCCGTGATGTACTCCAAGAAAAGGACTTTACAGGTAAGCTGTTAAAAAATCCTATTTTTTCAACAGTGCAATGGGCTCTAAATGTCTTCTGAGGTTTAAGTTTTTTTTTTTTTTTCCAACTATCCTGGTGCGAAAAATGGCCCCTCGTCAGGGTTGCCAACTTTCAGTAAATATACAAACAGTTTGTAAAATCCGTACTTTATGCATCTGTCCATGAATGTCCATTACAGACATTCAGGCTGCATGTCCGTAACTGACATTCATGGACAGATGCAACAATTATGGTTTTTACAAACTGTTTGTAAATTTACTGAAAGTTGGCAACCCTGCCCCTCGTTAACCTCCTCATTTTTTATTTTTTTTTAAGAAAATAGACAGGAAAAAAAATGTAAACCAAAACAACAAAAAAAGCAATTAAAAAAAATAAAAAAGATAAATAAAATACACGAGAGCAAATGCTACTAGTACTACTACTACTACTATTATAAATATTATTATTTAACCACTTCCCGCCCAAGGACGTCATATGACGTCCTGGACTTTCAGTGGGGATATCTGAATGATGGGTGCAGCTAGAGGCATCATTCAGATATCCATCTTTTCAGCCGGCGATTCTGTGCACCATAAGAACGATCATAGCGGCGGTTTCGCCGCTTGATCGTTCTTATAGGCGGCGGGAGGGGATCCCCCCCCCTCCCGCCGCCACCCGGTGCTTCTCCGGGCTCTCCCGTGCGATCGGGGACCCGGAGAAACGATCTGCCGGCGCCGGATGGAAGGCATAGAGATGACTGGTGACCAGATGCCGCCATTACCGTTTTTTTCCCCCAAAAAAAGGCGTTTTAAAAATTATTGCGCAAATACCGTGCGAGATAAAAAGTTGCAATGACCGCCATTTTATTCCCTAGGGTGTCTGCTAAAAAAACATATATAGTGTTTGGGGGTTCTGAGTAATTTTCTAGCAAAAAAAATATGATTTTTGCATGTAGGAGAGGAGTGCCAGAATAGGCCCGGTAAGGAAGTGGTTAAAATAATAATAATAATAAAAATATCATAATAACTAGGAATCAAATAAACAAGAAAAGATAAAGGAAATACACAAGCTCAAAACTTACCACCACTACTACTACTACTACCAATATTAATATTATTATTATTAAATAACAATAATAAAAAAATAAAATGATCATAATAACTAGGAATCAAATAAACAAGAAAAGATAAAGGAAATACACAAGCACAAATATTAATAATAATAATAATAATAGTAGTAATAACAATAAAAAATAAATGATCATAATAAATAGGAATCAAACAAGAAAAAGATATAGAAAATACACAAGCGCAAATACTACTACTATTACTATTATTTTTAATAACAATAATAAAAAATAAATGATCATAATAAATAGGAATCTAATAAACAAGAAAAGATAAAAGGAAATACACAAGAGCAAATACTACTACTATTAAATAATAATATTATTATTATTAATATTATTAATAATCAAAAAAAAAACAATAATAATAAAAAAAAAATGGATTATAATAAATAGGAATCTAATACTACTACTATTATTATTAATATTATTAATAATGATAAATTAATGAACAGAATGAGTCTCTCTTGCGCCCGTCACTCACGTCAACAATACATAGGTTCATGCATTGCATGAACCTATGTATTGTCGCCGGCGCCGCTGCCACCCACTATTCAGATGGCCGGCCCCCTGTTGAGTGCCTGCCATCTGAATAACAGCGGCTGGTTGGTGCTTGGAAGTGCCTATCAGAGCCAGCAGCTCTGATAGGCTTCCCAATTACAGCCTGAGGGCTCTAATCGGCTTCCAAATAGTTAACCAGGGGACGCACTGGCCGTGCGTTCCCTGGTTAACACCGACACGGGTCTCAGCCAATCAGGTTCACCGGGTCTGGTTACCGGTAACCTGATTGGCTGAAGCGACATCGAGGGCGGGAGAAGACATCGAGGACGGAAGAAGGACGGCTCTGACCCGAGGAAGGTAAGTCCAGGGCTGGGGGGAAACTGGCTACATTTGGGGACAAACTGGCTGTATTTGGGGACAAACTGGCTGTATTTGGGGACAAACTGGCTGCATTTGGGGACAAACTGGCTACATTTGGGGACAAACTGGCTACATTTGGGGAGAAACTGGCTGCATTTGGGGGGAAACTGGCTGCATTTGGGGGGAAACTGGCTGCATTTGGGGACAAACTGGCTGCATTTGGGGACAAACTGGCTGCTGGCTGCATTTGGGGACAAACTGGCTGCATTTGGGGGAAACTGGCTGTATTTGGTGACAAACTGGCTGCATTTGGGGGGGAAACTGGCTGCATTTGGGGACAAACTGGCTGCATTTGGGGGAAACTGGTTGCATTTGGGGGGAAACTGGTTGCATTTTAGGGGGCAAACTGGTGGCGTTTGGGGACAAACTGGCTGCATTTGGGGGGAAACTGGTTGCATTTTAGGGGGCAAACTGGTGGCGTTTGGGCACAGTGACTGTGTTTAATGGGCACAGTGGCGCAATTGATGATTTTTTTTTTCAGTTTGTTTGCACCCCCCCAATAAAAAAAATTTGGAGCACCAGCCGCCACTGAACAGAATACATAAAAAAAATACCCAAATGCACCCAAAAAAATGATAAATAAATGTAAAAAAAAAGGGATTTTTATAACAGCTTACCTGTAAAATCCTTTTCTTGGAGTACATCACGGGACACAGAGCGACTTAGTCATTACTAATGGGTTATATAGTTTACCTTCAGGTGTTGGCACTGGCCAATTCCAAACCGGAAGTACCCTCCCCTATATAAGCCCCTCCCACCCGGGAGCACCTCAGTTTTGTAGCCAAGCAATAAGTGTCCCAAAAAGAGGGGTGGGAGCTCTGTGTCCCGTGATGTACTCCAAGAAAAGGATTTTACAGGTAAGCTGTTATAAAAATCCCTTTTTCTTTTTCGTACATCACGGGACACAGAGCGACTTAGTCATTACTAATGGGTTATATAGTTTACCTTCAGGTGTTGGCACTGGCCAATTCCAAACCGGAAGTACCCTCCCCTATATAAGCCCCTCCCACCCGGGAGCACCTCAGTTTTGTAGCCAAGCAATAAGTGTCCCAAAAAGAGGGGTGGGAGCTCTGTGTCCCGTGATGTACTCCAAGAAAAGGATTTTACAGGTAAGCTGTTATAAAAATCCCTTTTTCTTTTTCGTACATCACGGGACACAGAGCGACTTAGTCATTACTAATGGGTTATATAGTTTACCTTCAGGTGTTGGCACTGGCCAATTCCAAACCGGAAGTACCCTCCCCTATATAAGCCCCTCCCACCCGGGAGCACCTCAGTTTTGTAGCCAAGCAATAAGTGTCCCAAAAAGAGGGGTGGGAGCTCTGTGTCCCGTGATGTACTCCAAGAAAAGGATTTTACAGGTAAGCTGTTATAAAAATCCCTTTTTCTTTTTCGTACATCACGGGACACAGAGCGACTTAGTCATTACTAATGGGACGTCCCAAAGCAATGCCAAATGAGGGGGGGGGTACATAAGCTGGGCGCCATCAGGCATGAGGATCTTTTGCGGCCTGCAACACACTGCGCCCAAAGGCGACATCCTCCTGACTTCTAACGTCTACCTGATAGAATCTAGTAAACGTGTGTACCGAAGACCATGTTGCGGCCTTACATACTTGAGCCAGGGAGGCCTGGTGATGCACTGCCCATGAAGTTCCAACTGCTCTCGTGGAGTGCGCCCTAACTTTGAACGGAGGCGGTCTCTTTCTCAAGCCATAGGCTTGTATTATGACCTGTCGAATCCACTTGGCTAAAGTAGATTTTGATGCTGCCTGACCCCTTCTGGGGCCTTCCGGCAGAACAAACAAAGAATCCGTTCTGCGAATCTGAGCAGTGGCTTTTAGATAAGCTTTAACTGCTCTTACCACATCCAAAGAATGTAATAACTTTTCCTCTACTGAGCTAGGTTTGGGGAAAAAAGAAGGAAGAACCACATCTTGGTTCAAATGAAACCTCGATACCACCTTAGGAAGAAAGGCTGGATGAGGACGTAATACTACTCTGTCCTTATGGATAACCAGATATGGCTCCTTACAGGACATAGCTGCTAATTCCGACACTCTTTTAGCCGAACAAATGGCTACTAAGAAAACCAATTTCCTGGTGAGAAGAACCAAGGAAATGTGTTGTAATGGTTCAAACGGTTGTTTCTGTAGAACCGACAGAACCAGGTTTAAGTCCCAAGGACATATGGGAATACTAACCGGAGGGCTAATACGCATCACTCCTTGTATAAAGGCTTTGACTAGTGAATGCGAAGCCAAGGGCCTTTGAAAAAATATTGACAAGGCCGAAATCTGACCCTTGATAGTACTCAAGGCAAGCTTCCTATCTACAGCCCACTGTAGGAAGTCCAGAATCCTCCCTATCATGTACTTACGTGGATGCCATTTCTTGGTCTCACACCACGTAATGTACGCTTTCCAGATCCTATAATAGATCTGCCTGGATACCGGTTTCCTGGCATTGATCATGGTAGATACCACAGAATTAGAGAGCCCTCTCTTTTTCAGAATGTGGGCTTCAATAGCCAGGCCGTCAAACCTAGGGCTGGTAAGGAAGGGTGGTATATCGGTCCTTGCGACAGCAGGTCCGGACGAAGTGGGAGGGTCCACGGACTCCTCACTGACATTTTTACAATCTCCGCGTACCATGCCCTTCGGGGCCACGCTGGAGCCACCAGAATCACTGGTTTCTTTTCTACCCTGATTCTGCGGAGTAATCGCGGTAACAATTGTGGCGGTGGGAATGCATATATCAGCTTGAACCGATCCCAAGGGAACACTAGGGCATCCGAGCCGCAAGCTAGGGGATCCCTTGTGCGAGACACAAACCTGTCCACCTTTGCGTTGAATCTGGATGCTAGCAGATCTACATCCGGTGTTCCCCACCGCTGGCATATTGCCTGGAAAACCTCGGGGTGAAGAGACCATTCCCCCGGGCATAATTGTTGGCGACTTAGAAAGTCCGCTCTCCAATTTTCCACTCCTGGGATGAAAACCGCGGATATGGCTGGGACATATCTTTCTGCCCACTCCAGGATGCAATTTGCTTCCTTCTGGGCTGCACGACTTTTGGTGCCACCCTGATGATTGATATATGCCACTGCCGTGGCATTGTCTGATTGAATTCTGACAGGGGACCCCTGGAGTTTGGATGTCCATGCTACTAGGGCATACCGGGCTGCTCGTATCTCTAAGAGATTGATGGGCAGGGCCTTTTCTGCTTCTGACCACCTGCCCTGGAGAGACCATTGCTCCAGCACTGCCCCCCAGCCGATGAGGCTGGCATCTGTAGTGACCACCTTCCAAGAAACCGGACTGAAGGGTTTCCCTCTTTCCAGATTCTGGGGCACCAACCACCAATGGAGGCTCTTGCGAACGGAAGGGGACAGGGACATTGGTAAGTCTAAAGCCTGAACTTTTTTGTTCCAGGCTGACAGTATGGCCCTTTGCAAATTCCTTGAATGGAATTGACCGTAGGGTACCGCTTCGAATGAAGCCACCATCTTTCCCAGCAGCCTCATGCAGAGACGTATGGATGGTTTTCTTTTTGTACCCACTAAGTGGGTCAAATTTCTTAAAGACGACACCTTCTCTGGAGGTAAGAAAATCTTTCTCTGATTTGAATCCAGCCTTAGCCCTAAGTATTCCAGACTTTTGACTGGTCTTAGAGCTGACTTGTCCCGGTTGATAATCCAACCGTGATATTCCAGATACTCGATTGTCTTGTGAATAGCTACTTCCAGCTTTTCCACTGAGTGGTCTATTAGTAGCAGGTCGTCTAGATATGCCATTATCGTTACACCCTGTGTTCTTAGATTGGCCAATAATGGGGCCAGAATTTTTGTGAACACTCGTGGTGCTGTGGCCAGACCGAAAGGTAAGGCTCTGAACTGAAAATGGCGCCCTTCTACTGCAAAGCGTAGAAATTTCTGATGGGCCGGAAAGATGGGAATATGCAGATAAGCATCCCTTATGTCGATCGAGGCTAGCCATTCCTGCCCTTGTAGGGCGGTGGCCACTGATCGGATCGACTCCATCCGAAAAGTCCTGATATTTAGGAACTTGTTTAGCCCTTTTAGATTTAATATGGGCCTCACGTCCCCATTTGGTTTGGGGACTGTGAAAAGGTTCGAGTAAAACCCGAATCCGCTTTCTTCCAGGGGAACCTTCATGATTACCCCTTGGAGCAATAGTTGTTCTAGTGCCAGAAGGAGGGATCCTCTCTTTTGGGGATCTCTTGGCACGTTTGACCTCATAAATTGGGCAGGAGGAGTGCCTTTTAACTCCAGCTTGTATCCCAGACTTACTGCGGAGAGCACCCATCTGTCTCTGATGGTGTCCCGCCAGGTCTCTGTGAACAACTGAAGTCTTCCCCCCACCCGATTGAGCGGGGGCAATACTTCATGCCTTAGGGGGAGGTTTTGTACCTCTCTTGATCCAGGGCTTCTTGTTACCCTGTGATTGTCCCTGATTTCTGCCCCCTGAATTTGACCGCGGAGGCCGTCGGAACTGCTTCACAGCCGATGTGCCCGGGACTGGAGAGGTAGGCCTCTTAAAAGAAGGACTTCTACTCTTGTTCTTAACCGGTAAGAGTGAACTTTTACCGGCAGAAATTTTCTGGATATATTTGTCCAGATCTTCTCCAAATAAGCGTTCTCCATGAAATGGGAAGCTAACCAGCAGTTTCTTACAGGGAGCTTCAGCAGACCAGTTTTTGAGCCACAGAAGCCTACGCATATGTACTATAGACAGCGTAAAGCGGGAGGCCTGTTGGATTGTATCCTTTATGGCGTCCACCGCAAAACACAAGGCTCTAGGCAGGTCAGCTAAGGCATGAGCCTGCTGATCTGGTAAGTCCCTTAAGACTTGTTTCAACTGATCTTTCACTGCTTGGCAGACTCCAATCGCTGCTACCGCAGGTTGTGTCACCATACTTGCTGTAGAGAAAGCAGATTTTAGTAAAGACTCCAATTTTTTATCTATTGGGTCTTTGAACATTGGAACATTATCTACTGGACATGTCAGTGATTTGTTAACAGAAGAGATGGCTGCGTCCACTATAGGGACCCTCCATTTTCTTATGAACTTATCCTCCATGGGATAGATCACCGGAAATCTCTTGGGGGGAGCAAATATTTTATCAGGATGCTCCCAATCCTGGTAAATAAGCCCTTCTAATAAAGGGTGGATTGGGAAGGAACAGACCGCCTGGGGAGCTTTTAGCGACCCCAGCGAGGAAACCGTAGTGGATGGTGGTTCCGCCAGAGGCATTTTAAATGCTGATCGGACCATGTTAGTCAGAGACTGAACCCATAATCTTTCAGCCTGAGAAGCTGAGAAAGGTTCTTCCACTGTTGATTCCTCTATAAGTGAATCAACCTCATCCTGATCCCCTTCAGGTAGGTCGATCTCTGTGTGGGGCTGTTCCTCCACTAACAGGCACTCTGAAGGAGGAGACGGAGATCGGACGCGCTTTCCCTGAGATAGGGAAGCAGCGATCAATGCTGTTAATCTCTCTTCTAATCCTCCCAGAGTTGAGGATAAAACCTCCTCTGTTATATATACAGGAGCAGGTGGACTGGGGACAGCCGCAGCACCAGGCATTCCTGCGGGGTTTCTACGGCTACTGACCTCTGCATTCTCAGGGGAGATTGGTGCAGTGCAAGCATGCCCAATATCCTCAGAGCCCGATGGAGACCCCTTTGGCTTCCTGGAAGATCTATTTCCGGAGCGTCTGGACGACATATCCTTTAAGCACAAAGCTGAGGTATTCCCGTCGTCATACACCAATTTTTGCTGGTAATAGTCTAACACAGGTGCTGCTATATACCAGCTGGTGTCCACTAAAGTGCCTTTCTATGGGGATGCCTGCATCAACCGCCTCTGTGTGCCACTGTTTGTTGCTAGCTCTGTTTGCATGCAGCTGACACTTGTACTGTGTCTTTTAACCATGCTGGGACGCCTGCACATGCGCAGAAGCGCCGCGGCGCGCATCGAGCGTCATCCACCCGCCCCGCCCCTTTTTTTTCATAGGAGGCGCGTGCACGCGCCCGCGCGCGCGCCCGTGCGCCAATGGCGCCCTTTTCGAAAACCAACAGAGGACTAGGAGCCAGGGCCCTTTTTGCCGGAGGGCCTGTGCGGTGGATGAACGCAGCAACAGGGCAGAGGAAGTGGATTCCCTCAGAGAAACTTACCAGCTGCCTGGACCTTTTGAGTTGAGAAAACCAAAGATCCACATTACAAGAAAAATGGACTACAGCGGCCTCTAGTGGTTTAACACAGGTACCGCGGTCCCTGTTTTTTTTTTTTTTTCTTGACTACTATTAAAATTTTACATTTTCAGTAGTTATAGGCAAACACAGATATTTAGCGGGAATACCGTTAGGTAACAGACAGAAAGACAAATTAGGCTTGGGGGTCCCCCAATAGAACCAAGTTCCTGGGGGCCCCCACTTACCTGATCCCCGCCGCAGGACTTTGTTTGGTCCACAAAAGTCCAAACTTCACCTATCACGGCAGGCATTGTAATTAAACCTTCAGGGACCGGGTTCCCAAGGATTCCACTCCCCTGGACCTGTATAGCACCCTGCACAGACAGCGTCTTGGTCGTGGGTATGACCAGAGCTCTGGATCCCAGGGTCCAGCCCTCCTAAGAGAAGCATTACAGGCAAAACCTTGCTCTTCTGCTGCAAGGCCCGGGTACCGACCGTTTAGCTATGAAGCTTTTTTGGTGGGATCCGGAACAGCTTACTAAGGCCCAAAAGAACCTGTACGCAAGCCCAGTGAAAACACATGTTACTCTTTGGCCAACACCTTAGACACTGGCAAAAAACTGAGGTGCTCCCGGGTGGGAGGGGCTTATATAGGGGAGGGTACTTCCGGTTTGGAATTGGCCAGTGCCAACACCTGAAGGTAAACTATATAACCCATTAGTAATGACTAAGTCGCTCTGTGTCCCGTGATGTACGAAAAAGAAAAAAAGTTTCTCTTTCCTAGTAAGTTTCAGTTAAGCAGTTCAGTGAGAAGTTAAGAGTTTGCACTTGTGCCAAATAATTGAAATCGCCGTGCTGCTTATCCCCTACTCCCAACTCCTTGGTTTGCATAACCATAAAAAATAACAGGAGCTTCCTGGATCAGGGTCCAAGAAAGAAGATGCTCAAAATTTCAGATGCAATTTGCACCTTCCTCATATAAGGCGGCATCTCATTTATGATAAATGTTAATCACCTCTAGGGGGCTCTAATATTTGATTCCGTTACGCAAACTCTGGAGCTGGGACAACTGGGAGCAAGTGATATCAGGTCAGGTAGCTGATAGGGCAGTAAATATTAGTCCTCAGGAATCGGGATGTCTCCCAGCACAGGCTCACAGCTCCAGGGTCATCCAAGTTCAAACTCCAAAAAATCTAAATCAGTAAGGCAGCCTACAAAACTATATTTTGAGACTGGACATATAAAGCATATAATATGTTCATCCAATTGTGTCTGGAAATAATAATAATAATAATAATAGTAAAAAATAAAAATAATAGTAAAAAAAATAATAATAAAAATAATAATAGCAGTAGTAATAATAATAATAATAATAATAGTAGTAGTAATAATAGTAAAATAAGAATAGTACTACTACTACTATATATCTCAATAATAATGTATATATAATAATCTTAATAAAGGAAATTTTAAAAAGGAATATCCCCAACAACCACAGGTTTAAATAACACTTTTATTGAGGGAAAATAATTAAAATACAATATTGCCAAAAACAAACATTTGAAATGTTTCAGTTAATTCTAGATAAAACTTACAAAAGCAAGTACTTTAATAACAATAATAAAAAAAATAAAAATAAGAGCCATATAATTGTTTACGCAAAACAGGAAAAGGATTTTTCTGGATAGCAGCACTCCAAGATAAAAAGCCTTTATTTCAAAAGTCCAGGAATCCAAAGCATACACTGCACATCACGACACACTGATCAAAAATTAGCTGACATGTTTCACATCAATTGATGCTTACTCATAGCTATAATTGTTTACATATTGTATACTAGGATGTCTTATTTTTTTTTCCATAGAAGTGCAGACTTGGACTTTAAAAAAAAAAAAAAAAAAAAAAAGAAAGTATATATTTACTAAATAAAAATTGTCTGTAACTTGCAAAAATTACAACAGAAGCAATAATAAAAAGTAACATAATTATTCTGCTCATTAGCTTCGAAATATTTAAAAACAAAACAAAGCAAATGTAATATTTACTAAATATTTTTTTTCTGTAACTTGCAAAATCTAAAAAAATACAAGCAAAATTAATAAAACGTTTTAAAGAAAAAGTAACAATTGTTATGTTTATTATTGGCTTTGAAACATAAAAAAAAAAAAAAAAACTGTTAATATTTACTGAATGCATTTTTTTCTATAACTTCCAAGAATAATAATAATAATAATAAAAAAAGGTTGAAAGAAAAAGTAACAATTATTTTTTATGTTTATTATTAGCTTTACAACATTTGAAAAATAAAATAGCAGAAGCACTTCTCTGCAGTGGATACAATGTTTCACTTTTCTTCCGTTTGGATCATTTACACCCAGGTACTGTACTGTCACTCAGCTTACAAGAGGTTAAAATTACTGCACACTTTTATTTTTTTATTTTTTTAACATATACTTCTATTAGTTTTTTTTTTTTTCTTTCTGTAACAATTTCCCACAAGATAACCTGAACTTCCTCTTTGTGTCACGTTTCCGTCAACACCTCCAACAGCAGAACACCATGATGTCATCTCACCCTCTGCTGCCAATTGGCTGGATATGTCCTGTGAATTTTCCCTGCTGAGTGGCTGACTTATTAATAAAAAATAAATAAAATAAAACTACATTTCAGGGATCACATCCTCAGCAAGAGCCTACTGTCACACATATTGCTTAAAATCATTTTTTTTTCTTATGTGTCATGTCTGTGTGTGAATGTTATTTTTTTGGTGAGGTTATGTTAGATATTTTTGTTTTGTAAGTTAAAATAATAAAAAAGAAAAAGAAAAACTTAAAATTATATATAATGCCACAGCTTTTTTTTTTTTTTTTTTAATAAAGTAGGGGTTGGTTCATGCCCCTGTGTTTTTTTTTCCTTTTGCCCCAATACAAGATGTTTCCCTTGGCTTCCTGACCCAAAGACACACACTATCCAAAGTTATTTTTTTTTAATGTAAATGATATATAATGCCACAGCTTTTTTTATTTTATTTTATTTCTTGGGATAGAGTAGGGGTTAGTTAAAACCCCTGTGTATTTTTATTTATTTTTTGCTGCCATGAAAGATGTTTCCCTTTGCTCCCTGTCCCATAGACACACCCTTTAAAAAAAAACAACAAAAAAAAAACACATATATAAATTATATATAATGCCACAGCTTTTTTTTTTTTTTTTTGTTTGGATAAAGTAGGGGTTGGTTAATGCCCATGTTTTTTTTCTTTTGCCTCCATTAAAGAGGTTTCCCTTTGCTTTCTGTCCCATAGACACACCCTATTCAAAAAAACATTTTTTTTTAATTATATATAATACCACAGTTTTTTTTTTTTTTGGATAGAGTAGGGGTTGGTTAATGCCCATGTTTTTTTTTCTTTTGCCTCCATTAAAGAGGTTTCCCTTTGCTTCCTGTCCCATAGACACACCCTATTCAAAAAAACTTTTTTTTTTTAATTATATATAATACCACAGTTTTTTTTTGTTTTTTTTTTGGATAGAGTAGGGGTTGGTTAATGCCCATGTTTTTTTTTCTTTTGCCTCCATTAAAGAGGTTTCCCTTTGCTTCATGTCCCATATACACACCCTATCAAAAAACAAAAACAAAAAACATATATAAATTATATATAATGTCACAGCTTTTTGTTTATTTAAATTTTTTGATAGAGTAGGGGTTGGTTAATGCCCCTGTGTTTTGTTTTTTTCCTTTTGCCCCAATACAAGATGTTTCCCTTTGCTTCCTGTCCCAAAGACATAAACTATCCAAAGAAAAAAAAAAACATATATAAATTATATATAATGCCACGTTTTTTTTTTTTTTTTTTTAATAAAGTAGGGGTTGGTTCATGCCCCTGTGTTTTTTTTCCTTTTGCCCCAATACAAGATGTTTCCCTTGGCTTCCTGACCCAAAGACACACACTATCCAAAAGTTAAAAAAATTTAATGTAAATGATATATAATGCCACAGCTTTTTTTATTTTATTTTATTTCTTGGGATAGAGTAGGGGTTAGTTAAAACCCCTGTGTATTTTTATTTATTTTTTGCTGCCATGAAAGATGTTTCCCTTTGCTCCCTGTCCCATAGACACACCCTTTAAAAAAAAACAACAAAAAAAAAAAACACATATATAAATTATATATAATGCCACAGCTTTTTTTTTTTTTGTTTGGATAAAGTAGGGGTTGGTTAATGCCCATGTTTTTTTTCTTTTGCCTCCATTAAAGAGGTTTCCCTTTGCTTCCTGTCCCATAGACACACCCTATTCAAAAAAACATTTTTTTTTAATTATATATAATACCACAGTTTTTTTTTTGTTTTTTGTTTGGATAAAGTAGGGGTTGGTTAATGCCCATGTTTTTTTTTTATTTTGCCTCCATTAAAGAGGTTTCCCTTTGCTTCATGTCCCATATACACACCCTATCAAAAACAAAAAACATATATAAATTATATATAATGTCACAGCTTTTTGTTTATTTAAATTTTTTGATAGAGTAGGGGTTGGTTAATGCCCCTGTGTTTTTTTTTTCCCTTTTGCCCCAATACAAGATGTTTCCCTTTGCTTCCTGTCCCAAAGACATAAACTATCCAAAGAAAAAAAAAAAACATATATAAATTATATATAATGCCACAGGTTTTTTTTTTTTTTTTTTTTGGGATAAAGTAGGGGTTGGATAATGCCCTTGTGTTTTTTTTTCTTTTGCCTTCATGAAAGATGTTTCCCTTTGCTTCCTGTCCCAAAGACACAAACTATCCAAAGTAAAAAAAAAAAAAAAAAAAAATGTAAATTATATATACAGTCATGCTCGAAATTGTTGGCACCCCAGAAATTTTTCCAGAAAATCAAGTATTTCTCACAGAAAAGTATTGCAGTAACACATGTTTTGCTATACACATGTTTATTCCCTTTGTGTGTATTGGAACAAATCAAAAAAAGGGAGGAAAAAAAGCAAATTGGACATAATGTCACACAAAACTCCAAAAATGGGCTGCTCAAAATTCTTGGCACCCTTTCAAAATTGTGGATAAATAAGATTGTTTCAAGCATGTGATGCTCCTTTAAACTCACCTGGGGCAAGTAACAGGTGTGGGCAATATAAAAATCACACCTGAAAGCAGATAACAAGGAGAGAAGTTCACTTAGTCTTTGCATTGTGTGTCTGTGTGTGCCACACTAAGCATGGACAACAGAAAGAGAAAAAGACAACTGTCTGAGGACTTGAGAACCAAAATTGTGGAAAAATATCAACAATCTCAAGGTTACAAGTCCATCTCCAGAGATCTAGATTTGCCTTTGTCCATAGTGCCCAACATTATCAAGAAGTTTGCACCCCATGGCACTGTAGCTAATCTCTCTGGGCGTGGAAGGAAGAGAAAAATTGATAAAAGGTTGCAATGCAGGATAGTCCGGATGGTGGATAAGCAGCCCCAAACAAGTTCCAAAGAAATTCTGTAGGCTCAGGGAGCATCAGTGTCAGCGCCAACTATCCATCGACATTTAAATGAAATTAAACGCTATGGCAGGAGACCCAGGAGGACCCCACTGCTGACACAGAGACATAAAAAGCAAGACTACAGTTTGCCAAAATGTATTTGAGTAAGGCCAAAACCCTTCTGGGAAAACGTCTTGTGGACAGAGGAGACCAAGATAGAGCTTTTTGGTAAAGCACATCATTCTACTGTTTACTGAAAACGGAATGAGGCCTACATAGAAAAGAACACGGTACCTACTGAGAAATATGGTGGGGGTTCATTGAAGTTTTGGGGTTGTTTTGCTGCCTCTGGGTGCCTTGAATGTGTGCCAGGCATCATGAAATCTGAGGATTAATAAAGGATTTTGGGTCGCACTGTAGAGCCCAGTGTCAGAATGCTGGGTTTGCGTCCGAGATCTTGGGTCTTCCAGCAGGACAATGACCCCAAACATACGTCAGTCAAAAAGCACCCAGAAATGGATGGCAACAAAGCGCTGGAGAGTTCTAAAGTGGCCAGCAATGAGTCCAGATCTAAATCCCATTGAACACCTGTGGAGAGATCTTAAAATTGCTGTTGGGAAAAGGCGCCCTTCCAATAAGAGAGACCTGGAGCAGTTTGCAAAGGAAGAGTGGTCCAAAATTCCGGGTGAGAGGTGTAAGAAGCTTATTGATGGTTATAGGAAGCGACTGATTTCAGTTATTTTTTCCAAAGGGTGTGCAACCAAATAATAAGTTAAGGGTGCCAAGAATTTTGACCAGCCCATTTTTGGAGTTTTGTGTGACATTATGTCCAATTTGCTTTTTTTCCTCCTTTTTTTTGTTTTGTTCCAATACACACAAAGGGAATAAAGATGTGTATAGCAAAACATGTGTTACTGCAATACTTTTCTGTGAGAAATACTTGATTTTCTGGAAAACTTTCTGGGGTGCCAACAATTTCGAGCATGACTGTAATGCCACAGCTTTTTTTTTTTTTGGGATAAAGTAGGGGTTGGATAATGCCCTTGTGTTTTTTTTTTCTTTTGCCTTCATGAAAGATGTTTCCATTTGCCTCCTGTCCCATAGACACACTCTATCCAAAAAAAAACCATATATAATGTCTCAGCTTGGTATCACACATATTGCTTCAATCAAGTCTGATTTTTCTTATGTGTCATGTCTGTGTGTGAAGATTATTTAGGTGAGGTTATGCATGATATTTTTGTTTTGGAAGTTAAAATTAAAATAAAATAAAATATAAAAAACTTAAAATTAGTTTTTTTTGGATAGGGTATGGGCTGGTTACAGCCCTGCAGTTTTTTATTTATTTATTTTGCCTCCATGCAAGAGGTTTCCCTTTACTTCAGGTCCCATAGACACATCCTATCCAAAATATATATATATATTAAAACAAAAATTATATTATATTTTTTATACTCATCATTGGAGTTTTGATGGTGCAGCTTGAAGAATTGCGCCAGTTTGAATATTTTTAATAATAGTATTTTTGTACTCCCTTTATTGGATTTCAATGAGGGGCACAGGATGTCATTTCCTGTTCGGTTATACTGCCACCTACAGGAGGAGTAAATAATAGGAAAAAAAAAGATGTACAAGTTTCTTTGTCCCTCAATGGGCGCCAATAAATATATTTTTTAGTACTGGGGGAAGAGATACAGTTGTTTTTCCAATGAATAGTTTGTACGTTGTTTATTAATCTGCACCGGATATCAAACCTTAAAGACGAAAAAATAAATCTTAATTTTGGTAAATGATAAAAATCTACAAAATTCTGTAACCTCCTGTAGCTGGGTGTACCCCACATCCTACCGATCCTTATCTACAGATCCAAAGAGTGAAACATGTCAGATATAAGAGAGATCACACTGAGAGCAAGAAGCACAGGAAAGGGAGCCGCAAACCCCAACCGTGTGATCTCTACATCGGGGTGAAATCATCCGTCATCCTCATCCTCACTTCAACTTCTCCCCCCTCAGAGTCTCATACGTAGCCTTGTCTGTAGGACCGAGACCCTGGAGAGACAAAGGAGGACGTTATACAGGAGTGACATCACCGCTCTCCAGATATATTATACAGGAGTGACATCACCGCTCTCCAGATATAAGATATATTATACAGGAGTGACATCACCACTCTCCAGATATAAGATATAATATACAGGAGTGACATCACCGCTCTCCATATATAAGATATATTATACAGGAGTGACATCACCACTCTCCAGATATAAGATATAATATACAGGAGTGACATCACCGCTCTCCATATATAAGATATATTATACAGGAGTGACATCACCACTCTCCAGATATAAGATATAATATACAGGAGTGACATCACCGCTCTCCAGATATAAGATATATTATACAGGAGTGACATCACCGCTCTCCAGATATAAGATATATTATACAGGAGTGACATCACCGCTCTCCAGATATAAGATATATTATACAGGAGTGACATCACCGCTCTCCAGATATAAGATATAATATAAGGGAGTGACATCACCGCTCTCCAGATATAAGATATATTATACAGGAGTGACATCACCGCTCTCCAGATATAAGATATATTATACAGGAGTGACATCACCACTCTCCAGATATAAGATATAATATACAGGAGTGACATCACCACTCTCCATATATAAGATATAATATAAGGGAGTGACATCACCGCTCTCCAGATATAAGATATATTATACAGGAGTGACATCACCGCTCTCCAGATGTAAGATATATTATACAGGAGTGACATCACCGCTCTCCAGATATAAGATATATTATACAGGCGTGACATCACCGCTCTCCAGATATAAGATATATTATACAGGAGTGACATCACCGCTCTCCAGATATAAGATATATTATACAGGAGTGACATCACCGCTCTCCAGATATAAGATATATTATACAGGCGTGACATCACCGCTCTCCAGATATAAGATATATTATACAGGAGTGACATCACCGCTCTCCAGATATAAGATATATTATACAGGAGTGACATCACCGCTCTAAAGATATAAGATATATTATACAGGAGTGACATCACCGCCCTCCAGATATAAGATATATTATACAGGAGTGACATCACCGCTCTCCAGATATAAGATATATTATACAGGAGTGACATCACCGCCCTCCAGATATAAGATATATTATACAGGAGTGACATCACCGCCCTCCAGATATAAGATATATTATACAGGAGTGACATCACCGCTCTCCAGATATAAGATATATTATACAGGCGTGACATCACCGCTCTCCAGATATAAGATATATTATACAGGAGTGACATCACCGCTCTCCAGATATAAGATATATTATACAGGAGTGACATCACCGCTCTCCAGATATAAGATATATTATACAGGAGTGACATCACCGCCCTCCAGATATAAGATATATTATACAGGAGTGACATCACCGCCCTCCAGATATAAGATATATTATACAGGAGTGACATCACCGCTCTCCAGATATAAGATATATTATACAGGAATGACATCACCGCCCTCCAGATATAAGATATATTATACAGGAGTGACATCACCGCTCTCCAGATATAAGATATATTATACAGGCGTGACATCACCGCTCTCCAGATATAAGATATATTATACAGGAGTGACATCACCGCCCTCCAGATATATTATACAGGAGTGACATCACTGCTCTCCAGATATAAGATATAATATACAGGAGTGACATCACCACTCTCCATATATAAGATATAATATAAGGGAGTGACATCACCGCTCTCCAGATATAAGATATATTATACAGGAGTGACATCACCGCTCTCCAGATATAAGATATATTACACAGGAGTGACATCACCGCCCTCCAGATATAAGATATATTATACAGGAGTGACATCACCGCCCTCCAGATATAAGATATATTATAGAGGAATGACATCACCGCCCTCCAGATATAAGATATATTATACAGGAGTGACATCACCGCTCTCCAGATATAAGATATATTATACAGGCGTGACATCACCGCTCTCCAGATATAAGATATATTATACAGGAGTGACATCACCGCTCTCCAGATATAAGATATATTATACAGGCGTGACATCACCGCTCTCCAGATATAAGATATATTATACAGGAGTGACATCACCGCTCTCCAGATATAAGATATATTATACAGGAGTGACATCACCGCTCTCCAGATATAAGATATATTATACAGGAGTGACATCACCGCCCTCCAGATATAAGATATATTATACAGGAGTGACATCACCGCCCTCCAGATATAAGATATATTATACAGGCGTGACATCACCGCTCTCCAGATATAAGATATATTATACAGGCGTGACATCACCGCTCTCCAGATATAAGATATATTATACAGGCGTGACATCACCGCTCTCCAGATATAAGATATATTATACAGGAGTGACATCACCGCTCTCCAGATATAAGATATATTATACAGGAGTGACATCACCGCTCTCCAGATATAAGATATATTATACAGGAGTGACATCACCGCTCTCCAGATATAAGATATATTATACAGGAGTGACATCACCGCTCCCCAGATATAAGATATAATATACAGGAGTGACATCACCGCTCCCCAGATATAAGATATATTATACAGGAGTGACATCACCGCTCTCCAGATATAAGATATAATATACAGGAGTGACATCACCGCTCTCCAGATATAAGATATATTATACAGAGTGACATCACCGCTCTCCAGATATAAGATATATTATACAGGAGTGACATCACCGCTCTCCAGATATAAGATATAATATACAGGAGTGACATCACCTCTCTCCAGATATAAGATATATTATACAGGAGTGACATCACCGCTCTCCAGATATAAGATATATTATACAGGAGTGACATCACCGCTCTCCAGATATAAGATATATTATACAGGAGTGACATCACCGCCCTCCAGATATAAGATATATTATACAGGAGTGACATCACCGCTCTCCAGATATAAGATATATTATACAGGAGTGACATCACCGCTCCCCAGATATAAGATATAATATACAGGAGTGACATCACCGCTCCCCAGATATAAGATATATTATACAGGAGTGACATCACCTCTCTCCAGATATAAGATATATTATACAGGAGTGACATCACCGCTCTCCAGATATAAGATATATTATACAGGAGTGACATCACCGCTCTCCAGATATAAGATATATTATACAGGAGTGACATCACCGCTCTCCAGATATAAGATATATTATACAGGAGTGACATCACCTCTCTCCAGATATAAGATATATTATACAGGAGTGACATCACCGCTCTCCAGATATAAGATATATTATACAGGAGTGACATCACCTCTCTCCAGATATAAGATATATTATACAGGAGTGACATCACCGCTCTCCAGATATAAGATATAATATACAGGAGTGACATCACCGCTCTCCAGATATAAGATATATTATATAGGAGTGACATCACCGCTCTCCAGATATAAGATATAATATACAGGAGTGACATCACCTCTCTCCAGATATAAGATATATTATACAGGAGTGACATCACCGCTCTCCAGATATAAGATATATTATACAGGAGTGACATCACCGCTCTCCAGATATAAGATATATTATACAGGAGTGACATCACCGCCCTCCAGATATAAGATATATTATACAGGAGTGACATCACCGCTCTCCAGATATAAGATATATTATACAGGAGTGACATCACCGCTCTCCAGATATAAGATATATTATACAGGAGTGACATCACCGCTCTCCAGATATAAGATATATTATACAGGAGTGACATCACCGCTCTCCAGATATAAGATATATTATACAGGAGTGACATCACCTCTCTCCAGATATAAGATATAATATACAGGAGTGACATCACCGCCCTCCAGATATAAGATATATTATACAGGAGTGACATCACCTCTCTCCAGATATAAGATATAATATACAGGAGTGACATCACCGCCCTCCAGATATAAGATATATTATACAGGAGTGACATCACCGCTCTCCAGATATAAGATATATTATACAGGAGTGACATCACCGCTCTCCAGATATAAGATATATTATACAGGAGTGACATCACCGCCCTCCAGATATAAGATATATTATACAGGAGTGACATCACCGCTCTCCAGATATAAGATATAATATACAGGAGTGACATCACCGCTCTCCAGATATAAGATATATTATACAGGAGTCACATCACCGCTCTCCAGATATAAGAGATAATATACAGGAGTGACATCACCGCTCCCCAGATATAAGATATATTATACAGGAGTGACATCACCGCCCTCCAGATATAAGATATATTATACAGGAGTGACATCACCGCTCTCCAGATATAAGATATATTATATAGGAGTGACATCACCGCTCTCCAGATATAAGATATATTATACAGGAGTGACATCACCGCTCTCCAGATATAAGATATATTATATAGGAGTGACATCACCGCTCTCCAGATATAAGATATATTATACAGGAGTGACATCACCGCTCTCCAGATATAAGATATATTATACAGGAGTGACATCACCGCTCTCCAGATATAAGATATATTATACAGGCGTGACATCACCGCTCTCCAGATATAAGATATATTATACAGGAGTGACATCACCTCTCTCCAGATATAAGATATATTATACAGGAGTGACATCACCGCTCTCCAGATATAAGATATAATATACAGGAGTGACATCACCACTCTCCAGATATAAGATATAATATAAGGGAGTGACATCACCGCTCTCCAGATGTAAGATATATTATACAGGAGTGACATCACCGCCCTCCAGATATAAGATATATTATACAGGAGTGACATCACCGCTCTCCAGATATAAGATATATTATACAGGAGTGACATCACCGCTCTCCAGATATAAGATATATTATACAGGAGTGACATCACCTCTCTCCAGATATAAGATATATTATACAGGAGTGACATCACCTCTCTCCAGATATAAGATATATTATATAGGAGTGACATCACCTCTCTCCAGAGATAAGATATATTATACAGGAGTGACATCACCGCTCTCCAGATATAAGATATATTATACAGGAGTGACATCACCGCTCTCCAGATATAAGATATATTATACAGGAGTGACATCACCGCACTCCAGATATAAGATATAATATACAGGAGTGACATCACCGACCTCCAGATATAAGATATATTATACAGGAGTGACATCACCGCTCTCCAGATATAAGATATATTATACAGGAGTGACATCACCGCACTCCAGATATAAGATATAATATACAGGAGTGACATCACCGACCTCCAGATATAAGATATATTATACAGGAGTGACATCACCACTCTCCAGATATAAGATATAATATACAGGAGTGACATCACCGCCCTCCAGATATAAGATATAATATACAGGAGTGACATCACCACTCTCCAGATATAAGATATAATATAAGGGAGTGACATCACCGCTCTCCAGATGTAAGATATATTATACAGGAGTGACATCACCGCTCTCCAGATATAAGATATATTATACAGGAGTGACATCACCGCTCTCCAGATATAAGATATATTATACAGGAGTGACATCACCGCTCTCCAGATATAAGATATATTATACAGGAGTGACATCACCGCTCTCCAGGTATAAGATATATTATACAGGAGTGACATCACCGCTCTCCAGATATAAGATATAATATACAGGAGTGACATCACCGCTCTCCAGATATAAGGTATATTATACAGGAGTGACATCACCGCTCTCCAGATATAAGATATATTATACAGGAGTGACATCACCGCTCTCCAGATATAAGATATATTATACAGGAGTGACATCACCGCTCTCCAGATATAAGATATAATATACAGGAGTGACATCACCGCTCTCCAGATATAAGGTATATTATACAGGAGTGACATCACCGCTCTCCAGATATAAGATATATTATACAGGAGTGACATCACCGCTCTCCAGATATAAGATATATTATACAGGAGTGACATCACCGCTCTCCAGATATAAGATATATTATACAGGAGTGACATCACCTCTCTCCAGATATAAGATATATTATACAGGAGTGACATCACCGCTCTCCAGATATAAGATATATTATACAGGAGTGACATCACCGCACTCCAGATATAAGATATAATATACAGGAGTGACATCACCGACCTCCAGATATAAGATATATTATACAGGAGTGACATCACCGCTCTCCAGATATAAGATATATTATACAGGAGTGACATCACCTCTCTCCAGATATAAGATATATTATACAGGAGTGACATCACCGCTCTCCAGATATAAGATATATTATACAGGAGTGACATCACCGCACTCCAGATATAAGATATAATATACAGGAGTGACATCACCGACCTCCAGATATAAGATATATTATACAGGAGTGACATCACCGCTCTCCAGATATAAGATATATTATACAGGAGTGACATCACCGCTCTCCAGATATAAGATATATTATACAGGAGTGACATCACCGCCTCCAGATATAAGATATATTATACAGGAGTGACATCACCGCTCTCCAGATATAAGATATAATATACAGAAGTGACATCACTGACCTCCAGATATAAGATATATTATACAGGAGTGACATCACCGCTCTCCAGATATAAGATATATTATACAGGAGTGACATCACCGCCCTCCAGATATAAGATATATTATACAGGAGTGACATCACCGCTCTCCAGATATAAGATATATTATACAGGAGTGACATCACCTCTCTCCAGATATAAGATATATTATACAGGAGTGACATCACCGCTCTCCAGATATAAGATATATTATACAGGAGTGACATCACCGCTCTCCAGATATAAGATATATTATACAGGAGTGACATCACCGCTCTCCAGATATAAGATATATTATACAGGAGTGACATCACCGCTCTCCAGATATAAGATATATTATACAGGAGTGACATCACCGCCCTCCAGATATAAGATATATTATACAGGAGTGACATCACCACTTTCCAGATATATTATACAGGAGTGACATCACCGCTCTCCAGATATAAGATATATTATACAGGAGTGACATCACCGCTCTCCAGATATAAGATATATTATACAGGAGTGACATCACCGCTCTCCAGATATAAGATATATTATACAGGAGTGACATCACTGCTCTCCAGATATAAGATATATTATACAGGAGTGACATCACCGCTCTCCAGATATAAAATATATTTTACAGGAGTGACATCACCGCTCTCCAGATATAAGATATATTATACAGGAGTGACATCACCGCTCTCCAGATATAAGATATATTATACAGGAGTGACATCACCGCTCTCCAGGTATAAGATATATTATACAGGAGTGACATCACCGCTCTCCAGATATAAGATATAATATACAGGAGTGACATCACCTCTCTCCAGATATAAGATATAATATACAGGAGTGACATCACCGCTCTCCAGATATAAGATATATTATACAGGAGTGACATCACCGCCCTCCAGATATAAGATATATTATACAGGAGTGACATCACCGCTCTCCAGATATAAGATATATTATACAGGAGTGACATCACCGCTCTCCAGATATAAGATATATTATACAGGAGTGACATCACCGCTCTCCAGATATAAAATATATTTTACAGGAGTGACATCACCGCTCTCCAGATATAAGATATATTATACAGGAGTGACATCACCGCTCTCCAGATATAAGATATATTATACAGGAGTGACATCACCGCTCTCCAGGTATAAGATATATTATACAGGAGTGACATCACCGCTCTCCAGATATAAGATATATTATACAGGAGTGACATCACCGCTCTCCAGATATAAGATATATTATACAGGAGTGACATCACCGCTCTCCAGATATAAGATATATTATACAGGAGTGACATCACCTCTCTCCAGATATAAGATATAATATACAGGAGTGACATCACCGCTCTCCAGATATAAGATATATTATACAGGAGTGACATCACCGCCCTCCAGATATAAGATATATTATACAGGAGTGACATCACCGCTCTCCAGATATAAGATATATTATACAGGAGTGACATCACCGCTCTCCAGATATAAGATATATTATACAGGAGTGACATCACCGCTCTCCAGGTATAAGATATATTATACAGGAGTGACATCACCGCTCTCCAGATATAAGATATATTATACAGGAGTGACATCACCTCTCTCCAGATATAAGATATATTATACAGGAGTGACATCACCTCTCTCCAGATATAAGATATATTATACAGGAGTGACATCACCGCTCTCCAGATATAAGATATATTATACAGGAGTGACATCACCGCTCTCCAGATATAAGATATATTATACAGGAGTGACATCACCGCCCTCCAGATATAAGATATATTATACAGGAGTGACATCACCGCCCTCCAGATATAAGATATAATATACAGGAGTGACATCACCACTTTCCAGATATATTATACAGGAGTGACATCACCGCTCTCCAGATATAAGATATATTATACAGGAGTGACATCACCGCTCTCCAGATATAAGATATATTATACAGGAGTGACATCACCGCTCTCCAGATATAAGATATATTATACAGGAGTGACATCACCTCTCTCCAGATATAAGATATAATATACAGGAGTGACATCACCGCTCTCCAGATATAAGATATATTATACAGGAGTGACATCACCGCTCTCCAGATATATTATACAGGAGTGACATCACCGCTCTCCAGATATAAGATATATTATACAGGAGTGACATCACCGCCCTCCAGATATAAGATATATTATACAGGAGTGACATCACCGCTCTCCAGATATAAGATATATTATACAGGAGTGACATCACCGCTCTCCAGATATAAGATATATTATACAGGAGTGACATCACCGCTCTCCAGATATAAGATATATTATACAGGAGTGACATCACCGCTCTCCAGATATAAGATATAATATACAGGAGTGACATCACCGCTCTCCAGATATAAGATATAATATACAGGAGTGACATCACCGCTCTCCAGATATAAGATATATTATACAGGAGTGACATCACCACTCTCCAGATATAAGATATATTATACAGGAGTGACATCACCGCTCTCCAGATATAAGATATATTATACAGGAGTGACATCACCGCTCTCCAGATATATTATACAGGAGTGACATCACCGCTCTCCAGATATAAGATATAATATACAGGAGTGACATCACCTCTCTCCAGATATAAGATATATTATACAGGAGTGACATCACCGCTCTCCAGATATAAGATATATTATACAGGAGTGACATCACCGCTCTCCAGATATAAGATATATTATACAGGAGTGACATCACCGCTCTCCAGATATAAGATATATTATACAGGAGTGACATCACCGCTCTCCAGATATAAGATATATTATACAGGAGTGACATCACCGCTCTCCAGATATAAGATATATTATACAGGAGTGACATCACCGCTCTCCAGATATAAGATATAATATACAGAGTGACATCACCGCTCTCCAGATATAAGATATATTATACAGGAGTGACATCACCGCTCTCCAGATATATTATACAGGAGTGACATCACCGCTCTCCAGATATAAGATATATTATACAGGAGTGACATCACCGCTCTCCAGATATATTATACAGGAGTGACATCACCGCTCTCCAGATATAAGATATATTATACAGGAGTGACATCACCGCTCTCCAGATATAAGATATATTATACAGGAGTGACATCACCGCTCTCCAGATATAAGATATATTATACAGAAGTGACATCACCGCTCTCCAGATATAAGATATATTATACAGAGTGACATCACCGCTCTCCAGATATAAGATATATTATACAGGAGTGACATCACCGCTCTCCAGATAAAGATATATTATACAGGAGTGACATCACCGCTCTCCAGATATAAGATATATTATACAGGAGTGACATCACCGCTCTCCAGATATAAGATATATTATACAGGAGTGACATCACCTCTCTCCAGATATAAGATATATTATACAGGAGTGACATCACCGCTCTCCAGATATATTATACAGGAGTGACATCACCGCTCTCCAGATATATTATACAGGAGTGACATCACCTCTCTCCAGATATAAGATATATTATACAGGAGTGACATCACCGCTCTCCAGATATAAGATATATTATACAGGAGTGACATCACCGCTCTCCAGATATAAGATATAATATACAGGAGTGACATCACCGCTCTCCAGATATAAGATATAATATACAGGAGTGACATCACCGCCCTCCAGATATAAGATATATTATACAGGAGTGACATCACCGCTCTCCAGATATAAGATATATTATACAGGAGTGACATCACCGCTCTCCAGATATAAGATATATTATACAGGAGTGACATCACCGCTCTTCAGATATATTATACAGGAGTGACATCACCGCTCTCCAGATATAAGATATAATATACAGGAGTGACATCACCGCTCTCCAGATATAAGATATATTATACAGGAGTGACATCACCGCTCTCCAGATATATTATACAGGAGTGACATCACCGCTCTCCAGATATATTATACAGGAGTGACATCACCGCTCTCCAGATATATTATACAGGAGTGACATCACCGCTCTCCAGATATAAGATATATTATACAGGAGTGACATCACCGCTCTCCAGATATATTATACAGGAGTGACATCACCGCTCTCCAGATATATTATACAGGAGTGACATCACCGCTCTCCAGATATATTATACAGGAGTGACATCACCGCTCTCCAGATATATTATACAGGAGTGACATCACCGCTCTCCAGATATATTATACAGGAGTGACATCACCGCTCTCCAGATATAAGATATATTATACAGGAGTGACATCACCGCCCTCCAGATATAAGATATATTATACAGGAGTGACATCACCGCTCTCCAGATATAAGATATATTATACAGGCGTGACATCACCGCTCTCCAGATATAAGATATATTATACAGGAGTGACATCACCGCTCTCAAGATATATTATACAGGAGTGACATCACTGCTCTCCAGATATAAGATTTATTATACAGGAGTGACATCACCGCCCTCCAGATATAAGATATATTATACAGGAGTGACATCACCTCTCTCCAGATATAAGATATATTATACAGGAGTGACATCACCACTCTCCAGATATAAGATATAATATACAGGAGTGACATCACCGCTCTCCAGATATAAGATATATTATACAGGAGTGACATCACCTCTCTCCAGATATAAGATATATTATACAGGAGTGACATCACCTCTCTCCAGATATAAGATATATTATACAGGAGTGACATCACCGCTCTCCAGATATAAGATATATTATACAGGAGTGACATCACCGCTCTCCAGATATAAGATATATTATACAGGAGTGACATCACCTCTCTCCAGATATAAGATATATTATACAGGAGTCACATCACCTCTCTCCAGATATAAGATATATTATACAGGAGTGACATCACCTCTCTCCAGATATAAGATATATTATACAGGAGTGACATCACTGCTCTCCAGATATAAGATATATTATACAGGAGTGACATCACCTCTCTCCAGATATAAGATATATTATACAGGAGTGACATCACCGCTCTCCAGATATATTATACAGGAGTGACATCACCGCTCTCCAGGTATAAGATATATTATACAGGAGTGACATCACCGCTCTCCAGATATAAGATATATTATACAGGAGTGACATCACCGCTCTCCAGATATAAGATATATTATACAGGAGTGACATCACCGCCCTCCAGATATAAGATATATTATACAGGAGTGACATCACCTCTCTCCAGATATAAGATATATTATACAGGAGTGACATCACCGCTCTCCAGATATAAGATATATTATACAGGAGTGACATCACCGCTCTCCAGATATAAGATATATTATACAGGAGTGACATCACCTCTCTCCAGATATAAGATATATTATACAGGAGTGACATCACTGCTCTCCAGATATAAGATATATTATACAGGAGTGACATCACCGCCCTCCAGATATAAGATATATTATACAGGAGTGACATCACCTCTCTCCAGATATAAGATATATTATACAGGAGTCACATCACCTCTCTCCAGATATAAGATATATTATACAGGAGTGACATCACCTCTCTCCAGATATAAGATATATTATACAGGAGTGACATCACCACTCTCCAGATATAAGATATATTATACAGGAGTGACATCACCGCCCTCCAGATATAAGATATATTATACAGGAGTGACATCACCGCTCTCCAGATATATTATACAGGAGTGACATCACCGCTCTCCAGGTATAAGATATATTATACAGGAGTGACATCACCGCTCTCCAGATATAAGATATATTATACAGGAGTGACATCACCGCTCTCCAGATATAAGATATATTATACAGGAGTGACATCACCGCTCTCCAGATATATTATACAGGAGTGACATCACCGCTCTCCAGATATATTATACAGGAGTGACATCACCGCTCTCCAGATATAAGATATATTATACAGGAGTGACATCACCGCTCTCCAGATATAAGATATATTATACAGGAGTGACATCACCGCTCTCCAGATATATTATACAGGAGTGACATCACCGCTCTCCAGATATATTATACAGGAGTGACATCACCGCTCTCCAGATATAAGATATATTATACAGGAGTGACATCACCGCCCTCCAGATATAAGATATATTATACAGGAGTGACATCACCTCTCTCCAGATATAAGATATATTATACAGGAGTGACATCACCGCTCTCCAGATATAAGATATATTATACAGGAGTGACATCACCGCTCTCCAGATATAAGATATATTATACAGGAGTGACATCACCTCTCTCCAGATATAAGATATATTATACAGGAGTGACATCACTGCTCTCCAGATATAAGATATATTATACAGGAGTGACATCACCGCCCTCCAGATATAAGATATATTATACAGGAGTGACATCACCTCTCTCCAGATATAAGATATATTATACAGGAGTCACATCACCTCTCTCCAGATATAAGATATATTATACAGGAGTGACATCACCTCTCTCCAGATATAAGATATATTATACAGGAGTGACATCACCACTCTCCAGATATAAGATATATTATACAGGAGTGACATCACCGCCCTCCAGATATAAGATATATTATACAGGAGTGACATCACCGCTCTCCAGATATATTATACAGGAGTGACATCACCGCTCTCCAGGTATAAGATATATTATACAGGAGTGACATCACCGCTCTCCAGATATAAGATATATTATACAGGAGTGACATCACCGCTCTCCAGATATAAGATATATTATACAGGAGTGACATCACCGCTCTCCAGATATATTATACAGGAGTGACATCACCGCTCTCCAGATATATTATACAGGAGTGACATCACCGCTCTCCAGATATAAGATATATTATACAGGAGTGACATCACCGCTCTCCAGATATAAGATATATTATACAGGAGTGACATCACCGCTCTCCAGATATATTATACAGGAGTGACATCACCGCTCTCCAGATATATTATACAGGAGTGACATCACCGCTCTCCAGATATAAGATATATTATACAGGAGTGACATCACCGCTCTCCAGATATAAGATATATTATACAGGAGTGACATCACCGCTCTCCAGAGATAAGATATATTATACAGGAGTGACATCACCGCCCTCCAGATATAAGATATATTATACAGGAGTGACATCACCACTCTCCAGATATAAGATATATTATACAGGAGTGACATCACCTCTCTCCAGATATAAGATATATTATACAGGAGTGACATCACCTCTCTCCAGATATAAGATATATTATACAGGAGTGACATCACCTCTCTCCAGATATAAGATATATTATACAGGAGTGACATCACCTCTCTCCAGATATAAGATATATTATACAGGAGTGACATCACCGCTCTCCAGATATAAGATATATTATACAGGAGTGACATCACCGCTCTCCAGATATAAGATATATTATACAGGAGTGACATCACCGCTCTCCAGAGATAAGATATATTATACAGGAGTGACATCACCGCCCTCCAGATATAAGATATATTATACAGGAGTGACATCACCACTCTCCAGATATAAGATATATTATACAGGAGTGACATCACCTCTCTCCAGATATAAGATATATTATACAGGAGTGACATCACCTCTCTCCAGATATAAGATATATTATACAGGAGTGACATCACCGCTCTCCAGATATAAGATATATTATACAGGAGTGACATCACCTCTCTCCAGATATAAGATATATTATACAGGAGTCACATCACCTCTCTCCAGATATAAGATATATTATACAGGAGTGACATCACCTCTCTCCAGATATAAGATATATTATACAGGAGTGACATCACCTCTCTCCAGATATAAGATATATTATACAGGAGTGACATCACCGCTCTCCAGATATAAGATATATTATACAGGAGTGACATCACCGCTCTCCAGATATAAGATATATTATACAGGAGTGACATCACCTCTCTCCAGATATAAGATATATTATACAGGAGTCACATCACCTCTCTCCAGATATAAAAATAGGATTTTTATAACAGCTTACCTGTAAAATCCTTTTCTTGGAGTACATCACGGGACACAGAGCGACTTAGTCATTACTAATGGGTTATATAGATACCGTCAGGTGCTGGCACTGGCAACTTCCAAAACCGGAAGTACCCTCCCCTATATAAGCCCCTCCCATCCGGGAGCACCTCAGTTTTGTAGCAAAGCAATAAGTGTCCCTAAAGAGGGGTGGGAGCTCTGTGTCCCGTGATGTACTCCAAGAAAAGGATTTTACAGGTAAGCTGTTATAAAAATCCTATTTTCTTTCTCGTACATCACGGGACACAGAGCGACATAGTCATTACTAATGGGATGTCCCAAAGCAATGCCAAATGAGGGGGGGGATACACCATATATAAGCTGAGCGCTATCAGACATGAGGATCTTTTGCGGCCTGCAACACACTGCGCCCAAAGGCGACATCCTCCTGACTTCTAACGTCCACCTGGTAGAACCTAGTAAACGTGTGTACTGAAGACCATGTTGTGGCCTTACAGATTTGAGCCAGGGAGGCCTGGTGATGCACTGCCCATGAAGTTCCAACTGCTCTTGTGGAGTGCGCTCTAACTTTGAACGGAGGCGGTCTCCTTCTCAAGCCATAGGCTTGTATTATGACCTGTCGAATCCACTTGGCTAAAGTAGATTTTGACGCTGCCTGACCCTTTCTGAGGCCTTCCGGCAGAATAACCAAAGTATCCGTTCTGCGAATCTGAGCAGTGGCTTTTAGATAAGCTTTAACTGCTCTTACTACATCCAAAGAATGTAATAACTTTTCCTCTACCGAAGTAGGTTTGGGGAAACAGGAAGGAAGAACCACATCTTGGTTCAAATGAAAGCTCGATACCACCTTAGGAAGAAAGGCTGGATGAGGACGTAACACTACTCTGTCCTTATGGATAACCAGATATGGCTCCTTACAGGACATAGCTGCTAATTCCGACACTCTTTTAGCCGAACAAATGGCTACTAGAAAAATCAATTTCCTGGTGAGAAGAACCAAGGAAATATGCTGTAATGGTTCAAATGGTTGTTTCTGTAGAACCGACAGAACCAGGTTTAAGTCCCATGGACATATGGGAATATTAACCGGAGGACTAATATGCATCCCTCCTTGTATAAAGGCTTTGACTAGTGAATGCGAAGCCAAGGGCCTTTGAAAAAATATTGACAAGGCCGAAAACTGACCTTTGATAATACTCAAGGCAAGCTTCCTATCTACAGCCCACTGTAGGAAGTCCAGACTCCTACCTATTACGTACTTATGTGGATGCCATTTCTTGGCCTCACACCACGCGATGTACGCCTTCCAGATTCTATAATAGATCTGCCTGGATACCGGCTTCCTGGCATTGATCATGGTAGATACCACAGGATTAGAGAGCCCTCTCTTTTTTAGAATGTGGGCTTCCATAGCCAGGCCGTCAAACCTAGGGCTGGTAAGGAAGGGTGGTATATCGGTCCTTGCGAAAGCAGGTCCGGACGACGTGGGAGAGTCCAAGGACTCCCCACTGACATTTTACAATCTCCGCTACCACGCTCTTCGGGGCCACGCTGGAGCCACCAGAATCACTGGTTTCTTTTCTACCCTGATTCTGCGGATTAATCGAGGTAACCATTGTGGCGGTGTGAATGCATATATCAGCTTGAACTGATCCCAAGGGAACACTAGGGCATCCGAGCCGCAAGCTAGGGGATCCCTTGTCCGAGAGACAAACCTGTCCACCTTTGCGTTGAATCTGGATGCTAGAAGATCTACATCCGATGTTCCCCACCGCTGACATATTGTCCAGAAAACCTCGGCATAATTGCTGGCGACTTAGAAAGTCCGCCTTCCAATTCTCCACTCCTGGAATGAATATCGCAGATATGGCTGGGACATATCTTTCTGCCCATTTCAGGATGTAATTTACTTCCCTCTGGGCTGCACGACTCCTGGTGCCCCCCTGATGATTGATATATGCCACTGCTGTGGCATTGTCTGATTGAATTCTGACAGGGGACCCTTGGAGTTTGGATGTCCATGCTACTAGGGCATACCGGGCTGCTCGTATCTCTAAGAGATTGATGGGCAGGGCCTTTTCTGCATCCGACCATCTGCCCTGGAGAGACCATTACTCCAGTACTGCCCCCCCCAGCCTATAAGGCTGGCATCTGTAGTGACCACCTTCCAAGAAATCGGACTGAAGGATTTCCCTTTTTCCAGATTCTGGGGAACCAACCACCAACGGAGGCTCTTGCGAACGGAAGGGGACAAGGACATTGTAAGTCTAGGGCCTGAACTGTTTTGTTCCAGGCTGACAGTATGGCCCCTTGCAAATTCCTTGAATGGAATTGACCGTAGGGTACTGCTTCGAATGATGCCACCATTTTTCCCAGCAGCCTCATGCACAGGCGTATGGACGGCTGTCTTTTTTGTACCCACTAAGTGGATCAAATCTTTCAAAGACAACACCTTTCCTCGAGGCAAGAATATTTTTCTCTGGCCTGAATCCAACCTTAGCCCCAAGTATTCCAGACTTTTGACTGTTTTTTAGGGCTGACTTGTCTCGGTTGATAATCCAACCATGAGATTCCAGATACTTGATTGTCTTGTGAACGACCACGTCTAGTTTTTTCACTGAGTGGTCTATCAGCAACAATTCATCTAGATATGCCATTATCATTACACCTTGTGTTTTTAGATTGGCCAATAAAGGGCCAGAATTTTTGTAAACACTCGTGGTGCTGTGGCCAAACCGAAGGGTAAGGCTCTGAACTGAAAATGGCGCCCTTCTACTGCAAAGCGTAGAAATTTTTGGTGGACTGGAAAGATGGGAATGTGCAAATAAGCATCTTTGATGTCGATCGTGGCTAACCAATCCTCCCCTTGTAGGGCAGTGGCCACCGATCGGATCGACTCCATCGGAAAGTCCTGATATACAGGAATTTGTATAGCCCTTTTAGAATTAATATGGGCCTCCCGTCCGCGTTTGCTTCGGGACTGTAAAGAGGTTTGAGTAAAACCCGAACCCTCATTCTTCCAGGGGAACCTCCATAATTACTCCTTGGAGCAATAGTTGTTCTAGTGCCAACAGGAGGGACTCTCTCTTCCGGGGATCCCTTGGCACGTTTGACCTCAAAAATGGGAAGGAGGAGAGTCTTTTAACTCCAAACTGTATCCCAGACTTACTGCGGAGAGCACCTATCTGTCTTGATCGTGTCCCGCCAGGTCTCTTGCGAACAACTGGAGTCCTCCCCCCACCCGACTGAGTGGGGGCTTCATGAATTTAACTTTGGGGGAGGTTTTGTACCTCCCCTGACCCAGGGTTTCTCATTACCCTGCTACTGTCCCTGTTTTTTACCCCCGGGATTTGACCGAGGAGGCCGTCGGAACTGTTACACAGCCGATGCCCCAGGGACTGGAGAAGCAGGCCTCTTAAAGAGGGACCTCTAACTCTGTTTTTAACCGGCAAGAGCGTATTTTTACCGCTGGAAATTTTCTGGATATATTTGTCCAGGTTTTCCCTGAATAAGCGTTCACCATGAAATGGGACGCTAACCAGCCATTCTTTACAGGGAGCTTCAGCAGACCAGTTTTTGAGCCATAGGAGCCTACGCATATGTACTATAGACAGCGTAAGGCGGGAGGCGTGATGGACTGAATCCTTTATGGCGTCAACCGCAAAGCCTAAGGCTCTAGGTAGATCAGCTAGGGCAAAGCCTGCTGATCTGTCAAGTCCCTCAAGACCTGTTTCAACTGATCCTTCACTGCTTAGCAGACCCCAATAGCTGCTACTGCTGGTTGTATCACCAAGCAGATTTTCATAAGGACTCCAATCTTTTATCTATTGGGTTCTTGAACATTTGGACATTATCCACTGGACATGTCAGTGATTTATACATACAAGAGATGGCTGCGTCCACTGTAGGGACCTTCCATTTTTTTTTTTTTTTTTTGATGAACTTATCCTCCATGGGATAGACCACCGGAAATCTCTTGGGGGAATAAATATTTTCTCAGGACGTTCCCAATCCTGGTAAATGAGCCCTTTCAGTAAAGGGTGAAGTGGAAAAGAACAAACAGTCTGGGGGCTTCTAGCGACCCCAACGAGGATACAGTAGTGGTTGATGGTTCCGCAAGGTGCATTTTTAAATGCTGATCGGACCATGTTAGTCAGAGACTGAACCCATAATCTTTCAGCTTGAGATGCTGAGAAAAGGTTCCCCCACTGTTGATTCCTCTATAACAGAATCAACCTCATCCTGATCCCCTTCAGGCAGGTCGATCCCTGTATGGGACTGTTGCTCTGCTAACAGGCACTCTGAAGGAGGAGACGGAGATCGGGCGTGCTTTCCCTGACAGGGAGGCAGCCTCTCTAATCCTCCCAGAGCTGAGGAAAAAACCTCCTCTGTTACATACACAGGAGCAGGTGAACTGAGGACAGCCACAGTACCAAGTACCCCTGCGGGGTCTCTACGGTCACTTACCTCTGAACTTCAGGGGAGACTGGTGCAGCAGAAGTATGCCCAAGATCCTCCGAGCCCGATGAGACCCCCTTCGCTTCCTGGAAGATTCAGTTCCGGAGCTTCTGGACGGCATATTCCTAAGCCTAAAGCTGAGGTATTCCAGCCGTAATACACCACTTTTACTGAGAATAGTCTAGCACAATTGCTGCTATATCACAGTTGGTGTCTACTAATGTGCCTTTCTAGGGGATGCCTGTATCAACCGCTTGCTGTATGCCTTTAAATGTTGCCAGCTCTGTCTCTGTACTTCATAGCCAGCTCACTACAATATTGTGTTTTTTTTTTTTAAACTGCTGGGACGCCCGCACATGCGCAGAAGCGCTGCGGCGCGCACAGAGCGTCATCCCCCAGGCTCCGCCCCCTTTCCCGGCTCACCTCTATATATAGAGGCGCGTGCACGCGCACGCGCGCGGGCACGTGCGCCTTCGGCGCTAATTTCAAATATGGTAACAAGGGACAGGAGCCAGGGCCCCTCTTTGCCGCAGGCCGGGGGATGGACGAGCACTGCAACATGGCAGAGGAAGCAGTTTCCTATAAGAGAACTCACCATCTGCCTGGACTTTGCTCTGCTGAGAAGAAGCTAGTCCACATGACAAGAAAACATTCCACAGCGGCCTCTAGTGGACAAACACAGGTACCGCAGTCTAATATATTAAATATATATATATAAAAAAAATTATTTTTATTTTTTCTTGACCACCATTAAAAATTATTACATTTTTTTAGTAGTTACAGGCATGCACAGAATTTTGCGGGAATACCATTAGGTAACAGACAGAAAGACAAATTAGGCTTGGGGGTCCCCCAATAGAACCAAGTTCCTGGGGGCCCCCACTTACCTGTTCCCCGCCGCAGGACTTTGTTTGGTCCACAAAAGCCCAAACTTCACCTATCACGGCAGGCATTGTAATCAAACCTTCAGGGACCGGGTTCCCAAGGATTCCACTCCCCTGGACCTGTATAGCACCCTGCACAGAAAACATCTTGGTCGTGGGTATGACCAGAGCTCTGGATCCCAGGGTCCAGCTCTCCTAAGAGAAGCATTACAGGCAAAACCTTGCTCTTCTCTGCAAGGCCCGGGTACCGACCGTTTAGCTATGAAGCTTTTTTGGTCGGATCCGGAATAGCTTACTGAGGCCCAAAAGAACCTGTACGCAAGCTCAGTGAAAAACACATGTTTCTTCTTGGCCAACACCTTAGACACTGGCAAAAAACTGAGGTGCTCCCGGATGGGAGGGGCTTATATAGGGGAGGGTACTTCCGGTTTTGGAAGTTGCCAGTGCCAGCACCTGACGGTATCTATATAACCCATTAGTAATGACTATGTCGCTCTGTGTCCCGTGATGTACGAGAAAGAAATATATTATACAGGAGTGACATCACCTCTCTCCAGATATAAGATATATTATACAGGAGTGACATCACCGCTCTCCAGATATAAGATATATTATACAGGAAGTGACATCACCGCTCTCCAGATATAAGATATATTATACAGGCGTGACACCACCGCTCTCCAGATATAGGATAAATTATACAGGAGTGACATCACCGCTCTCCAGATATATTATACAGGAGTGACATCACTGCTCTCCAGAGATAAGATATAATATACAGGAGTGACATCACCGCTCTCCAGATATAAGATATATTATACAGGAGTGACATCACCGCTCTCCAGAGATAAGATATAATATACAGGAGTGACATCACCGCTCTCCAGATATAAGATATATTATACAGGAGTGACATCACCTCTCTCCAGATATAAGATATATTATACAGGAGTGACATCACCTCTCTCCAGATATAAGATATATTATACAGGAGTGACATCACCGCTCTCCAGATATATTATATAGGAGTGACATCACCTCCCTCCAGATATAAGATATATTATACAGGAGTGACATCACCTCCCTCCAGATATAAGATATATTATACAGAGTGACATCACCGCTCTCCAGATATAAGATATATTATACAGGAGTGACATCACCTCTCTCCAGATATAAGATATATTATACAGGAGTGACATCACCGCTCTCCAGATATATTATATAGGAGTGACATCACCTCCCTCCAGATATAAGATATATTATACAGGAGTGACATCACCTCCCTCCAGATATATTATACAGGAGTGACATCACCGCTCTCCAGATATAAGATATAATATACAGGAGTGACATCACCGCTCTCCAGATATATTATACAAGAGTGACATCACCGCTCTCCAGATATAAGATATATTATACAGGAGTGACATCACCGCTCTCCAGATATATTATATAGGAGTGACATCACCTCCCTCCAGATATAAGATATATTATACAGGAGTGACATCACCTCCCTCCAGATATATTATACAGGAGTGACATCACCGCTCTCCAGATATAAGATATAATATACAGGAGTGACATCACCGCTCTCCAGATATATTATACAAGAGTGACATCACCGCTCTCCAGATATAAGATATATTATACAGGAGTGACATCACCGCTCTCCAGATATAAGATATATTATACAGGAGTGACATCACCGCCCTCCAGATATAAGATATATTATACAGGAGTGACATCACCGCTCTCCAGATATAAGATATATTATACAAGAGTGACATCACCGCTCTCCAGATATAAGATATATTATACAGGAGTGACATCACCGCTCTCCAGATATAAGATATATTATACAGGAGTGACATCACCGCTCTCCAGATATAAGATATATTATACAGGAGTGACATCACCGCTCTCCAGATATAAGATATATTATACAGGAGTGACATCACCGCTCTCCAGATATAAGATATATTATACAGGAGTGACATCACCGCTCTCCAGATATAAGATATATTATACAGGAGTGACATCACCGCTCTCCAGATATAGTATTTATTATTGAAGTGTGATATACAGTAAATAGTGATTTATACTTACAGCGTAATCACTTTCTCCTCCCTGAAAAGAAAAGAAAATATAATTTAATATAGAGTTATAAAACATTTTATTTAGTGTATATATATATATATATATATATATAAAAAATGTATTAATTTTTTTTTTATTATTTATTTATTTTAGGAGGCTATACTTGTGTGTATGTGTAACATTGGGTGTATTATGTGTGATTCTGGGTGGGACTTTATACCATTTTTATGATTCTTATTGTAGAATTAGAATAAATTTCTCCTGAACTCTTATTGAGAGCTTTTGTGTGAGGCGCAGATTAAAAGACTGATTATTATATTATATTAGTGATGGGGAGCCACGCACTTTAGCTGCACGCTAAAAATGAAACTAGTTTTTGGCTGTAAAGGTCTCCATCGTTTATTTTCATAGAACAAAAAAAAAGGGGGGGGGGGACATAAACCAAGAAACAGCAGTCCAAAAAAAGACACAACCAAGAAAAAACAAAAAAAAACAAAAAGGAAAACACACAAATACAACGAACAATACATTACATAAACCTTGCTACTCTATTAATAAAGTTTTTATTTTTATTTTATTTCAAACAAATTTCACCTATGCAGCTCAGTGAATGAAAAGTTTCCGCTTTCACAAACAGTGAAATTGGTGATCCCACATCAAAAGTAAAACACAAAAAAACGACATTAGGAGTTCTCCTTAGTTTATGTGAAATAATAAATAAAAGTTGCATTTTATTATTATTTTAAAATATTTATTTTACTAATTTAATAAATACATATACTGTATAGTAGGTGTGTGTGTGTGTGCGTATATATATATATATTCAGTAACACATTAAAGAGAGACATTAGTAGTTTTCTGTAGTTTTATGTGAGATAATAAATAAAAGTTACATTTTATTATTATTTTAATATTTATTTTACTAGTTTAATATATACATATACTGCATAGTAGGTGTGTTTGTCTATACATAATACAGTACAACATGAAGGAGACATTAGTAGTTTTATGTGAGATATTTTTTTTTTTAACATTTTATTATTATTTTAATAATTATTTTACTAGTTTAATATATACACACACAAACCTACTATACAGCATATGTATATATTAAACTAGTAAAATAATTATTAAAATAATAATAAAATGTTAAAAAAAAAAATATCTCACATAAAACTACTAATGTCTCCTTCATGTTGTACTGTATTATGTATAGACAAACACACCTACTATGCAGTATATGTATATATTAAACTAGTAAAATAAATATTAAAATAATAATAAAATTATTATTAAAATTATTTTACTAGTTTAATATATACACACACAAACCTACTATACAGCATATGTATATATTAAACTAGTAAAATAATAATAAAATGTAATATTTATTTATTATCTCACATAAAACTACAGAAAACGACTAATGTCTCCTTTTCATGCGTTACTGGATAGATTATATATATATATATATATATATATATATATATATATATATATATCCAGTAACGCATGAAAAGGAGACATTAGTCGTTTTCTGTCGTTTTCTGTGGGATAAATATATTATATAATATATTATATATATTATAAATAAATATTAAAATAATAATAAAATGTAAAAAATTATTATTATCGCACATAAAACCATAAACTAATAATGTATCTTTTTCATGCTTCACTGGAGATATATATACACACACACACACACCAAAACACCTACTGTATATACAGTGTGTGTGTGTATATGTATATAAAATAATACTAAATGTAAAAAAAAAAATATTATATACACATATATACACACACACACACAGATACATACAGGAAAAAGCCCCTCCCCCCCCCCCCTCTATATTGTCCATCTCAGAGTAAAACCCGAGAAGCGATATTAGTAATCCTCTGACCACATCCTCCTCCATGGACCGCCTCGTATCCCCGCTCAGCTCTTTGTCCCTGACACAAATATTTAGAAATACACAAATATATATATATATATCTTATTTTTTTTTTTATTGCCATTTATAATCCCCCCACAAGGGCCTGATCCTAGGAGCTTGCAATCTAATCTCAGGGAACATCGAAGGCCTTGATGGGGGGGGGGCAGGCTGACAGTGCGGAGGCGTTGAGGGGGAAGTGGTCGGAGAGGCGCTGGACGCTGTAATAATAACACTTCTAGTTTCGCTCTGAGACACGAGCCGCCTTCCCACCAGCAGAGGAGCGGCGGGAGGCTCAGAAAACCCCAAAACCTCCGGCCTGAATTTTTTTTTCTTTTTTTGTACATCAGATGATGGGTTTCAAATTGGGGGAGCTGCCGAAATGACCAAACATGGACAGTTATTATTATTTGACGTCTGTGCCCTTCCTCCGCTTTCACCTGCTTGCTAGAACAGGGCAACCATGGCAATGGTAGACATGGATTTCGGGGGGTTCGCTGCCTCTGCCAGAAGTCTGCACAAAACCTCTTTTAAAAGGGGACATCATCCACATTCTGGGTGATCCCTCCCCTCAGTAGAAACCATGTGACATTTGCTCCTGTAAGCAGCACCAGAAGGAGCTGGAGCAGCATTTTCTCCAGGAAAAAGACGAGCATTTCCACCCCATCTACAAATCTACATTATAAATCAGATATTGCAACACGCACCAAGTTCTCACCTTCATCTCGACCCCTCCTTCTCCCTTCCCGATCTTGCTGTAGATCTGGTTTGAAGGATAGCTCAGGGGCTGCAAACCAAACACACGTTATTGTGACTACAAGGACCCACCCCCGAGGAACTTAAAGAAAAAAAATACCAGGCTGTAGATCAGTGGTGTGTTCCCTTTTACAAGTCACAAGAGTGGGAGTGTTTGCTCTTTGAAGGGAGGGACTTGAGTAGGACTAATGAAAGGAGAGGGAACTTGAGGGGGGGGGGGTGCTAGTAATCTATAGAGCAGGGAGAAGGCGGGGCAGTGGGAGTGGTCTGCGAAACCGCATGCTCTGAAATGCGTCGCCACCCTTGCAGCCATGTAGAACAGCAGAAAGTTGGGGGGTTGCATTTACCATGAAAGTTTGGAAGGCGTTACCCTCCTAGACCCCCGGCTCTGACTAGTTTTGGATGGAGCGAGGATGGGATAGAACCTCTGTCAGCCTGTCTTTATCCACTTCCTATACTGGTGACAACCTGGCATTCCCTAAGCGACAAGGTGTCACCAGGACAAGAAGTGAGGATCTGAGGTTCAAACCCATGCCTGCTCCAGCCAGGACTAAAAAAAAATATAAAACGTTACAATGTATTTTCAGACATGGCTAACCAAACTGTGCAATGCCTTGCAATATATAAAATAAAATATATATTTAAAAAAAAAAAAAAAGTCAATATATAAATGTATAGTCAAGCCATGGCAAATAATATATAAAATAATATATTTAAAATAAATAAATACATTTTAACAACTGAGAATGTACATGACAAATCAAATTCTGTGGAAAGCCTTGCAATATCTAAAATAATAAAAAAAATAATAATAATAATATAGACAAAGTTACATTGTATTTTCAGACATGGTAACTAAAACTCCCTTAAATGCCTTGCAATATATATATATATATATATATATATATATATATATATATATATATATATATATATATATATATATATATATAAAAAAGTGAGTATGTACATTCTGGCAAATGGCAAATCAAATTCTGCGCAATGCCTTGCAATATATCAAATATATTTAAAAAAAATTAATAAAATAAATAATAATATAGACAAAGTTACATTGTATTTTCAGACATGATAAACTCCCTGCAATGCCTTGCAATATATATATATATATATATAAAATATATATATATGTTAAAAAAAAGTGAGTATGTACTGTATATTCAAGACATAGCAAATCAAATTCTGCGCAATGCCTTGCAATATATCAAATAATAATATTAAAAAATGTATTTAAAAAAAGTGAGAATGTATATTCAAGACATGGCAAATCAATTTCTGCACAATGACTTTCAATATATATAACATAATAAAAAAATAAAAAAATAAAAATAAACACAATGTAGACAAAGTTACATTGTATTTTCAGACATGGCAACTCAAACTGTGTGCATGCACTGAAATATTTAAAAGAAAAAAAAAGAAAAAGAAAAAAAACGTTACAATGTATTTTCAAACATGACAAATTAAACTGCAAGTGCAATCTCTTCCCAAAGATAAAATAAAAGAATAATAAAAAACTATTTTTAAAAAGTTATAATGCATATTCAAGATATGGAAAATTAAACTCTGTGCAATGCATTGCAATAGAGAGAATAATATTAAAATAATAATAATTATGATGATAATAAAAATTATATTTAAAAAAATGTAAATGTATATTCAAGGCAATGCCTTGCAATATATAAAATCTAAAAGATAAAATAAAAATACATTTAAAAAGGTACATTTTATTTTAAACATGACAAATCAAAATCTGTGCAATGCCTTGCAATAATATCAAATAATGATAAAAAAATTAAAAAATTAAATAAGAAGAATATCAAAAAGTCACATTGTATTTTCAGACATTGTAAATTAAACTCTGTGCAATGCCTTGCAATATAAAAAATAAAATAAAATAATACTATTAAAAAAGTTACAATGTATTTTCAGACATGACAAAATAAACTCAGTGCAATGTCTTCCAAAAGATAAAATAAAATAATAATAAAACCCATTTAAAAAAAAGTTATAATGCATATTCAAGATATGGCAAATCAACCTCTGTGCAATGCATTGCAATAGAGAGAATAATATTACAATAATAATAATTATGATAATAAAAAATAATATTTAAAAAATGTAAATGTATATTCAAGACATAGCAAATCAAACTTCATGCAATGCCTTGCAATATATAAAATAATCTAAAAAAATAAAATAAAAATAATTTTAAAAAGTTCATTGTATTTCAGACATGGCAAATCAAAATCTGCAATAATATCAAATAATGAAAAAATAAATAAAATTAAATAAAAAGAATATCAAAAAGTCACATTGTATTTTCAGACATGGTAAATTAAACTCTGCACAATGCCTTGCAATATAAAAAATAAAATAAAATATTAATATTAAAAAAGTTACAATGTATTTTGCAATGTCTTCCAAAAAGAAAATAATAAAAACTATTTAAAAAAAAGTTCTAATGCATTTTCAAGATATGGCAAATCAAACTCTGTGCAATGCCTTGCAATAGAGAGAATAATATTAAAATAATAATGATTTTGATAATAAAAAATATTTAAAAAAAATGTAAATGTATATTCAAGACATAGCAAATCAAACTCCATGCAATGCCTTGCAATATATAAAAATCTAAAAAATCAAATAAAAATAATTTAAAAAAAAAGGTACATTGTATTTCAGATACGGCAAATCAAAATCTGTGTAATGCCTTGCAATAATATCAAATAATGAAAAAAAACTAAATAAATTAAATCAAAAAAGTTACATTGTTATTTTCAGACATGGCAACACAAACTTTGAGCAATGCCCTGCAATAGATAAAATAATAATTTTTATATATTCAAATAATCAGATAACATTGCCCCTTTAAACACTATCAGCAGTGAGTGAGAAGTTGGAGAAGACTGGTGGGGTGGGGGGGGGGGGTGGGGGGCCTGAGTATTTCCTCCCACTGGAGGAACTTCCTGTTCTCGCTATTAATACAAATGAGGATTAGAAAATAAGAAGTTCATACCTCGTACAGAGCGGGTGCCGGGTTCTTCTTCTTCTCCCTAGAGGTCTTAATCTGAAAAAGAAATGAAAAATATGTCACTGGCAGGAGACCCGAGTCTCGGGAGCCCCCCCCCCCCCCCCCCAGATCCATGGGTTTCGCGGAGCCTGCCTGATGAAGGGGCCCTGCGTGGCTCCGAAACGTTGCTGGGTGTGTCCCGCCTGAACATGCGAATAAAGCTTTGGACCCTTCGGAGGAATCCTTAGTGCACTGATGACATTCCTCCACTCACAAAGCAATAGAGTCTCACTGAAATCTGCGGGGGTGTTCTTGTGCTCATTGTCGGGGTTCATTGCCTTCATGTAGACTTTGCTGTCCATCAAACAGATTGTGGCGAAGGTGTATATATATATATATATACACACAATACGGGTAGGAGAAATATGGTGCAGCAAAAAACACAAAAGCCCCAACAGCACAACCAATATCTGCCATTTCCCCTTGCTGTAGGGAACTGCCCTTACCTTCAGGTGGCAGTAGAGAGCGGTGAGAACTATTCCATACACAAACAGAATGGCGTCCAGGATGTAGCAGACTTCGGGCTCGTTCATCTTGGCTGCTACGGCTGAAAAAAAAGAAGAAACAAAAAGACGAATTTGAGGTCTATAATGACTGCGTCTATTACTGGAGGAGGCAAAAAAACATAAAAAAAGAAAAAGAAAAAGAAAAGGTGTTCAGTTAGAGAGACAATCTACTAAAAAGCCTCCATTTCATAGTCTACCTTCCACTACAGCAGTTCTGCAATGTGTAAGTGTGACTGTGTGGTCTACTAGCCACCAGTTAGACCCAGCGCTTCCAGTAATCAGCACTGCCCATAAACATCCCCTAACTGGTCAGACACCCCCTCTTGGCATACAAACTGAGAATGATCACCAGCAGGAGGAAGGAGGTCCTGATTCCTCTATATAGATCTTTATATCACTAGAGGGGTCACCAGCAGGAGGAAGGAGGTCCTGATTCCTCTATATAGATCTTTATATCACTAGAGGGGTCACCTGCAGGAGGAAGGAGGTCCTGATTCCTCTATATAGATCTTTATATCACTACTACTAGAGGGGTCACCAGCAGGAGGAAGGAGGTCCTGATTCCTCTATATAGATCTTTATATTACTAGAGGGGTCACCTGCAGGAGGAAGGAGGTCCTGATTCCTCTATATAGATCTTTATATCACTACTACTAGAGGGGTCACCAGCAGGAGGAAGGAGGTCCTGATTCCTCTATATAGATCTTTATATTACTAGAGGGGTCACCAGCAGGAGGAAGGAGCTCCTGATTCCTCTATATAGATCTTTATATCACTAGAGGGGTCACCAGCAGGAGGAAGGAGGTCCTGAGTCCTCTATATAGATCTTTATATTACTAGAGGGATCACCAGCAGGAGGAAGGAGGTCCTGAGTCCTCTATATAGATCTTTATATTACTAGAGGGGTCACCAGCAGGAGGAAGGAGGTCCTGAGTCCTCTATATAGATCTTTATATCACTAGAGGGGTCACCAGCAGGAGGAAGGAGGTCCTGATTCCTCTATATAGATCTTTATATCACTAGAGGGGTCACCTGCAGGAGGAAGGAGGTCCTGATTCCTCTATATAGATCTTTATATCACTAGAGGGGTCACCAGCAGGAGGAAGGAGGTCCTGATTCCTCTATATAGATCTTTATATCACTAGAGGGGTCACCAGCAGGAGGAAGGAGGTCCTGATTCCTCTATATAGATCTTTATATCACTAGAGGGGTCACCAGCAGGAGGAAGGAAGTCCTGATTCCTCTATATAGATCTTTATATCACTAGAGGGGTCACCTGCAGGAGGAAGGAGGTCCTGATTCCTCTATATAGATCTTTATATCACTAGAGGGGTCACCTGCAGGAGGAAGGAGGTCCTGATTCCTCTATATAGATCTTTATTTCACTAGAGGGGTCACCAGCAGGAGGAAGGAGGTCCTGATTCCTCTGTATAGATCTTTATATCACTAGAGAGGTCACCAGCAGGAGGAAGGAGGTCCTGATTCCTCTATATAGATCTTTATATCACTAGAGGGATCACCAGCAGGAGGAAGGGGGTCCCGATTCCTCTATATAGATCTTTATATCACTAGAGGGGTCACCAGCAGGAGGAAGGAGGTCCTGATTCCTCTATATAGATCTTTATATCTCTAGAGGGGTCACCAGCAGGAGGAAGGAGGTCCTGATTCCTCTATATAGATCTTTATATCACTAGAGGGGTCACCTGCAGGAGGAAGGAGGTCCTGATTCCTCTATATAGATCTTTATATCACTAGAGGGGTCACCTGCAGGAGGAAGGAGGTCCTGATTCCTCTATATAGATCTTTATTTCACTAGAGGGGTCACCAGCAGGAGGAAGGAGGTCCTGATTCCTCTGTATAGATCTTTATATCACTAGAGAGGTCACCAGCAGGAGGAAGGAGGTCCTGATTCCTCTATATAGATCTTTATATCACTAGAGGGATCACCAGCAGGAGGAAGGGGGTCCCGATTCCTCTATATAGATCTTTATATCACTAGAGGGGTCACCAGCAGGAGGAAGGAGGTCCTGATTCCTCTATATAGATCTTTATATCTCTAGAGGGGTCACCAGCAGGAGGAAGGAGGTCCTGATTCCTCTATATAGATCTTTATATCACTAGAGGGGTCACCAGCAGGAGGAAGGAGGTCCTGATTCCTCTATATAGATCTGTATATCACTAGAGGGGTCACCAGCAGGAGGAAGGAGGTCCTGATTCCTCTATATAGATCTTTATATCACTAGCAGGAGGAAGGAGGTCCTGATTCCTCTATATAGATCTTTATATCACTAGAGGGGTCACCAGCAGGAGGAAGGAGGTCCTGATTCCTCTATATAGATCTTTATATCACTAGAGGGATCACCGGCAGGAGGAAGGAGGTCCTGATTCTTCTATATAGATCTTTATATCACTAGAGGGGTCACCAGCAGGAGGAAGGAGGTCCTGATTCCTCTATATAGATCTTTATATCTCTAGAGGGGTCACCAGCAGGAGGAAGGAGGTCCTGAGTCCTCTATATAGATCTTTATATCACTAGAGGGGTCACCAGCAGGAAGAAGGAGGTCCTGATTCCTCTATATAGATCTTTATATCACTAGAGGGGTCACCAGCAGGAGGAAGGAGGTTCTGATTCCTCTATATAGATCTTTATATCACTAGAGGGGTCACAAGCAGGAGGAAGGAGGTCCTGATTCCTCTATATAGATCTTTATATCACCAGAGGGGTCACCAGCAGGAGGAAGGAGGTCCTGATTCCTCTATATAGATCTTTATATCACTAGAGGGGTCACCAGCAGGAGGAAGGAGGTCCTGATCCCTCTATATAGATCTGTATATCACTAGAGGGGTCACCAGCAGGAGGAAGGAGGTCCTGATTCCTCTATATAGATCTTATATCACTAGAGGGGTCACCAGCAGGAGGAAGGAGGTCCTGATTCCTCTATATAGATCTTTATATCACTAGAGGGGTCACAAGCAGGAGGAAGGAGGTTCTGATTCCTCTATATAGATCTTTATATCACTAGAGGGGTCCCCAGCAGGAGGAAGGAGGTCCTGATTCCTCTATATAGATCTTTATATCACTAGAGGGGTCAGGGCCATCTTAATTGCATCCTGGGCCTCTGGGCAAAGTAATGCACTGGGCCCCTACCTGCCCCTATTTACGAACCTACTCTCAAGAATTAAAGTATAAATAGTTGATGGGCTTAAACATATATTTATTAGTACTTTCAATATAAAAAGCATTCCATAAATCAAAGACTAATCAACACAAAGGGCACAGTACAGGGAGGTCTGGAAGGCACAATACTGGGATCAGGAGGACAGAATACATGTTCCAGGACGCTGTTTAGCATACCTCCCAACTTTGTAAAGTCCCTTCGCGGGACATTCTGATGTCCCCTCTCCCCTGCCAACCAGAGTTGTTGAGGGGGGGGGGGTGCGGGACATTGGCAAAAAAAAAATGGGAATTGCCACAGAAGTTGTTAAGCGGGGGGGGGTGATGGTTGCCGCCGGAACATTTAAAAAGAAAAAAAGGACTTGCAAAAAAAAAGAAAAAATTTTAAGCGGGGGGGGGTTGAGTCGCGGCGGGGGGCCGCCGATCGGGGGGGGGGGCATACTAGTGCGCCGATCACAGGGGGGGGACTCTTACCTGCTGCTGCTGCTCCTCTTCTTCTCTTCATGTTTCCTGCTGTGCGGGAAACATGATAGTCTCGCGGGAGTGCGGGAAGGAGGAGCCTCTGCGGGTAAAACCCGCACAATCCGTGCCAGTTGGGAGGTATGCTGTTTAGGACACGGCTGCTTTGTAAAATGTGTGACTGGCCCGGCAAATCCTGGACAGTTGGCAAGTAGGATGTAATGCAAGACAATCATGAGGCCTCCTTGCACATGGGGCCCCTGGGCAGTGCCCAGGGTTGCCCAGGCATTAAGACAGACCTGAGAGAGGTCGCCAGCTTATTATATACAAGAAAGAAGGGACAATGAACATGGGGGACATAACCTCAGACTAGGAGAAGGAAAGATCAAAACTAGCCTTAGAAAGTACAATTTTACTAAAAAGAAGTTGATACTTGGATCGGACTTCCAACAAGAGGCAAGAAGTTAGTCAACAATAAGTAAATTTAAAGCCCAACTCTGAAAACATGTATAAATATTCCTTGCAATGGGGCAGCGCTCGGTAATTGCCCATTTGGAGACTTTTCCTTACCTGATCCTCCACTGTAGGTGGTGCTCCCCCCCCCCCACTCGCTCCGGGACTGGACTTTCCCTCGGCATCGATGGACCCTGCTTTGGTTTTGATGACGTCAGGATCCTAGATCGCTACAACGTGGGGGGGGGGGGGGCTACGGTGACCGGTCTAGCAGCAGGGAGGAGCGGCCAAGTACATTTTTTTTGTTCCCCTAGACCAGGGATATGCAATTAGCGGGACCTCCAGCTGTTGCAGAACTACAAGTCCCATGAGGCATTGCAAGACTCTGACAGCCACAAGCATGACACCCAGAAGCAGAGGCATGATGGGACTTGTAGTTTTGCAACAGCTGGAGGTCCGCTAATTGCATATCCCTGCACTAGACTTTAACGAGCAAGGGGTCATTTTTTTTTAGTTGCCCAGAGATGGGGCTCTAATCATATTTGGGGCAAACATAATTCTGTACTCAGACAAAAAGGTTATGAACAGGGATGGGGAGGGGGGGGGGAAGCCCCCAAAAAATGGGCAGACTTGATCGACCACTGTTTTTTTTCTGCTGTCACTCTTCTATGTTTCCATGTATCCCGAAATAAAATAAAAAGTAAAATCCTTCATTTTAGAAAAAAAAAAAAAATGGTTACAAATAAATAGATACAAATAGATACACACATTCCCGCCCACACTATATGGACATCGCTACTTTGAGGATTAATTCCCGGGGGTTATGGTAGCAGCTAAACACAGACTCCTTTATTTCACCCTAATGCCGCGTACACACGATCGTGATTCACGGCGGTGAAAACACCGCCGTGAATAACGACAGGAAAAACGAGGGAACGGCTTGTTCCCCCACACACGGCCGTTTTTCCCGTAATTTTTTCTCTTGGCGAGAAAAACGACCGTGTGTGGGCTCCGCGGCAGTGTTTCCCTATGGGAAAACTCCCGCGGAAAAAAATGACGGGAATCACGACGAGAAAAATTAGAGCATGTTCTAATTTTTCTCGTTGTGATTAATGCAGTTTTTCCCGTCGGGAAAAACGGCAAAAAGCCCAAAGGAAAAAATGTCATTTTTCCTGACGGGAAAAATGATTGTGTGTACGCGGCATAAGGCCCCTTTCACACTGAGGCGTATTTCAGGCGTTTTAGCGCTAAAAATAGCGCTGTAAAAATGCCTGAAATAATCCTGCCCCGGCATTCTCAATGTGAAAGCCCTGAGGGCTTTCACACTGAGGCGCTGCGCTGGCTGTGCGTTGGAAAAAATCCTGCAAACAGCTTTTTTTAGCGCATCTTTGGGGCGCATAAAATAGCGCTGTAAAAACGCCTATCCCCATTGAAATGAATGAGTACCGCGGTAAAAATGCATAGGCGTTAGCGCCATTTTTAACGCTATCGCGGTAAAAACGCCATAAAAAAAACCGCCCAGAAGCTGTGGGAAGGTCATATGACCGCAGTAGAGTGGAGGATTGTGGGATACCAGATAATCCTTTTTACCGCAAAAACGCGGTAAAAACTCATAGGCGTTGGCGCTATTTTTAGCGCCAACGCTGTAAAAACGCTAATAGTTTTTAGCGCGTTATTGTAACGCCTCAGTGTGCAAGGGGCCTTAAATCATCCATTTGCACTCAAATCCGGAAAACAAACTTCAAATTACTTTCCATATGGTACAAGACACCAACCGTCCTTCATAAACAATTTCCAGATTCCCCAAATGAATGAATGTAGACATGGGCGTCCGCTCCATAGGGCAAGGGGGGTCGTTTGCCCCCCCTGGAATCGAGAAGGTGTTGGCCAAAATGGCAGTATTCTACACCCTCTGCCGCCCTTACACCCACTTCCAGCCCCACTGGACCTGCTGAAGGTGAGAAGGAAGGAGAACAGGGCTGTGTGTGCAGTATGGAGGGAGGAAGAGATGTCCTACAATACGAGTGTGTGTGTGACTGCAGAGACATGACGTCATAGGACACGTCATACATATGGTCAGTGTGGTCAGTGTGCAGTGTAGTGGTCAGTGTGTAGTGTGTGTAGTGTCCAGAGGTGCAGGGTGCTGCTGTGTAATGTAAAGGGGTCCAGTGGTGCAGGGTGCTGTGTAATGTAAAGGGGTCCAGTGATGCAGGGTGATGTGTAATGTAAAGGGGTCCAGTGGTGCAGGGTGCTGTGTAATGTAAAGGGGTCCAGTGGTGCAGGGTGCAGTGTAATGTAAAGGGGTCCAGTGATGCAGGGTGTAGTGTAATGTAAAGGGGTCCAGTGGTGCAGGGTGATGTGTAATGTAAGGGGTCCAGTGATGCAGGGTGCTGTGTAATGTAAAGGGGTCCAGTGATGCAGGGTGCAGTGTAATGTAAAGGGGTCCAGTGATGCAGGGTGCAGTGTAATGTAAAGGGGTCCAGTGATGCAGGGTGGAGTTTAATGTAAAGGGGTCCAGTGATGCAGGGTGCTGTGTAATGTAAAGGGGTCCAGTGATGCAGGGTGCTGTGTAATGTAAAGGGGTCCAGTGATGCAGGGTGCTGTGTAATGTAAAGGGGTCCAGTGATGCAGGGTGCAGTGTAATGTGAAGGGGTCCAGTGGTGCAGGGTGCAGTGTAATCTAAAGGGGTCCAGTGGTGCAGGGTGCTGTGTAATGTAAAGGGGTCCAGTGATACAGGGTGCAGTGTAATGTAAAGGGGTCCAGTGATGCAGGGTGCAGTGTAATGTAAAGGGGTCCAGTAATGCAGGGTGCTGTGTAATGTAAAGGGGTCCGGAGCTGTGGGGTGCTGTGTAATGAAAAGTGGTCCAGAGGTGGAGTTGTGGAGAGGGGGTACACAGTAGTGACAGACATATTTAAAGATGCAGGGGGCACAGTGGGGTGTTTTTACATTTTAACGTGGGGGGGGTCGCTTTTACCCCCCGCTAGCGGTCAATGAAAGGGTAAAATGCAACTGTATATCGCCGCTGCTGAAGCGCCCCCCCCCCCCCCCTGAAAACATTTCAGCGGACGCCCATGAATGTAGAAGGTGCCGGGAGGACAAAGGGTTCAATTCTCCATGTGTCCAGGTCCTGTCGCCCGCTAAAGACCTTCTAAACAGAGGTGAGGCCAATCTCCCGAAAATTCAAAGACTTCCCGCACCATATTGCCCGAACCCTTTTTTTCTATCACAATGCCCTTTACTCCCCCGTAAAATATCTGCTTCCGGACCGCCCCCTGCAATGTACTGCGGACAGGCAACATGTACCCGCCGTACATTGGTGCCTGCTCCCGGGGCCCCACTACTTACACCCACTGCGATTGTACACAGAGATACGGGGCAATGATTTATGGCTGGTACCTGCTGATCGGCTGCGTCCAATCACAGCCCAAAGCCCTGTGTTGACAATCAACACAGAGCTCTGTACAAATCCCCCCTTCTAGCACAAAATTCTCCCAACCCCAAACTTCTTCTCCTAGCGCAAATACCCCCCCCCCCCGATCATCCCTAGTAGCACAAATCCCCAACCCCCCCACCCCAATTTATTTTCCCCCTGCTGAAATCCCCCCTCCCAGTACAAGTATTTTCACCCCCTCCTAACAAAAGTATCCCCCCAATCATACCTACTAGCATATATCCAAATTTCTCCTAGCACAAATCCCCCCCCCCCCCCCGATCATCCCTACTAGCACAAATTCCTAAACCCCCCCACCTCAATTTTTTTTCCTCCTGCCGAAATCCCGCCTCCCAGCACAAGTATTTGCACCCCCTCCTAACACAAGTATCCCCCAAATCATCCCTACTAGCATATATCCAAATTTCTCCTAGCACAAATTCCCCCCCCCCCCCGATCATCCCTACTAGCACAAATCCCCAACCCACCCCAATTTTTTTCCCCCTGCTGAAATCCCCCCTCCCAGCACAAATATATGCACCCCCTCCTAACACAATTATCCCCCCAATCATCCCTACTAGCACATATCCAAATTTCTCCTAGCACAAATTCCCCCCCCCCCTTCTACCATACCACCTCTTCTAGCACAACCCCCCCCCCCCCCCCCAAATGCTGTCTTCTAGCACAAATCCTATTCCACCCCATTCCTCCTCCCAACACAAATCCCCAAAATCACCACTGCTAGCACCCCCCCCCCCAAATTTCCCTTACTAGAACAATGTTAACCCTTGCCGCCTCCCAACACAAATACTCTCCCCCCCCAATCTCCTTGTGGAGCCCCCCCCCCACGTGCTACCAGGATGACCTGGGCAACCACCCCTCCTGCCCCCCCCCCCTTGTTCCAGCTCTGGCTATACTGTATGGATCCATTACCATTTCGAAATAAAAAAAATTAAAAATTAAAGAAAATAAAAGAATACAAAGAATTATATATATATATATATATATATATATTATTATTTATATGTATAATAAAAAGAAAATCTCAAAAAGTATTCATATCCCCTCCTTTCATTTATAGAAGACAAAATTCAAAACAATAAAAGGAGGAAATACAGTGCCTCAAAAAAGTATTCATACCCCTTGAAATTTTCCACATTTTGTCATGTTAGAGCCAAAACTTAAAATGTCATTTATTGGGATTTTATGTGATGGACCAACACAAAGTGGCTCATAATTGTGAAGTGGAAGGAAAGTGATAAATGATACAAATAAATATGTGAAAAGTGTGTGTGTGTGTGTGTGGGCATTTGTATTCAGCCCCCTTTACTCTGATAACTAAAATCTAGAGGAACCAATTGCCTTCAGAAGTCACCTAAATTAGTAAATAGAGTCCACCTGTGTGTCATTTAATCTCAGTATAAATACAGCTGTTCTGTGAAGCCCTCAGAGGTTTGTTAGAGAACCTTAGTGAGCAAACAGCATCATGAAGGCCAAGGAACACACCAGACAGGTCAGGGATAAAGTTGTGGAGAAGTATAAAGCAGGGTTAGGTTGTAATAAAATCTCCCAAGCTTTGAACATCTCACGGCGCTCTGTTCAATCCATCATCGGAAAATGGAAAGAGTATGGCACAACTGCCAACCTACCAAGACATGGCCGTCCACCTAAACTGACCGGGCCGGGCAAGGAGAGCCTTCATCAGAGAAGCAGCCAAGAGGCCCATGGTAACTCTGGAGGAGCTGCAGAGATCCACAGCTCAGGGGGGAGAATCTGTCCACAGGACAACTATTAGTCGTGCTTCTCCACAAATCTGCCCTTTATGGAAGAGTGACAGTCCTGTTTGCAGTTTGTGAGAAGCCATGTGGGGGGACACAGAAAATATGTGGGGGACACAGCAAACATGAGGAAGAAGGTGATCTGGTCACATAACACCAAAATTCAACTTTTTAGCCTAAAAGCAAAACGCTATGTGTGGTGGAAAACTAACACTGCACACCACCCTGAACACACTATCCCCACCGTGAAACATGGTGGTGGCAGCATCATGTGGTGGGGATGCTTTCTTCAGCAGGGACAGGGAAGCTGGTCAGAGTTGATGGGAAGATGGATGGAGACAAATACAGGACAATCTTAGAAGAAAACCTGTTAGAGTCTGAAAAAGACTTGAGACTGGGGCGGAGGTTCACCTTCCAGCAGGACAACGACCCTAAAGTACAGCCAGAGCTACAATGGAATGGTTTAGATCAAAGCCTCTTCATGTGTTAGAATGGCCCAGTCACAGTCCAGACCTAAATCACATTGAGAATCTGTGGCAAGACTTGAAAATTGCTGATCACAGACGCTCTCCATCCAATCTGACAGAACTTGAGATATTTTACAAAGAAGAATGGGCAGAAATGTCCCTCTCTAGATGTGCAAAGCTGGTAGAGACACCCCCAAAAAGACTTGTAGAGAAAGGGGGTTCTACAAAGTATTGACTCCGGGGGGCGCCATACAAATACCCCCCCCCCACACTTTTCACAGATTTATTTGTAAAAAATGTTGAAAACCATTTATCATTTTCCTTCCACTTCACAATTATGTGACACTTTGTGTTGGTCTATCACATACAATCCCAATAAAATACATTTACGTTTTTGGGTGTAACATGAGACAATGTGGGGAATTTCAAGGGGTGTGAATACTTTTTCAAGGCGCTGTATATGAAACGCAGATAACTGCCCTGACAAATACAAGGAGACGTTCTAGTTCTTATTAATCATATTAAAAAAATAAAAATAAAAGAGTTCCTCTGACATTTACAACTTCTGTAGATTGGAACATAAAATCAAAAGATCTGATACAATCTCATAATTCCAGCCCATACATAACAGAATATATTCAATACACTGATTTTCACCCAACACGTTTCTCTGGGAAAAAAAAAAAAAAACACTTCTTCAGGGATGCGATGTGATAAAAAAATCTCATGTAGGATTATAGAAGACTTATCAGCAAACACGTCCCGTGGGCATGAATAGAATATCAAGAGAAACCATGAGGTATGGAGGGCGGATGCCATGTGTCAGAGAGGAGATCCATCAAACACCAAGTAAGATAGGTCACCAAGCCCATTATGAGGGGTTCCCACCATCCCTGTGCTGAGTTCCCGGGTCTGTACACCCGCTGTGCCCATTATGAGGGGTTCCCACCATCCCTGTGCTGAGTTCCCGGGTCTGTACACCCGCTGTGCCCATTATGAGGGTTTCCCACCATCCCTGTGCTGAGTTCCCGGGTCTGTACCACCCGCTGTGCCCATTATGAGGGGTTCCCACCATCCCTGTGCCGAGTTCCTGGGTCTGTACACCCGCTGTGCCCATTATGAGGGTTTCCCACCATCTCTGTGCCGAGTTCCCGGGTCTGTACCACCCGCTGTGCCCATTATGAGGGGTTCCCACCATCCCTGTGCTGAGTTCCCGGGTCTGTATACCCGCTGTGCCCATTATGAGGGGTTCCCACCATCCCTGTGCTGAGTTCCCGGGTCTGTACACCCGCTGTGCCCATTATGAGGGGTTCCCACCATCCCTGTGCTGAGTTCCCGGGTCTGTACACCCGCTGTGCCCATTATGAGGGGTTCCCACCATCCCTGTGCTGAGTTCCCGGGTCTGTACACCCGCTGTGCCCATTATGAGGGGTTTCCCACCATCCCTGTGCTGAGTTCCGTGTCTGTACACCCGCTGTGCCCATTATGAGGGGTTCCCACCATCCCTGTGCTGAGTTCCCGGGTCTGTACACCCGCTGTGCCCATTATGAGGAGTTCCCACCATCCCTGTGCTGAGTTCCCGGGTCTGTACACCCGCTGTGCCCATTATGAGGGGTTCCCACCATCCCTGTGCTGAGTTCCTGTGTCTGTACACCCGCTGTGCCCATTATGAGGGGTTCCCACCATCCCTGTGCTGAGTTCCTGGGTCTGTACACCCACTGTGCCCATTATGAGGGGTTCCCACCATCCCTGTGCTGAGTTCCCAGGTCTGTACACCCGCTGTGCCCATTATGAGGGGTTCCCACCATCCCTGTGCTGAGTTCCCGGGTCTGTACACCCGCTGTGCCCATTATGAGGGGTTCCCACCATCCCTGTGCTGAGTTCCCGGGTCTGTACACCCGCTGTGCCCATTATGAGGGGTTCCCACCATCCCTGTGCTGAGTTCCCGGGTCTGTACACCCGCTGTGCCCATTATGAGGGGTTCCCACCATCCCTGTGCTGAGTTCCCGGGTCTGTACACCCGCTGTGCCCATTATGAGGGGTTCCCACCATCCCTGTGCTGAGTTCTCGGGTCTGTACACCCGCTGTGCCCATTATGAGGGGTTTCCACCATCCCTGTGCTGAGTTCCCGGGTCTGTACACCCGCTGTGCCCATTATGAGGGGTTCCCACCATCCCTGTGCTGAGTTCCCGGGTCTGTACACCCGCTGTGCCCATTATGAGGGGTTCCCACCATCCCTGTGCTGAGTTCCCGGGTCTGTACACCCGCTGTGCCCATTATGAGGGGTTCCCACCATCCCTGTGCTGAGTTCCCGGGTCTGTACACCCGCTGTGCCCATTATGAGGGGTTCCCACCATCCCTGTGCTGAGTTCTCGGGTCTGTACACCCGCTGTGCCCATTATGAGGGGTTTCCACCATCCCTGTGCTGAGTTCCCGGGTCTGTACCACCCGCTGTGCCCATTATGAGGGGTTCCCACCATCCCTGTGCTGAGTTCCCGGGTCTGTACACCCGCTGTGCCCATTATGAGGGGTTCCCACCATCCCTGTGCTGAGTTCCCGGGTCTGTATACCTGCTGTGCCCATTATGAGGGGTTCCCACCATCCCTGTGCTGAGTTCCTGGGTCTGTACACCCGCTGTGCCCATTATGAGGGGTTCCCACCATCCCTGTGCTGGATTTTTGTCTATGCTATATTATGGAGTTGGAACATCTAGCTGGACAGGAACACAGCCTGGAATTACAGGAGAGAGCTCTCACTATTGGAGAATCCAAAACATATAGGAAGCCAGGGACTAAAATCTGACTTTCAGGTGGATTGTCCTTTTTGTAACATTGTACCTCTTACTAATAATCAACCAAAAAGTCTGAAATGGAGTGAATGAAGTGGAGTTACTCACGTCAGGGTGGAGAGAATCCGATTCTTGGGGTGGAGGTGGAAGGTCGGGAGCCGGTCTGAACAGAATGAAGCTGCGATACTGACCAGAAGAACCCGCACAGGAAATGCACCTCACCTTCTCTGCACACGACCAGCCCCGCTACAAGCTGACCGACCTTCTTTCTCTTCTGGTTCCTGTTAACATGTTTTCTTAAGAATATTCTGACGCAGCTCAGGAAGTTGGAGCTTCCCTAATTCACATTAAAAACCCGACCAACCCTAAAAGAGCCCCAATACCATAGAGGAGGACAGCAACGTTATCACTTCCAACAGCCGACACCCAAATATCCGACCCGAAAATAGAAGAGAACAATGCAAAAAATGAAATGCTTACTGCAAGACAAAACTTCTAGGGTCCCTTGTAGATGAGGGGTTCCCACCATCCCTGTGCTGAGCTCCCGGGTCTGTACACCCGCTGTGCCCATTATGAGGGGTTCCCACCATCCCTGTGCTGAGTTCCTGGGTCTGTACACCCGCTTTGCCCATTATGAGGGGTTCCCACCATCCCTGTGCTGAGTTCCCGGGTCTGTACACCCGCTCTGCCCATTATGAGGGGTTCTCACCATCCCTGTGCTGAGTTCCCGGGTCTGTACCCCCACTGTGCCCATTATGAGGGGTTCCCACCATCCCTATGCTGAGTTCCCGGGTCTGTACACCCGCTGTGCCCATTATGAGAGGTTCCCTCCATCCCTGTGCTGAGTTCCCGGGTCTGTACACCTGCTGTGCCCATTATGAGGGGTTTCCCCCATCCCTGTGCTGAGTTCCCGGGTCTGTACCCCTGCTGTGCCCATTAGGAGGGGTTCCCACCATCCCTGTGCTGAGTTCCCAGGTCTGTACACCTGCTGTGCCCATTAGGAGGGGTTCCCATCATCCCTGTGCTGAGTTCCCGGGTCTGTACACCCGCTGTGCCCATTATGAGGGTTCCCACCATCCCTGTGCTGAGTTCCCAGGTCTGTACACCCGCTGTGCCCATTAGGAGGGGTTTCCCACCATCCCTGTGCTGAGTTCCCGGGTCTGTACATCCGCTGTGCCCATTATGAGGGGTTCCCACCACCCCTGTGCTGAGTTCCCGGGTCTGTACACCCGCTGTGCCCATTATGAGGGTTAATTTTGTTTATTGAAAATCTTACAAACAACAACTTATATACAATAAAACCATAATAAATAAATAAAACATATTTACAAAATAATTGAATATGACTATACAAAACAGAAAGAACAAGAACAAAATAAACGGTGCAAACCAAATTGCGCACAACATAATCCCTATGAGAGAGCCAGACTAAGGAACATCACCGTCACCATGCATGTAGCCTTTTATCAAAAATATATTTGATCTGAAAGTCTAGGGGAGTGAAGCAAGGACAGAAAGAAAGCCGCACACCCCGAGATCAACAGGCAGCAGCTAAAGAGTCCTGATATTCCTCCATGCCCTCATCCAGGCCTCCTGCCGCCACCTGTCTTTCTCAAGACCCCGAATCTTCCCAACCTCACCCAGAATGTCCTGCACCACCACTTCGACAGGGAGGATTTTACTCCGTAGGGATACCTGACACCGTGCACTCCACGTGAAATAACGGACTACTAGACTAACTAGAAAAAGTGTTTCCAAATCATAATCCCGACGAGTCTGGAATGCCCCATACACCCACTCTGCATAACTCTAATGGGGGAGGAAGGGTATACTCAGAGCCCCCCACCCTCTTGTACACCTCTATATTAAAAGGGCACTGAAGTAGAAAGTGATCCATGGACTCCACCACTCCTCCGCACTCCACTCTCGGGCAACCCCGATCACTCATGGAAAGAAACTTCAAGTTGCCCTTCACATATAGTTTTCCATGAAAGGCAAGCCAAGCCTGATCCCTAAACTTCATTGGGATTCTCTCCAAATTAATCAATCGCAAACCCTCCCTCAAAACTAGGCTTGGGCAATCCCTCAAGGCCAGTGGCTCGCAAAACGCAGAGCTCATGATCCGCTTCTCAAGAAGTTTCCTTGGAAGAGATCTGACTTCGCCTGCTGTTACTTGCCACTGCCGAAGCATTTTCAAACATGGGGCAACATAAGCCGGGAGCTTATCATGCTTGACCCTCAGGCTTTTCACTGGCCCACCATTTTCCCAGTCTCGCAGAAAGGGCCTAAACCAGGACTGGAAAATACCAACCCACCCAGGCGGTCTCTCTGCCAACATGTTACCAAGATTATACTTCAAAAACATTAGAGAGAAAAAGACTACAGGGTTGATCATCCCAAGACCACCCTCCCGCCTAGGAAGGTAAGTCACATTCCTTTTGACAAGGTTTATTCTGTTCCCCCATAACAGCTGGAAGAAACAACCATAGACCCTGGTATAGAGAGAAACTGGCAAAACGCAAACAAAACTGACATACAGAAAAATCGGAATCAGGTAAGTCTTGATCAGATCAACCTTTTCCCTTAAGGAAAGCCGCCAACCTTTCCAGCTTGCCACCTTGGCATCGGCATTCTCCAGCCTGTTCACCCAATTTGCATGGCCATAGTCACCTGGGTCGAATTCAATGCCTAGGACTCTAATTTTTTATTGGGGCTCCGGGAAGTCATCCGGGAGAACAAAGCTCTCACCTTCCACGCCCATCCAGAAAGCTTCACACTTGTCCTGGTTGACCTTTGAACCCGATGCCTCTGTATACTGCCTTATCACTGAGACCACCTCCTGCGCCTCCACAGTCCCAGAGACAAAAACAGAAACATCATCAGCATAGGCCACAACCTTCAAAGGAGGCTCACCAGCGATGCCCAAAGGTACCCCACACAATGGTCCACTCTCTAGCCTTCTGATGAAGGGGTCGATTGCAAACACATATAGCAGAGGACTCAAAGGGCACCCCTGACGCACACCCGAGCCGACCACAAAGGGCTGCCCGACCCAACCATTAACCAGAGGAAAGCTTTCAGCCCCTTTGTACAAAATCTTGAGCCAATCAATGAAACACCCCTCCAGGCCATATTTACCAAGAAGGAGCCATAAGTACTCATGATTAACCCGATCAAAGGCCTTAGCCTGATCCAATGTCAGCAAAAATTTACCCCAACCAGCAGCCCTACAACGCTCCAAGGCCTCCCGGACAGCTAACACTGCTGAGAAAGTGCTTCTACCTTGGACCGAACAGTGCTGGTGGTGGGATAACAAACTGCCTGCCACTGGTGATAATCGCCAGAAAAAAATCTTTGCCAGTATCTTTCTATCGACATTAAGAAGGCTAATGGGGTGCCAATTCCCAATCATCGAAGGATCTTTACCCTTTGACAGAAGGATCACTGCAGATTGCCTCATGGAGGGAGGGAGAGAACCCTCTTGCAAACAGCCATTAAAAACCTCCGCAAGGTAGGGAGCCAGGATCGTCTTAAAACATTTATAAAATTCGGCTGTCAAACCATCTGGCCCTGGCGTTTTCTTGATGGCCAGTTTATCAATAGCCTGGATTACCTCATCTGCAGTGATTTCATCTGTCAAATTCATCAAAGGAACATTACTTTCCAGTCCTGGCATAGAGTCCAAAAAACCCAACATCCTTGTCCGATCAAGGTTCCTTCCTCCCAGGAGATCGGCATAGTATGATCTGACAACCTCCAGGATCCCTGACCTAGACTTCGTCAGAGAGCCCGTACTGTCCTTCAGGCCATTGACCGTCTTAACTGCTACGCTCTGTTTACAGTTCTGGTAAGGGTCAGGCGAATGGTATTTCCCGTAATCCCTCTCCTGAACCAAAGAGGCGTGCCGGTCATATTGATGTCTCCTAAGGAGGAGCTTCTCCTCAGAGATCGCCCCAGAATCTCCTCCATTCGAAACAAGGCGGTCAAGTTTCCTCCGCAAACGCTGGTAGGTGATATACTTATCTTGCTGCTTCCTTCTTCCTATGGCCTTGAAAAGCCCAACAGTCCGCTGTTTTACAAGCTCCAACCATTCTGACTTGCTGTTGCAAAAGTCTAGGATCGTTACCTGTGCTTGAAAAAAATCCTCAAAGGATTGTCTTACTCTCTCGTCTTCCAGGAGGGCCGAATTCAATCTCCAGATACCCCTCCCCCTAGGTGGCATGTCTGAGGTATTCAGAGTCACAGATAGAATACAGTGATCAGAAAACTCCACTGCCCGACACACAGGTGCCGAAAAAGCAGAGTCTCCCTTTAAAAAAAAACTATCTATCCTACTCTGACTACTACCTCGCTGAAAAGTGAACCCCGTGCTGTCTGGGCAGCGCTTAATGTGCGCATCTACCAGACCTGCTTCCCTAATTATCGCATTGAGAAAAAGGGTGTCATAGCCCAGCTTATCTCTGACACCTCTCCTGCCTTTAGACCTAGTAATGGTGTTGAAATCACCTCCAAAGATAACCTGCTGGGCCGTAAAAAGAAAAGGCTTAATCTTTGCAAAGAGGCATTTCCTGTCCCACTTCGTCTGGGGACCATAGACGTTAATCAGGCGCAGGTCCTGCCCCTTCACAGAGACGTCCAAGACCATGCATCTCCCTATCTCTACCTCAATTACCCGCCGGCACGTTACCATACCAGAAAAAAGGACTGCAACCCCGCTGTAAGGCTCGGCCGCAAGAGACCAAAATGAGGGACCACGTCTCCACTCCTTCTTTGCCAGATGTATATCAGCCAGACTACTCAGATGGGTCTCTTGCAAAAACAAAATGTCAGCATCAAACTCGCTGAGCAAAAATAAGGCCATATGACGAGCACTTACTGATCTTAAGCTGGCAACATTAATGGTTGCCACTTTTAACGGAGTGGGAACTGCCATTAGGGTAGTTGAGGCAGCCGTTTCTTAGCCTGACTACTCCCTCTCCCTGGAGAACCAGCGCGCTTCGTTGCACCCTGGCACTCATCATCCATAGAGGATGCAGAACTCAACGAGTCCCATTCATCATCATCATCATCATGATTATCATCACCATCATCATCAGACAGTACCTTAAATTTATTTGCCAAAGGCAAACCCTTAGGACTTAAGGTAACTGTACCCCCTTTTTTTTTCTTCCTTTTGCCCCTCCTCCTTTTATCCTCTAACCACTCCATATCATCCTTAGACAAACCAGAGTCAACAGCCTCCCCACACCTATCCTCCCCTTCACCCCCTCCCCCCCACACTCCCTTCCCTTATCTACTACTAGGTCAGCCTCTTCACCATCCTTCCCACTCCTCTGCACCTCACGATCCTTAACAGGAACCCTGCAGCATCGAGGGAGGGGGACTGGCACCGCACTTGATGCACCTGCCTCAGCACCTCTTGCTGCCTCTGAAATTTTAGAAGACACAGACACAGAAGGATTGGACACATTCTCTGTAACTGACACCTTACCTACAGACTGGGAAGACACTGGCACATTAGGTAAACGCACAGACTGGGGCACCACAGACTGGGGAGTAGGGATGAGCTCGGTGTTCGAGTCGAACATACGTTCGACTCGAACATCGGCTGTTCGATCGTTCGACGAAGATCGAACGATTTGGGCCGTTCGCGCCTAATTCGAGTGACGCGAACGGCCCACAATGCACTACGCCATCGCAGTGTCATCCAGGCGCTGTGATTGGCCAAGCATGCACTGTGACCCCGCATGCTTGGCCAATCACAGCGCCGGCAGCGAGGAGAGCAATGATTGGCCACAGGCAGGATGCCTGTGGCCAATTATTGCTGAGGGTGTTTAGTACACGCCCCACACTATAAAAGGCCGCCAGCACGGCGGCCTAGTGTAGTGTGTTCCGGAGCAGGGAAAGAGAAGCATAGGCAGCGACAGTGACATTTTTTTTTTCTTGCTTAACCTGGATTCCTTTAGTTTAGGGAAAGAGAAGGATAGGTAGGGAGAGTGTCAGTGTGTTTTACTGTGCGAATCCTTGTTTCTAGGGACAGGGAAGGACAGTGAGGGAAATTCTCCTTGTGCTATAGTGTGCTAAAGCATTGATCATCAACCATCTTTAAAAAATCATTTTTTCTAGGGACAGAAAACTATAGGTAGGGAGAGTGTCAGTGTGTTTTACTGTGCTAATCCTTGTTTCTAGGGACAGGGAAACACAGTGAGGGAAATTCTCCTTGTGCTATAGTGTGCTAAAGCATTGATCATCAACCATCTTTAAAAAAACATTTTTTCTAGGGACAGAAAACTATAGGTAGGAAGAGTGTCAGTTTCTTTCACTGTGATAATCCTTGTTTCTAGGGACAGGGAAGGACAGTGAGGGAAATTCTCCTTGTGCTATAGTGTGCTAAAGCATTGATCATCAACCGTCTTTAAAAAAACATTTTTTCTAGGGACAGAAAACTATAGGTAGGAAGAGTGTCAGTTTCTTTCACTGTGATAATCCTTGTTTGTAGGGACAGGGAAGGACAGTGAGGGAAATTCTACTTGTGCTATAGTGTGCTAAAGCATTGATCATCAACCGTCTTTAAAAAAACATTTTTTCTAGGGACAGAAAACTATAGGTAGGAAGAGTGTCAGTTTCTTTCACTGTGATAATCCTTGTTTCTAGGGACAGGGAAGGACAGTGAGGGAAATTCTCCTTGTGCTATAGTGTGCTAAAGCATTGATCATCAAACGTCTTTAAAAAAACATTTTTTCTAGGGACAGAAAACTATAGGTAGGAAGAGTGTTAGTTTCTTTCACTGTGATAATCCTTGTTTCTAGGGACAGGGAAGGACAGTGAGGGAAATTCTCCTTGTGCTATACTGTGCTAAAGCATTGATCATCAACCATCTTTAAAAAAACATTTTTTCTAGGGACAGAAAACTATAGGTAGGAAGAGTGTCAGTTTCTTTCACTGTGATAATCCTTGTTTCTAGGGACAGGGAAGGACAGTGAGGGAAATTCTCCTTGTGCTATAGTGTGCTAAAGCATTGATCATCAACCATCTTTAAAAAAACATTTTTTCTAGGGACAGAAAATTTAGGTAGGAAGAGTGTCAGTTTCTTTCACTGTGATAATCCTTGTTTGTAGGGACAGGGAAGGACAGTGAGGGAAATTCTCCTTGTGCTATAGTGTGCTAAAGCATTGATCATCAACCGTCTTTAAAAAAACATTTTTTCTAGGGACAGAAAACTATAGGTAGGAAGAGTGTCAGTTTCTTTCACTGTGATAATCCTTGTTTCTAGGGACAGGGAAGGACAGTGAGGGAAATTCTCCTTGTGCTATAGTGTGCTAAAGCATTGATCATCAACCGTCTTTAAAAAAACATTTTTTCTAGGGACAGAAAACTATAGGTAGGAAGAGTGTCAGTTTCTTTCACTGTGATAATCCTTGTTTCTAGGGACAGGGAAGGACAGTGAGGGAAATTCTCCTTGTGCTATAGCATTGATCATCAACCGTCTTTAAAAAATCATTTTTTCTAGGGACAGAAAACTATAGGTAGGAAGAGTGTCAGTTTCTTTCACTGTGATAATCCTTGTTTCTAGGGACAGGGAAGGACAGTGAGGGAAATTCTCCTTGTGCTATAGTGTGCTAAAGCATTGATCATCAACCGTCTTTAAAAAATCATTTTTTCTAGGGACAGAAAACTATAGGTAGGGAGAGTGTCAGTGTGTTTTACTGTGCGAATCCTTTTTTCTAGGGACAGGGAAGGACAGTGAGGGAAATTCTCCTTGTGCTATAGTGTGCTAAAGCATTGATCATCAACCATCTTTAAAAAAACATTTTTTCTAGGGACAGAAAACTATAGGTAGGAAGAGTGTCAGTTTCTTTCACTGTGATAATCCTTGTTTCTAGGGACAGGGAAGGACAGTGAGGGAAATTCTCCTTGTGCTATAGTGTGCTAAAGCATTCCTCATCAACCATCTTTGAAATCCTTGTTTTTTGGACAGTCAGGGAAATTGTCGTTGTGCTATTCTGTGCGAAAGCAATCATCCTCAACCATATTTAGAAATCCTTAAGTAAAGGAACAGAGAAGGACACCTGAAGGTAGCCCTTATTGCTTTTTTCCCATCTCCCTGCAGGCCATCCATTAGAATGTCTGGAAGGCAAACAAGGAGAGGCAGACAGTCAGGAGGCAATAAAAGAGGGCAAGCAGGCTCTGTGTCTGGGGGCAACAGTACTGGTCGTGGACGCGGTGCATTGTCATCAGCACATGGCCATGGGACACGCTTGTCCTTCTTTTCGGCAGCTGGACATGTTGAGCCACATCATGCCGAAGACTTGGTAGAGTGGATGACCAAGCCCTCCTCCTCCTCCTCATCCTCTCTCACCCAGGCTCAGGGTACTGGCAAAGCAGCTGCCAAAGCGTCCTCTTCCCTGGTATCAATGTCAGACTCATCATCAGTCACTCCTTCCCTAGACCCACCATGTCCTCCTCCTGAGGAGTCCCCCGAACTGTTTGAGCACAGTGTTGGGTACATGCTCCAGGAGGATGCCCAGCGTTTCGAAGGGTCTGATGATGAAACCCAGCTACAGGAAGGCAGTAGGGTGAGAGCAGACAGAGGGGATGCTCAAGAAGGACACCAATCTGGCAGTCATGTTCCAGCAGCTGCAGCATACTGCCAGATTGGCTCCAGTGATGAGGAGGGAGGGGATGATGAGGTCACTGACTCCACGTGGGTGCCTAATAGGAGAGAGGAGGAGGAGGAGGATGAGGAGGAGGCACATCTCCAACGAGGCAGGATGCCCTTTGGTGGCCAGCGTAAGGGCAGTACACCGACAGAATCACACCGCAGAGCTCCGCCTGTGCAGGGCGCTGCCTCTGCCCGTCATTCAAAAAGTTCTTTGGTGTGGGCCTTTTTTGAGGCTAGTGCATCAGATCGCACAGCTGCTGTTTGCAACATATGTCTCAAGCGTATATCGCGTGGCCAAAACATCAGCCGCTTGGGTACCACATGCCTGACCAGACATATGTTGACCTGCCATGCAGCTCGTTGGCAAGCCTACCTCAAAGACCCACACCAAAGAACAAAGCGGACCTCTCCTTGCACCGCATCAGCTGGGATCTCCAACCCCACTATAACTTCAGTCCTCTCTGAAACATGCACTGAGAGGAATGAAGGTGTAGAATTAGGTGTGTCACAGCCAAGTAGTTGCGGCCACTCTGCTAGCAGTACACCGACGTCCGATTCTAGCAGGCAAATTTCCCTGCCCCAGCTGCTGGACCGTCGAAAGAAGTTCACTCCCAGCCATCCACATGCCCAGCGGTTGAATGCTAGCTTGGCTAAATTGCTAGCGCTTCAACTGCTGCCTTTTCAGTTGGTAGACTCGGCCCCCTTCCGTGAGTTTGTGCAATGTGCAGTTCCTCAGTGGCAGGTTCCCAAACGCCACTTTTTCTCACGGAAGGCTATTCCGGCTCTCTACCGGCATGTGGAAGGCAATGTCTTGGCCTCGCTGGACAGGGCGGTCAGCGGTAAGGTGCATATTACCGCTGACTCATGGTCCAGCAGGCATGGACAGGGACGTTACCTTTCTTTCACGGCCCATTGGGTCACTCTTTTGGCAGCTGGGAAGGATGCAGGACAAGGTGCAGTAGTGTTGGAGGTTGTTCCACCGCCACGCCTCCAAAATGCTACTACTGGTTGTGACACACCTCTCTCCTCCACCCCCTCCTCTTCTTCTTCCTCCATGGCCTCTTCCTGTGGTTTGTCCTCTGAACCAGCGGTGCTCCGTAGCCGTTCAAGGGGCTACGCAATTACGCAGGCAAAAAGATGCCATGCCGTGCTTGCGCTGGTGTGTTTGGGGGACAGAAGCCACACTGGGGCAGAGGTCCTGTCTGCTCTGCAGGGCCAGGCCGAGAGGTGGTTGACGCCACGCCAGCTTAAGCCAGGAATGGTGGTTTGCGACAATGGCACCAACCTCCTCTCCGCCCTCCGACAGGGACAACTGACCCATGTGCCCTGTGTGGCTCACGTCCTTAACCTGGTGGTGCAGCGGTTCTTGGGCAGGTACCCGGGCTTACAGGATGTCCTGAGGCAGGCCAGGAAAGTCTGTGTGCATTTCCGCAGATCTTATAATGCCAGTGCTGGCCTGGCTGAGCTGCAAAAGGAGTTGAACCTGCCCAAGAACCGCCTTATATGTGACATGCCCACCAGGTGGAACTCAACGTTGGCCATGCTGCAGCGGCTGCACACGCAGCAGAGGGCCATCAATGAGTACCTGTGCGACTACGGCACCAGGACAGGGTCAGGGGAGCTTGGTTTTTTTTCTCCACGCCAGTGGGGCATGATCAGGGATGCATGCACTGTCCTGGCACCATTTGAGGAGGCCACGAGGATGGTGAGCAGTGACAGTGCATGCATCAGTGACACTGTACCTCTTGTCCACCTGTTGGAGCACACGCTGCGTGGAATAATGGACAGGGCACTTGAGGCAGAACAGAGGCAGGAAGAGGAGGACTTCCTTGCCTCTCAAGGCCCCCTTTACCCAGACAGTGTTCCTTCTGTCCCACCCATCGCACAGGAAGAGGAGGAGGAGGAGGAGGAGGAGGATTGTGTCAGCATGGAGGTGGAGGCTGGCACTCAGCATCATCAGCAGCAGTCTTTTAGGGATGATTTACAGTCCCAAGAAACCAGTGGACTTGTACGTGGCTGGGAGGAGGTGGCTGCGGATCATGTCGTCCTTAGTGACCCAGAGGACTCCGGACCGAATGCCTCAGCAAACCTACGCTGCATGGCCTCCCTGATCCTGCAAAGTCTGCGGAAGGATCCTCGTATTCTTCGGATCAAGGAGAGGGACCATTACTGGCTGGCCACTCTCCTTGATCCACGGTACAAGGGTAAGGTTGCGGACCTTATGTTACCGTCGCAGAGGGAGCAGAGGATGAGACAACTCCGGGAGGCCTTGCAGAAAGGTCTGTGCAACGCGTTCCCAGAGACTGGGAGGTTACAAACTCCTGGTCCTGGACAACGAGTTGCTGAGGCTTCGGCCAGTCAAAGAAGGAGCGGTGGGGAAGGTGGCCGTCTGACCGATGCGTTCAGACAATTCTTTAGTCCGCAGCCCCAAAGTATGATCGGTTCCAGCAACCATCGCCAGCGTCTGATAAACATGGTGCAGGAATATCTAGGGGCAAGGTCAGACTTGGACACCTTCCCCACCGAAAATCCTCTGGCTTACTGGGTCTTGAGGATGGATCACTGGCCAGAGCTTGCACAGTATGCAATTGAGCTACTGGCCTGTCCTGCATCCAGCGTTCTTTCGGAACGCACATTCAGTGCTGCTGGAGGATTTGTCACGGATCACAGGGTGCGCCTGTCCACCGACTCGGTTGATCGACTGACTTTCATCAAGATGAACCAGTCTTGGATCACCACCAGCTACCACACACCTGATGCTGATATAACAGACTAATTGATTTTAACATGTCACATCCCTTCAAGACTGATGCTGATGCTGAGTGCCTGTGCTGTTATGTTGACTGGCTATCCTCCTCCTCCGAGTCCTCAATGATACGATTGATGATGATAGCTTGGAAGATCATTTTTGTTTATGGGTGCCGCCACCAGTGGCTAAGGCTCAATTTTTCAGCCCCTGTTTTACAGGGGCGTGTAATTACAATTTTTTTAGCAATAATTTGCCATAGGGCTCATTGCTGTGCTCCAAGTACAGTATCTGTGAGGGGTTGTAGTGTTGTGCCACCAGTGCCTAAGGCCCAATTTTTCAGCCCCTGTTCAACAGGGGCATGTAATTACAATTCTTGATCTAATAATTCACAGCAGGGCCCATTCCTGCACCCACCAAGAGTAACTCTGAGGGCTTACAGTGTTGTGGCAACACCACCACCACCACCACCACGAAAGGCCCAATTTTTCAGCCCCTGTTCAACAGGGGCATGCAATTACAATTCTTGATCTAATAATTCACAGCAGGGCCCATTGCTGCACCCACCAAGAGTAACTGTCAGGGCTTACAGTGTTGTGGCACCAGCACCACCATCAAAGGCCCAATTTTTACTACCACTGTTCAACAATTATATGTAATTAAAATTCCTGATATAATAGTTGACAGCAGGGCGTTCCAGCACCAACCAAGAGTAACTGTGAGTGCTTACAGTGTTGTGCCAACACCAACAACTAAGGGGCCTATTTCTGCAGAGTATATACGGCAGGTCCCTACTTTCAAACATCCAACTTACAAACGACTCCTACTTGCAAACGCAAGAAGACAACAGGAAGTGAGAGGAAATCTACCCCTTGGAAGGAAAATTCTCTCCTGTAAGAATTAATATGGGAGAAAGGTGTCTCCTCTGTACTGATGCTTTATCAGCAATCCTTGTTTCAAGAAAAACACCACATTTCAAAAACAGTTGTCACTGGGACGGAAAGTGAGGTGAAATGTTCTGAACAGGGGCACAGACAGCAAAACAAATGTTACAGGGGTGATAACCCTTACCTATGTTTTCCAAAAAGTTTAAAAATAGATTTTTGGGCTGGAGCTACACTTAAACAATGTACCTGTTCAAAATTACAAACAGATTCTACATAAGAACAAACCTACAGTCCCTGTCTTGTATGCACCGCCTGTATACGGCTGTTCAGAGTATATAGGGCCTTTTTTATTTTATGTGCGGGATTCCCCTTAATATCCATACAAGACCCAAAGGGGCTGGTAATGGGCTGGGGTAGGGGGGGGGGGGGGTCATGGGGTAGCTATGCCATTTTTCTTAAAGATTTTCATCCATATTACCGGGAGCAGACATTACATTAAAGCCGCAAGCAGTTTTAAATGGCTTTTTTTTCCTTTAGAAGTGTCATTTTGTGCAGGGACAGTTCTAAACACGGGAAACACGTGGCACTTCACAGGCATACTTTAGACACCCCCCAGGTACGATATTTAAAGGAATATTTGACTTTTTTTTTTCACTTTATGCATCATTAAAATGACTGCTCCCGAAAAACGACCGTTTTTAAAACTTCTTTTTGCATTGATACATGTCCCCTGGTGCAGAACCCGGGTTCCCAAACCCTTTTTAGGACAATAACATGCATAATAGTCGTTATAATTAGCACTTTAGAATTCTAACGTTCGCATCCATTGTATTTAATAGGGTTCTAATGTTCGTACGAACTTTCGGTCCGTTCGCGGGTTCTGGTGCGAACCGAACCCGGGGGTGTTCGGCTCATCACTACTGGGGAGACACAGACACATTGGGTGTTGGCACAGACTGGGACACCACAGACTGGGGAGACAAAGACACATTGGGTGTTGGCACGGATTCAGATGGACTCATAGGCACTCCAGCTGCTGAGCTCTGAGCATCCTCCATGTCCAGACGGAAGAACTCTCTCATGAGCTCAGGCATGAGCTCATTGCCTCAGGACACTGACTGTAAGGATGCTCCACCACATTGCACAGATTACACCTTATAGTATTACAGTCCTTAGCCAAATGATCTTCACCTTGACACAGAGAGCACTTCATCACTGGACAGGAGGATGCAAAATGTCCTTTGATTCCACATTTGTTGCAGAGCTTTGGCTGGCCTGGATAAAAGATGGTCAGCCTGTCCCTCCCCAGGAAAGCTGAGGATGGCAGATGCTGGACGACATTGTCAATGACTTTTAATTTTAACTGTACAGACTATCCCCCCGTCCATAGTCCCCGATCGTCCAAAATCTTTTTTAGGGGGCTCAGGACGTCTCCATACCTCCTCAACCAAACACATAAATCCCCCTGTGGTATGGACTCATTGCGGACAAGAATTGTCACCATTTTAATGAGTGGCTGGCGGGATACAAGCTTGGGGATGAGCCCTTTCCAGTCCGGCAGACCCCTACACACGTGTTCATATTTCTCCCAAAATATGTCCAAAGACTCCGGACGGATAAAGGACAAATCATATTCATAGGAACCTGCCGGACTGATCAGGGCGAAGATATCTGCGGGCGTAAACCCCATCTGTAGGATTTTATCCACCACTGCCCTCCTATGTGGGGGGATTCCACCACCTTCCCATTTTAACTGCACAACATTCCTCCTTTTAAACAGGGAGGAAGACAAAACATTCCCATATTCCTTCCCTGCTTGCTCCCCCTTCCCAGATCTTGCAGCAATACCAGCATAAGATTTCCTTTTGCCCCCAGTATTTGCAGTCTTGTCCTTCTCATTCAAAGCTGCTGGCAGAGAGTCTGAATCAGCTGGGATAGCAGTCACTGAATTAGCAGAGGCAGGACCCGCCCTCTGCTCTGAGCACACAGCTCTAATCCTGTCCACTGCAGACTCCTGAAGAGTTGTGGCACTACTGCACCCAGCATCTCCTCCACCATTCACAGGAACAGCCGCTGTGCCTGGTCCAGGCAAAGTCTCTGTATTGTCCTTGGACCTCTCTGCAGGCTCCTCCCCCAGAAGCTGACTATTGCTCTCACCAGAAGCTTTGTTTTCAACAGGTAAATCCGACTGCATTGTATGCTGTACATTGTCTATGGGATTGGGCTGACTGCCCGTAGTACTACAACCCCCAGCAAACCCATTGTCACTAATAAAGTTCACACCACCATCCTGCACACACACTGTACCTGCTTGCTGGGTTGTTATCTTTAAAATGGTATGGCTGACGGTGGGATCGGACTTCCCCCCAGCCGCTGCAGATTTTATGGTGGATCTTGCTCTTGCCACAGGTTTCTCCTTCACGGGACTAGGAATGGTGTCCATCTTATCATTACCTTCCTGGGAAGCCGCATCCGGAGAGGATTCCAACTTGGTGATGAATTCCAGCAAGCCAGAACCTTCACCTTCCTGAGATGTTCCACATTGCTGGGGTGGGAAGGGGACAGAGGCCTCCGCCATTGAGGGCTCAGCAGATGTCTGAGGTGTTTAAGAGCAGGGCTCATCCTCCGGGCCCACTTTCTCACTCTCTGCTGAGTCTGTCTGTTCTTGCATCTCCTCACTGGTCTCTTCACCCTCCATGCAGGAAGCGGCCCCTCTCCTCATGCGATTAAATCGCTCCTCATTTTTATATTTCTCTTTAAATATTCCACTATTCTCCTTCAGAGAACTCACCAAATCCCTCTGCTTCCTCACAGCGTGTTCTAAGTCCTTCAATTCAGGCCTCAGAGCCGGTCTTTTCTTGCTGTACACTTTTGCACAAATCTGCTTTTTCTTTCTAAATTCAGCCATCAAGACCATCAATTTCTCCTCTTCCTTCTCAATCCTCTTCAGCTTACTGACAGTCCTCTGTCCAACGGCAGACAGGGACTCATCTCTCCTTTGGCTAGGCCCAGAATCTTCCACAGGCCTATCCAGGGGGCCCCCCGCCAGGGTCCTCCCCAGGATCCAGCATCCTTCCTGGGACAGAGAAGCAACTCTAGCCCCTGGTCTCTGGAAGCACAGGAGCAAGGAACTAGCAACTTCACACCTCACTGTCAAGGAGTGGAATGGCAGTTTCCCACCATCCCTGTGCTGAGTTCCCGGGTCTGTACACCCGCTGTGCCTATTATGAGGGGTTCCCACCAGTCCTGTGCTGAGTTCCCGGGTCTGTACACTCGCTGTGCCCATTATGAGGGGTTCCCACCATCCCTGTGCTGAGTTCCCGGGTCTGTACACCCGCTGTGCCCATTATGAGGGGCTCCCACCATCCCTGTGCTGAGTTCCCGGGTCTGTACACCCGCTGTGCCCATTATGAGGGGTTCCCACCATCCCTGTGCTGAGTTCCCGGGTCTGTACACCATATTGTGGATATATATAAATCTTATAATGAGTTGATCTCTTATGAGTGTTGTTGATGACTTTTGGTTCATCAGCAAAAAAATCTCACCTTTGCCAAGTCTCAGCGTTTTATTGCTGTATGTCTCAATTTGCTTTTCTGTTTTTGGCAACTTCCTTCTTTGCAAATCTAATTCCAACCTAAATGTTCTATTGGGGCCATTCTCAGGTTTTCTGTGGTGAACAGAGACTGCAGTCATGATACAGGAGATGATCAGAGACGGCAGACATAGTACAGATGGATAGATAAAAATAATTGCATTGTGTGGAGGCAGCATTATGTGTCACTGATTTATTTGCAGTCTGTATGAAATGTCATCATCACCCCTCCAACTTCTGTTTCTGCACATCTTTCTGTTCTCACGCTATAGAATAACCCTTTGCCCCTTCCCCACTGCTACATAAAAGGATACGTAAGGAGGTGAGGGGCTAAGGAGCTGGGCCAGCACAGACAGTAATTAAACACTCCCAGAAGAGAAGAGGGCTATGGCATGCAAAAAGGAGAAGCTGTGATGGGGATTGGACTCTTCCTAGAAAAGTCAGTAGCGGAGTTGGCTTCTAAAATGCCTCCAAACTTATGAAGAGTCCACCCAACTCTGCAATGTTAGAAAAGCGCTCCCCATCCCCACTTCCCCCCTCCTCCTGCTTTCCATCCCTGTCCCACTCCCCTCTTCCTTCCCCATCCCCACCTCCTTTCCATCCCTGTCCCACTCCCCTCTTCCTTCCCCATCCCCACCTCCTTTCCATCCCTGTCCCACTCCCCTCTTCATCTCCTTTCCATCCCTGTCCCACTACCCTCTTCCTTCCTCATCTCCTTTCCATCCCTGTCCCACTCCCCTCTTCCTTCCCCACCTCCTTTCCATCCCTGTCCCACTCCCCTCTTCCTTCCCCACCTCCTTTCCATCCCTGTCCCACTCCCCTCTTCCTTCCCAATCCCCACCTCCTTTCCATCCCTGTCCCACTCCCCTCTTCCTTCCCCATCCCCACCTCCTTTCCATCCCTGTCCCACTCCCCTCTTCCTTCCCCATCCCCACCTCCTTTCCATCCCTGTCCCACTCCCCTCTTCCTTCCCCATCCCCACCTCCTTTCCATCCCTGTCCCACTCCCCTCTTCCTTCCCCATCCCCACCTCCTTTCCATCCCTGTCCCACTCCCCTCTTCCTTCCCCCATCCCCACCTCCTTTCCATCCCTGTCCCACTCCCTTCATCCTTCCCCATCTTCTTTCCATCCCTGTCCCACTCCCCTCTTCCTTCCCCACCTCCTTTCTATCCCTGTCCCACCCCCCTCTTCCTTCCCCATCCCCACCTCCTTTCCATCCCTGTCCCACTCCCCTCTTCCTTCCCCATCCCCACTTCCTCACCCATCCCCACTTCCTTCCCCTTATTTCCTTCTCTGTCCCACTCCCCTCTTCCTACCCCATCCCCACTACCCCCCCTCTTCCTTCCCCACCCTTCTTTCCTTCTCTGTCCCACTCCCCTCTTCCTTTCCCATCCCCACTTCCTCCCCCCTCTTCCTTATCCATCCCCACTTCCTCCCCCCTCTTCCTTATCCATCCCCACTTCCTCTCCCCTTCTTTCCTTCTCTGTCCCACTCCCCTCTTCCTTTTCAGCCCAGTTCCCCCCCTCCCTTCCTTCCCCATCCCCACTTCCTCCCCCCCTTATTTTCACCCCTGTCCTGCTCCCTTCTTCTTTTCCCACCCCCCTTCCCTCGCTGTCCCACTACTCACTTCCTCCTTTCCTTCCGTCTCAGTTCCCTCTTTCTTTCTCATCCTCACTTCCTCTCCCCTCCTTTCCATCCCTGTCCCACCCCCTCACTGCTTTCTTTCCCTGTCCCACTCCATTCCATCTTTGTCCTGCTCCCCTCTTAATTCCCCACCCCCTCATTTCCTTTCCCTTTCCTGTCCCACTTTCTCCCCCCTCCTTTCATTCCCTGTCTCACTTTCCTCTTCGTTCCCCATCCCCACTTCATCCCCCCTCCTTTCCATCCCTGTGCCGCTCCCCTTTTCCTTCCCCGTCCCACTCCTTTCCATCTTTGTCCTGCGCTCATCTTCCTTCCCCACTCCCCCTCCCTTTCCTGTCCCACTCCCCACAGCCCCTCCCTTCCTTCCTTCCTCCTGTCCCACGTCCCCCCGCCTTTCCATCATTATCCCAGTCCCTTCCCCATCTCCACTTCCTCCTCACCCCCCCCACCTTTCTTTCCACTTTCTCCCCCACATTTCCTTCTACTTCCTACTCCATCTATAGCAGCCATTCTCAACCAGCGTTCCGTGGAACTCTAGGGTTCAGCGAGCTGTGGCTAACTGACCTCCCGTGTGATGATGCCTACATAGTTCCAGATCCAACACCATTTGGCAAAGCCATGACTGTAAGGGTACCATTCTGGCCACAGCTGTAAGGGGGAGTCTTCCTCCCACTGATCACCACCAACGTAAGTAAGGGGCATTCTCCCAATGGACTAATCTTAACAGGAGTTCCATGAGATCTGAAAAATTATTACTACAATAGTTCCTTTGGAGTAAAATGGTTGAGAAGGGCTGATCCATCATGATCAGAGAGGCAGCAGGTCTCCCTCCTCCGAGGAATGTGCCACCTTGTTTTAGATCAGGGGGTCTTATAACTTTCTAAACAAAAGGGCCAGTTTACTGTCCTTCAGACTTTAGGGTGATGAAGTGGGAGTTGAAAACGTCCTGACATCAGTGGGGAAAAAACAATCCCCCATCATTGGTGTCAGTGGGAGGAACGCTGCCCCGCCGTTGGCGCCAGCGGGAGGAACTGTGCCCCATGGGCCTGAAAAATGCATGCAAAGGGCCGCAGTTTGGTGACCACTGATCTATTCTATAAAGTCAAAGAGCCCTCCTGGGGACAGATGACTAGGGATGAGCTTCGAGTTCGAGTCAAACTCATGTTCGACGCGAACATCGGCTGTTCGACGTTTGTCGAATTTCGAACATTATGGGCCGTTCGCGCCAACTTCGAGTGGCGCGTTATGGCCCATAATTCACTGCAGCATCGCAGTGCATTGCTGACTGATGATTGGCCAAGCATGCACTATGACCCGCATGCTTTGGCCAATCACAGCGCGGTAAGAACGGAGAGCGGTAATTGGCCAAAGCCAGGGTGGCTTTGGCCAATTATGTCTCAGGGGGTTTAGTACACGCTCCACACTATATAAGGCCGCCTGCGTGGCGGCCTTGTGTATTGTGTTGCGGCGGTGAAAGAAAGAGAGAGAGTAATTTCAGGCGAGTCAGTTAGCTGCAGTTACAGTGTGTAGAGGATGTGCATCCTAGGTGTTATATATACACTGTATTCAGTTTAGCTAGATCCATTCCTGCTTTTCTCCTTAGAATATACTGACAGGCAGGTGATTGTGCTAGCTGCAGTATTTTCAGTTAGTGTACTGTGTCTTTTGCACAGTGTGCACCTAAAGCTACCTGAATACAATTGCTGGTGTACTCATACCAGAGGCAGGGAGCTGCATTATTTTCAGTTAGTGTACTGTGTCCTTTGCACAGTGTGCACCTAAAGCTACCTGAATACAATTGCTGGTGTACTCATACCACAGGCAGGGAGCTGCAGTATTTTCAGTTAGTGTACTGTGTCTTTTGCACAGTGTGCACCTAAAGCTACCTGAATACAATTGCTGGTGTACTCATACCAGAGGCAGGGAGCTGCATTATTTTCAGTTAGTGTACTGTGTCCTTTGCACAGTGTGCACCTAAAGCTACCTGAATACAATTGCTGGTGTACTCATACCACAGGCAGGGAGCTGCAGTATTTTCAGTTAGTGTACTGTGTCTTTTGCACAGTGTGCACCTAAAGCTACCTGAATACAATTGCTGGTGTACTCATACCAGAGGCAGGGAGCTGCATTATTTTCAGTTAGTGTACTGTGTCCTTTGCACAGTGTGCACCTAAAGCTACCTGAATACAATTGCTGGTGTACTCATACCACAGGCAGGGAGCTGCAGTATTTTCAGTTAGTGTACTGTGTCCTTTGCACAGTGTGCACCTAAATCTACCTGAAGACAAAAAAGGGCTGGGGGGGGGGGGGTACCCATGCCGATTTTCTCAATGATTTTCATCCATATTGCCGGGACCAGACATTACATTAAAGCCGCAAGCAGTTTTAAATTATTATATTTTTCCTTTAGAAAGGGACAGTTCTAAGCACGGGAAACACATGCCACTTCACAGGCATACTATAGACACCCCCCCAGGTACGATATTTAAAAGGAATATTTCACTTTTATTTTTTCACTTTAATCATCATTAAAATCACTGCTCCCAAAAAAACAACCGTTTTTAAAACTTTTTTTTTGCATTGATACATGTCCCCTGGGGCAGGACCCGGGTCCCCAAACACTTTTTTAGGACAATAACTTGCATATAAGCCTTTAAAATTGCACTTTTGATTCTGAACGTTCGAGTCCCATAGACTTTAACGGGGTTCGATAGTTCGCGCGAACTTTCGGTCCGTTCGCAGGTTCTGGTGCGAACCGAACCGGTGTGAGGGGTGTTCGGCTCATCCCTACAGGTGACACATCCTAACTTAGCAGACAAAATTTCACCACCTGCTTTCTGCAGAAGCTTCTTCTTAGGTAGTCCGAATTTCCAAACCGTTTCCTCAGCCAACCACTAAAACCAGGACGGTGTTCTCGTGGTGTGCCCGTTAAAGGGGCAGTGTAATAAAACAAAGAATTCGCCCTTTGGGACTTTAAATGAAGTGTGTGACGTTTCTGCCAGTAAATATAAACAGTAGTAAATACAGTATATAGTTTATTCAAGTAAAATTGTTTACATGCATGGATAACACCAACAGTTGCCAATTAAAATAAACAAGGAATATTGGTACATGAATGTAGTAACAGTCAGAGTACACGGGCATCATACTACCCGACTAGTTTCGCGAGATCCAGCTCGCTCTTCAGGGGTGGATGTGTGTAACAATGTACCTAAGATGAAAAAATATATATGTTTGACAATATGGCACAGTATTGGTTATAAAGGCACAGGGTGGGAGGGGGTGTGTAGATCCCCATACTCACCACTGAGCTTGACTATGGCTACAGATGTGCGGCCCCAAGACCACGGCAGCAGGTGCCTCACCAGGGAGCTGAGGGGGCGGAGTACAGATGGGACCCAACCAGGAGCCAAACGGAGAGCAGGCATGGCATGGATGTAGTGATGTATCCATAAAGACCTCGTTAGTCCATAAAAAGTATAGGCTGTGAACATAAGTATGTTTGTCAGACATCTAAAGTAGAGTAAATAAGTATTGGCATAAGAATATATATGCATGAATGAAAGGCCTGGGCCAAAAGGTGGTAAGGACATGGAGGTAATTAGAAACTTAGTATAGCAGAGGGATACTGATAGTGGCGAAATAGAAAAAAGAGGAAAGAGAGGAAAGAAAAGTGAACTGCAATTCTGTGAATGTGTGTGTAGTGATGTATCCCAATAAAAAGCCTGGGTCAAGGATGGTAGAGACCTGAAGATGATGGAAAAACATAGGATAGCAAAGGGGTGATAGCAATTGACAAGATGAAAAAGAGATGAACTTGGATTGTATGGAGGAATCTGTGATGGCCAAAAACAGGCACAAAAATAAGAATGAAAAATAAGAATAAAAAAGGGAGTTCTCAAGAAATAAACTATGTGTAAAAGATACAAGTGTGCCTAAATATAGTGAGTAACAAGGTGAATATAGTAAGTACCTGAGTATAGTGAATATCCCAAGTATAGAAGGTAATGAGACACAGCAAGCAATCTCCACAGCTGTGTGTGTCTTCAGTGAGGAATGAATTGGCCATCACAGATTCCTCCATACAATCCAAGTTCATCTCTTTTTCATCTTGTCAATTGCTATCACCCCTTTGCTATCCTATGTTTTTCCATCATCTTCAGGTCTCTACCATCCTTAACCCAGGCTTTTTATTGGGATACATCACTACACACACATTCACAGAATTGCAGTTCACTTTTCTTTCCTCTTTTTTCTATTTCGCCACTATCAGTATCCCTCTGCTATACTAAGTTTCTAATTACCTCCATGTCCTTACCACCTTTGGCCCAGGCCTTTCATTCATGCATATATATTCTTATGCCAATACTTATTTACTCTACTTTAGATGTCTGACAAACATACTTATGTTCACAGCCTATACTTTTTATGGACTAACGAGGTCTTTATGGATACATCACTACATCCATGCCATGCCTGCTCTCCGTTTGGCTCCTGGTTGGGTCCCATCTGTACTCCGCCCCCTCAGCTCCCTGGTGAGGCACCTGCTGCCGCGGTCTTGGGGCCGCACATCTGTAGCCATAGTCAAGCTCAGTGGTGAGTATGGGGATCTACACACCCCCTCCCACCCTGTGCCTTATTGTCAAACATATATATTTTTTCATCTTAGGTACATTGTTACACACATCCACCCCTGAAGAGCGAGCTGGATCTCGCAAAACTAGTCGGGTAGTATGATGCCCGTGTACTCTGACTGTTACTACATTCATGTACCAATATTCCTTGTTTATTTTAATTGGCAACTGTTGGTGTTATCCATGCATGTAAACAATTTTACTTGAATAAACTATATACTGTATTTACTACTGTTTATATTTACTGGCGGAAACGTCACACACTTCATTTAAAGTCCCAAAGGGCGAATTCTTTGTTATATTACATGTTACAGGGATGGAAGTGTGTCACTGGGGACACCAGACCCTTCTCCTTCGTTAAAGGGGCAGTGCACCAACAATGTTCTTCTACCTATCTGTACGTGTCCTCAGACCTGCACTGAGGCCGAGCGGTTTGGCTGCAATATACGTTTCATTTCCCATGGAGGTTATTGTCTGAGTCATCAAGGTTAAAAAAAAAAAAAGGACGGCTGGGAAATTCTGCTACAGGGTGAGCAAAGTCAGCTGTGGGTAGGAAAATATTTCCCCTGTCCACAATGCAACCTTCATTTTATGCCTTCAAGTGGACCGGTTGTCATGTAAATGTTTTCAATTTATGTGCAGCATACTACATTACAGAGGAGCGTCCCTGTACCGCCATTAAGGCATCGGCCAGCCCTTCCCCTGTGCCGAAAATGAGACTTTGACCAGATCCTCCGGCACCTGGAAATGACTTCATCCCTACCGTGATTATGGACCCTGGATCATCCGGTCAAACAGGAACAAAGCCAAGCCACAAACCATACACAGCTTCCATATGAGCCCCCCCCCCCCGCCTAAAAGTGCCCTACAGTACATGCACCCGGTCTGGGAACCCACGCCGCCTCCAGATACGGCCTTCAAAAGGCACAGAAGGAGAAAGGGAACGAAGCCACCTCCTTCCCGTACCGAGAAGGTGTCCTGGAGGGCAATCTAGCAGAGAACCCATCCAGCTGCTCTCAGGGGAACCAGGTAGGTAAAAGTGCAGGTGGAAGAAAAAAAAGCATAGCCAGAATCTGAAGCAGGCGAAGAAGTTTTAGGGAAGGAATAGCATAGAACCAGAGCGTATTGCTCTCATGGGCCCACCAGTTCTTCTAGAACAGGGGTGTCACTAAATGTAATCTCCACCCACATTAGCGTTACGGTTGCCCTCAAAGAGCTGGTTGTATCTGTAAGACTATGTATCACTCTTTATCATATCAAATATGCCTCTGCATTCGATTATTACTGTGCGTTGTGTACAGGGCGCAGGGTTCAGGAGCAGGCCGCGCACAGGGCGCAGGGTTCAGGAGCAGGCGGCGCACAGGGCGCAGGAGCAGGCGGCGCACAGGGCTCAGGAGCAGGCGGCGCACAGGGCGCAGGGTTCAGGAGCAGGCGGCGCAGGGTTCAGGAGCAGGCGGCGCACAGGGCGCAGGGTTTAGGAGCAGGTGGCGTACAGGGCGCAGGGTACAGGAGCAGGCGGCGTACAGGGTGCAGGAGCAGGCGGCGTACAGGGCACAGGGTTCAGGAGCAGGCAGCGTACAGGAGCAGGTGGCGTACAGGGCGCAGAGTTCAGGAGCAGGCGGCGTACAGGGCGCAGGGTTCAGGAAAAGGCGGCGTACAGGGCGCAGGGTTCAGGAAAACAGTGTTATTACCTGTTAACTACTTTTTCCAGGAATCTTCCAGGACGGCTTACAGAGAGATAGGCTCCTCCCACCTAGAACAGGAAACACATGATCCACATCATAAAAGTCTTACTCATGCATTAGCCCCTCAGTATTTAACAAATAACCGAAGGCCTCAGAATCATTAAACCTGGATCAGCGTAGCTTTATCCTTATATATGCTTTACATTGCTACTCACCTCATAAAAAGGGAGGGAACTGACGCCGTCCTGGAAGATTCCTGGAAAAAGTAGTTAACAGGTAATAACACTGTTTTTCCAAGTCATCTTCCAGGACGGCTTACAGAGAGGACAATATAGTACTACCTGATCAGGGCGGGACCACAGCCTGCAGCACCTTCCTGCCGAAAGACTGGTACTGGCTGGCAAGCAGGTCCAGTCTGTAATGCTTCACAAAAGTCTGGAAACTGGACCAGGTTGCGGCCTTGCAGATCTGGAGGGGAGATGCTCCTGCCCTTTCAGCTCAAGAAGTAGAAACCGCTCTTGTGGAGTGAGCATTTATACCTAATGGAGGTGTGCGGGAGACTGCCTTGTATGCCTCCGCAATGGCCGACTTCATCCACCTGGCGATGGTACCTTTGGATGCCTCTTTCCCCTTGTTAAGACCTGCGAATAAAACAAACAAGCTGGTGGAGCGTCGCCACTCCTTGGTGTGCTCTATGTAGGCAATCAGGCATCTCCTGACGTCTATTTTATTAAATCCTGCTTCCTTATCATTCTTTGGATTTCCGCAGAATGATGGTATCACGATTTCTTCTGACCTATGGAAGTTAGACGATACCTTGGGGAGAAAAGCTGGGTCCAGCGAGAGGATAATTTTGTCTTGTAAAATGGTGCAGAAAGGCTCGATCACTGAAAGTGCCTGGATCTCACTGACTCTCCTAGCCGAGACTAGGGCCACCAAACCTACTGTCTTCAGGGTTAACAGTTTTATGGGTAGTTCATCTATAGGTTCAAATGGTGCCCTACCGAGACCCTGTAATACTGTTGATAAGTCCCAGGGAGGGAACCTCCTTGCTTTGGGGACTCGTTTCCGGCTGATGGACACAAGAAATCTTTTGATCAGTGGTTCTTCTGACAGTCTTTGATTTAAAAAGTTGGACAGGGCGGCCACCTGAACCTTAAGAGTACTAACTGCAAGGTTTAGATCTGCTCCGGCTTGGAGGAAATCTAGAACCGCCGGGACCATGGCACCTGACACTCTGTTGTTGAGCCTGCGCCAGTCCCCAAATCTCTTCCAAATTTTATTATAAATTGTGTTAGTGGACGGCTTTCGGCTGCTAAGAATGGTATCGATTACCTTGGCCGATAACCCTCTCAGCTCTAACAGCTCCCTTTCAGAAGCCAAGCCGTCAGAGAAAGAGAGCTCAGTTCTGGATGATTCGCTTCTCCCTGGTATAAGAGGTCCGACCTGTAAGGTAGTCTCCAAGGTTCTGCAATGCTGAGTCTTAGAAGACCTGAGAACCAAGACCTCCTCGGCCAAAATGGCGCGATCAGGATGACCTTTGTGTTGGACCCTCTTATCTTCCGGATAATCCTCGGAATGAGGGCAAACGGTGGAAATGCGTATACCAGATCTGCCTCCCAAGACTGGGATAGGGTATCTAGGCCCCGACTGAGAAGATCTCTCTGTAGGGAATAGAACTGTTTCACCTGCCTGTTGTGTCTTGTAGCAAAAAGGTCTATCTGTGGGTCTCCCCACTTCTGCACTATTTCTTCGAACACTGTTCGATTCAAGCACCATTCTGTCGAAGACAGCGTCTCTCTGCTTAGGGCATCTGCCAGAGAATTTAATTCCCCTTTTAGGTGAATGGAAGATAGGGATATCTTCCGGATAATCCTCGGAATGAGGGCAAACGGTGGAAATGCGTATACCAGATCTGCCTCCCAAGACTGGGATAGGGTATCTAGGCCCCGACTGAGAAGATCTCTCTGTAGGGAATAGAACTGTTTCACCTGCCTGTTGTGTCTTGTAGCAAAAAGGTCTATCTGTGGGTCTCCCCACTTCTGCACTATTTCTTCGAACACTGTTCGATTCAAGCACCATTCTGTCGAAGACAGCGTCTCTCTGCTTAGGGCATCTGCCAGAGAATTTAATTCCCCTTTTAGGTGAATGGAAGATAGGGATAACAGGTTTTCTTCTGCCCATTGAAGGATCTCTCTTGCTATCCTCATCAGACCCGGGACTCTCGTACCCCCTTGCTTGTTGAGGTAACAAACCGTGGTAATGTTGTCCGAAAGGACCTGCACATGTCTTCCCCTTAGGGATGGGCAAAAGGCTACTAGGGCCTTTAGAACCGCCTTCATCTCCCTCGCATTGGAGGAGAGGCCGGCTTCCTGCCGGTTCCAGAGCCCCTGGGCTATCAGAGTGCCTGAATGGGCCCCCCAGCCCTGCCCGCTGGCGTCCGTGGTGACTGCCAGAGGACAGTGTTGGGACCAGAGTCGGCCAGCCGAGAGGTTTGCAGGGATCAACCACCATTCTATTGAAAACTTTACTTCCTGCGGAATTTCCGTCTGTCTCTGAAGTGAATTTGTTTGTCCATCCCAGAGAGAAAGCATGAACGCCTGAAGCGCTCGAGTATGGAACTGAGCCCACTGGACTCCTGGGATGGCCGCTGTCATTAACCCAAGGACCCTCATTATACTCTGAATTGAGGTCCTTGAACAAGTGCAGAGGTTCCTCACCTCTGTCAAAATTGTCTCTACCTTTTCCTTTGTCAGGAATATCTTGGACTTCCTTGAGTCTATCAGGTATCCTAGGTATACAATGCTCTGAGTAGGTACTAATTGTGACTTCTCCTGATTTACCAGCCACCCTAGTTGCTGAAGGTGTCTGGTAGTTCTGCTCAGGTTCCGTCTGACTTCGTCTGCTGAGTCTGCAAAAATCAGTAGGTCATCCAGATAGGGGATAATCTGAATTCCCTCTGATCTCAGAGTCCCTAGCGCTTCTGCCAGTATCTTCGTAAAAATGCGTGGAGCTGACGCTAGTCCGAAGGGCAGAGCATTGAATTGAAAATAGAGGGTTCTGAACCCTTTTCTTACTGCAAATCTGAGAAATTGTTGGGACTCCTCTCGAATAGGGACGTGAAGATAGGCGTCCCTTAGGTCCAATGAGACCATGAAGACCCCAGGGGTTAACAGCTCTCTGGTGGAGTAGATTGATTCCATCTTGAAACGTCTGTACTTTACGTACATGTTTACTTGTCTCAGATTTAGAATCAGTCGAAATTTTCCTGATGATTTCTTTATCAGAAAAACTTGAGAGTAGAATCCCTCTTTCCTTAGAGATGGGGGGATGAAGCTTATCACCTTCTCTTCTAGCATACTCTGCAGGAGGGAAGACATAGCTGTGGCTTTTTCCGCGTCTCTTGGGAGACTTGTTATGAAAAAAATTTTGAGGGGGGCAGCCTAAAAGTTCTATCCTGTACCCTGATGCGATCAGATCTAGGATAAAACGGCTGCTGGAGATGGTCTGCCACTGTGGAAGGAATGACCCCAATCTCCCCCCCACAGGCCCGACTGAGTCACTGGGAAGTGTTCTTAGGCTGGGAGGGTCTAAAGAGGAAACCTCCTCTGCCCCTTCCCCTCCTGTATTGCCAACCCCCTTTCTGGTCTTGGGCTCTGTTATTCCGTCTCCTATCCCCCCGGTGAGAGTTCCTTTCACTTGACACCTGAAAGGGACGAAAACTCCTCTTTTGATGTTGTTGTTGTTGCCTCTTGGGAAAAGGGAACCCTTTCTTTTTATCGGCCGACCTCTCTAGGACGGATTCCAGCTCCTTTCCAAAGAGCAGATCTCCATCAAACGGGAGGGAACAGAGTCTTGTCTTTGAGACAGAGTCTCCTCCCCAGGTCTTCAGCCAGATAGCCCTCCTGGCTTCATTAACCAAGGCTGTGGATCTGGCCGAGAATGTGACCGACTCCGTGGATGCATCCGCTATATAGGCCACTGCCTTACTTAGCGTGGGTAAAGCATCCAGAATCTCTTCCCTAGGAGTGTCTGACTCCAGAAGAGTGCGGAGCTGTTTAAGCCATAAGTCAAGTGTACGCGCCACGCATGTGGTGGCTAGTGCGGGTCTAAAGTTGGCGGAGCAAGCTTCCCACGCCTTTTTTAAATAGCCCTCCGCCTTCCTGTCCATTGGGTCCTTCAGGATACCTGTATCCTCAAAGGAAAGTTCTGAAGCTCTAGAGACCTTGGCTATGGAAGCGTCCAGTCTGGGACATCTATCCCACAGCTTTGTATCCTCTTCCTTAAAGGGGAACCTTCTCTTTAAATTTTTAGGGAAGAATACTGCTTTCTCCGGCTTCCTCCATTCATGAAGTATGGTCTCCCTTAAGGATCCATGCACCGGAAAGGTTCTGCCCTGTCTAGGCTGAAGGCTTTCATATAGGAGGTCATGCACTGACAACTCCTGGTTCTCTGGGGACTCCAGTTCCAGGGTGTCGAAGATTGCTTTCAGGAGCTCCTCTGTCTCCTCTGAAGGAAAAAGGAATTTTTGCATCTTTTCTGGCCCTTCCTCGCTCGGGTCTATCTCCTCAGGGTCTGAGGCTGAGCCTGAGTTGTCCTCCCCGTCCTCCAGGACTCGATGCTGGTGGACTGCCCGTACCTGGGCCCTAACTTCTGGCCTCACGGTAGTACTGGTGCCTGAAGTACCTGGGCTGGGTTCAGCAAGTGTCTCTTGCTGTGTGGGCTTAAAGGACTGAAACGTCTGTTTCATCCCTGACTTTAATGAGTCCATAAAGCCTTTGAGAACAGGGCCTGTTTCTCCCTTGATAAGTCTGTCTATGCAGTCCTGACAAGCATTCTTTTTCCACCCAATTTGCAACTTCCTGGTACATATTGGGCATCTTTTTCTAGGTGTTTCTGTTTTATCTCTGGGCTCGTGGGTCCTGTCCTGTAATACAGTAAATGACAAGCGCCTGCATATTACTTACACTGAAGTAAACACCCAAACCAGAAACACCACGTGGACTCTCTTATTCTAGTCTAAGAATTATGAGAAGTACCCACCACCAGAGCCTATGCTAGAATATGTGACGTCTGCCACCATCAGCATAGGAGAAACAAACGGTCTCTGGAATAAAACAGACTCCCCCTGTGCCGCCCCCACAGGAGGGTAAGAAAAGGAAAGAAGCGGTCTGCCCCTTATTTTCTTACCTTAGGGCCCGATGCGACCGATGGCGCCTCCAGATCTGCGTCTCTGGGTCCTTCCATGTTGCGCGGCGCCATCTTTAGGTCCGGGTCCCTTAAATATGAGAGGAGTGGAGGTCCGGAGCGGCGCTGTGGATCCGACGCCGCCCCACGGCACAGCACGCCTGTTATTTCCAACTAGGCTTCCAAATGGGTGTACCAAGATGGCCGCCGCGGGACTTCCTGTTTTCTGCGCCGGAAGTGACACACTAGCTGTGCGCCCAGCTCCATGCTGTCCTGGAGCTAGAGACTCCCCTCTGTAGATCCATCTGCCCGGGAAGGATACCGGCTCTACGGCTGCCCGAGCCTCCGCCAGGAGGATACCCTGCTGTGCCGTGGCTGGACCCACTGGATCACCTCCTCCACCCCTCACAGGTAACCTCGCTGAGGATACACCCGACTTGGGAGGTGGGGTCCCATACCATCACCCATGACCCCTGTTTCGGGTCTCCTGGGTGGCCCCAAACTGACTCATACCCCAGGGGAACTACCCCTGTTGATTGGGTATGGACGTCGGGGGGGCCCCTGCCGCCTGGCACGAAGGCCCAAAAAAAATAACAAACATCCCTTGGATAGTGCCTGTCTAGCCTGAGGAAACACAAATACTGAGGGGCTAATGCATGAGTAAGACTTTTATGATGTGGATCATGTGTTTCCTGTTCTAGGTGGGAGGAGCCTATCTCTCTGTAAGCCGTCCTGGAAGATGACTTGGAAAAAGGCGGCGTACAGGGCGCAGGGTTCAGGAGTAGGCGGAGTACAGGGCGCAGGGATCAAGCGCACGCAGCGTATTCAAGACGGGGCCATACAAAGGGATCAATACAGGCGTGTCCTGACAGGACAGAGGCGGGGATAAAGAACATATGCTTTTGTTTGATAGGAAACCAAAATGTGTTTATTTCCAGAACAAGCTTTACAAGGAAAATGATTAAATAAACAGACGTGTTGCCTCTAGGTCTATGGTGGAGGAGCCACAGGAAAACATGGAGGCCGTTTTGGACCGCAGCCCAGGATCCTTTTCACACAAAAGCAGCCGATTATCGATCCACCTCTCCAAAGACAATATCCTGAGTTCCTGTTGGGGGGGGGAAGAGAGGAAATTTGGGTCAGCTGTTGGCAATGAAACAGAGGTGCAACAATGTAAGTATGGATAGTAGGACACTTACCAATAATTGCTACGACATCGGCCAGCATGTGGCCCTGGGACATCTTATCCAAACCGGCCTACGAGGAGAGAGAAAATAGGATTTTTATAACAGCTTACCTGTAAAATCCTTTTCTTGGAGTACATCACGGGACACAGAGCGACATAGTCATTACTAATGGGTTATATAGATACCGTCAGGTGCTGGCACTGGCAACTTCCAAAACCGGAAGTACCCTCCCCTATATAAGCCCCTCCCATCCGGGAGCACCTCAGTTTTGTAGCAAAGCAATAAGTGTCCCCAAAGAGGGGTGGGAGCTCTGTGTCCCGTGATGTACTCCAAGAAAAGGATTTTACAGGTAAGCTGTTATAAAAATCCTATTTTCTTTTTCGTACATCACGGGACACAGAGCGACATAGTCATTACTAATGGGATGTCCTAAAGCAATGCCAAATGAGGGGGGGGGGGATACACCATATATAAGCTGAGCGCTATCAGACATGAGGATCTTTTGCGGCCTGCAACACACTGCGCCCAAAGGCGACATCCTCCTGACTTCTAACGTCCACCTGGTAGAACCTAGTAAACGTGTGTACTGAAGACCATGTTGCGGCCTTACAGATTTGAGCCAGGGAGGCCTGGTGATGCACTGCCCATGAAGTTCCAACTGCTCTCGTGGAGTGCGCCCTAACTTTGAACGGAGGCGGTCTACTTCTCAAGCCATAGGCTTGTATTATGACCTGTCGAATCCACTTGGCTAAAGTAGATTTTGACGCTGCCTGACCCCTTCTGGGGCCTTCCGGCAGAATAAACAAAGTATCCGTTCTGCGAATCTGAGCAGTGGCTTTTAGATAAGCTTTAACTGCTCTTACTACATCCAAAGAATGCAATAACTTTTCCTCTACCGAAGTAGGCTTGGGGAAAAAAGAAGGAAGAACCACATCTTGGTTCAAATGAAACCTCGATACCACCTTAGGAAGAAAGGCTGGATGAGGACGTAACACTACTCTGTCCTTATGGATAACCAGATATGGCTCCTTACAGGACATAGCTGCTAATTCCGACACTCTTTTAGCCGAACAAATGGCTACTAGAAAAATCAATTTCCTGGTGAGAAGCACCAAGGAAATATGCTGTAATGGTTCAAATGGTTGTTTCTGTAGAACTGACAGAACCAAGTTTAGATCCCATGGACATATGGGAATATTAACCGGAGGACTAATACGCATCACTCCTTGTATAAAGGCTTTGACTAGTGAATGCGAAGCCAAGGGCCTTTGAAAAAATATTGACAAGGCCGAAATCTGACCCTTGATAGTACTCAAGGCAAGCTTCCTATCTACAGCCCATTGTAGGAAGTCCAGAATCCTACCTATTACGTATTTACGTGGATGCCATTTTCTGGCCTCACACCAGGCGATGTACGCCTTCCAGATTCTATAGTAGATCTGCCTGGATACCGGTTTCCTGGCATTGATCATGGTAGACACCAGAGCATTAGAGAGCCCTCTCTTTTTTAGAATGTGGGCTTCAATAGCCAGGCCATCAAACCTAGGGCTGGTAAGGAAGGGTGGTATATCGGTCCCTGCGAAAGCAGGTCCGGACGATGTGGGAGGGTCCAAGGACTCCCCACAGACATTTTTACAATCTCCGCGTACCATGCTCTTCGGGGCCACGCTGGAGCCACCAGAATCACTGGTTTCTTTTCTACCCTGATTCTGCGGAGTAATCGAGGTAACAATTGTGGTGGTGGGAATGCATATATCAGCATGAACAGATCCTAAGGGAACACTAGGGCATCCGAGCCGCAAGCTAGGGGATCCCTTGTCCAAGAGACAAACCTGTCCACTTTTGTGTTGAATCTGGATGCTAGCAGATCTACATCCGGTGTTCCCCACCGCTGACATATTGTCCGGAAAACCTCGGGATGAAGGGACCATTCCCCTGGGCATAATTGTTGGCGACTTAGAAAGTCCGCCTTCCAATTCTCCACTCCTGGAATGAATACCGCAGATATGGCTGGGACATATTTTTCTGCCCATCTCAGGATGTAATTTACTTCCCTTTGGGCTGCACGACTCCTGGTGCCCCCCTGACGATTGATATATGCCACTGCTGTGGCATTGTCTGATTGAACTCTGACAGGGGACCCTTGGAGTTTGGATGTCCATGCTACTAGGGCATACCGGGCTGCTCGTATCTCTAAGAGATTGATGGGCAGGGCCTTTTCTGCTTCTGACCACTTGCCCTGGAGAGACCATTGCTCCAGTACTGCTCCCCAGCCTACAAGGCTGGCATCTGTAGTGACCACCTTCCAGGAAATCGGACTGAAGGATTTCCCTCTTTCCAGATTCTGGGGAACCAACCACCAGCGGAGGCTCCTGCGAACGGAAGGGGACAAGGACATTGGTAAGTCCAGAGCCTGAACTTTTTTGTTCCAGGCTGACAGTATGGCCCTTTGCAACTTCCTTGAATGGAATTGACCGTAGGGTACTGCTTCGAATGATGCCACCATCTTTCCCAGCAGCCTCATGCACAGGCGTATGGATGGCTGTCTTTTTGAGCCCACTAAGTGGATCAAATCTCTCAAAGACGACCCCTTTTCTTGAGGCAAGAAAATTTTTCTCTGGTCTGAATCCAGCCTTAGCCCCAAGTATTCCAGACTTTTGACTGGTTTTAGGGCTGACTTGTCTCGGTTGATAATCCAACCGTGATATTGCAGATACTCGATTGTCTCGTGAACAACCACTTCTAGTTTTTCCACTGAGTGGTCTATCAGCAACAAGTCGTCTAGATATGCCATTATCGTTACACCTCGTGTTCTTAGATTGGCCAATAACGGGGCCAAAATTTTTGTGAACACTCTTGGTGCTGTGGCCAGACCGAAGGGTAAGGCTCTGAACTGAAAATGGCGGCCTTCTACCGCAAAGCGTAGAAATTTTTGGTGGGCTGGAAAGATGGGAATGTGCAAATAAGCATCCTTGATGTCGATCGAGGCTAACCATTCCTCCCCTTGTAGGGCAGTGGCTACCGATCGGATCGACTCCATCCGGAAAGTCCTGATATGCAGGAATTTGTTTAGCCCTTTTAGATTTAGTATGGGCCTCACGTCCCCGTTTGGCTTCGGAACTGTAAAGAGGTTTGAGTAAAACCCGAACCCCCACTCTTCCAGGGGAACCTCTATAATTACTGCTTGTAGCAATAATTGTTCTAGTGCCAACAGGAGGGATCCTCTCTTCTGGGGATCCCTTGGCACGTTTGACCTTATAAAGCGGGAAGAAGGGGAGTTTTTTAACTCCAATTTGTATCCCAGATTTACTGCGGAGAGCACCCATCTGTCTCGGATCGTGTCCCGCCAGGTCTCTGTGAACAACTGAAGTCTTCCCCCCACCCGATTGGGTGGGGGCAACCCTTCATGCATTTGACTTTGGGGGAGGTTTTGTACCTCTCCTGCTCCAGGGCTTCTTGTTACCCTGCAACTGTCCCTGATTTCTACCTCCGGGATTTGACCGAGGAGGCCGTCGGAACTGTTTCACAGCCGATGTCCTAGGGACTGGAGAAGCAGGCCTCTTAAAAGAGGGACCTCTAACTCTATTTTTAACCGGCAAAAGTGTACTTTTACCGCTGGAAATTCTCTGGATATACTTGTCCAGGTCTTCCCCGAATAAGCGCTCCCCATGAAATGGGAAGCTGACCAGCAATTTTTTACAGGGAGCTTCAGCAGACCAGTTTTTGAGCCATAGAAGCCTGCGCATATGTACTACAGACAGCGTAAGGCGGGAGGCCTGATGGATTGAATCCTTTATAGCGTCCACCGCAAAGCATAAGGCTCTAGGTAGATCAGCTAGGGCAAGAGCCTGCTGATCTGGCAAGTCCCTTAAGACCTGTTTCAACTGATCCTTCACTGCTTGGCAGACCCCAATAGCTGCCACTGCTGGTTGTGTCACCAATCCTGCTGTAGAAAAAGCAGATTTCAATAAGGACTCCAATTTTTTATCTATTGGGTCCTTGAACATTTGGACATTTTCCACCGGACATGTCAGTGATTTATTCACACAAGAGATGGCTGCGTCCACTGTAGGGACCCTCCATTTTCTGATGAACTTATCCTCCATAGGATAGACCACCGGAAATCTCTTGGGAGGAGTAAATATTTTGTCAGGATGCTCCCAATCCTGGTAAATGAGCCCCTCCAGTAAAGGATGGATCGGAAAGGAACAAACAGTCTGGGGAGCTTTTAGCGACCCCAACGAGGAGACAGAAGTGGAGGATGGCTCCACAAGTGGCATTTTAAATGCTGATCGGACCATATTAGTCAGGGACTGAACCCATAACCTTTCAGCATGTGATGCTGAGAACGGCTCTTCCACTGTTGATTCCTCTACAACCGAATCAACCTCATCCTGATCCCCCTCAGGTAGGTCGATCCCTGTATGGGACTGTTGCTCTGTTAACAGGCACTCTGAGGGAGGAGACGGAGATCGAGGGCTTTTCTCCTGTGACAGGGAAGCAGCGATCAATGCTGACAATCTCTCTTCCAGCCCTCCCAGAGCTGAGGAAAAAACCTCCTCTGTTACATACACAGGAGCAGGTGAACTGAGGACAGCCACAGTACCAGGTACTCCTGGGGGTGCCCTACGGTCACTAACCTCTGATTCTTCAGGGGAGACTGGTGCAGCCAAAGCATGCCCAAGATCCTCAGAGCCCGATGGAGACCCCCTATTCCTCCTGGAATTTCTAGTCCCGGAGTTTTTAGACGGCATATTCCTAAGCCACAAAGCTGAGGTATTCCAGCCGAAATACACCAGTTACTGATAATAGTCTAGCATAAATGCTGCTATAAGAAACAGTTGGTGTCTACTAATGTGCCTTTCTAGGGGATGCCTGTATCAACCGCTTGCTGTATGCCTTTAAATGTTGCCAGCTCTGTCTCTGTACTTCATAGCCAGCTTACTACAATATTGTGGTTTTTAAACCTGCTGGGACGCCCGCACATGCGCAGAAGCGCTGCGGCGCGCACAGAGCGTCATCCCCCAGGCTCCGCCCCCTTTTCCGGCTCACCTCTATATATAGAGGCGCGTGCACGCGCACGCGCGCGGCCACGTGTGCCTTCGGCGCTAATTTCAAAAATGGAAACAAAGGGACAGGAGCCAGGGCCCCTCTTTGCCGCAGGCCGGGGGATGGACGAGCACTGCAACATGGCAGAGGAAGCAGTTTCCTATAAGAGAACTCACCAACTGCCTGGACTTTGCTCTGCTGAGAAGAAACTAGTCCACATGACAAGAAAACATTCCACAGCGGCCTCTAGTGGACAAACACAGGTACCGCAGTCTAATATATTAAATATATATATAAAAAAATTTTTTTTTTTTTTTTTTCTTGACCACCATTAAAAATTATTACATTTTTTTTTTTAGTAGTTACAGGCATGCACAGAATCTTGCGGGAATACCATTAGGTAACAGACAGAAAGACAAATTAGGCTTGGGGGTCCCCCAATAGAACCAAGTTCCTGGGGGCCCCCACTTACCTGTTCCCCGCCGCAGGACTTTGTTTGGTCCACAAAAGCCCAAACTTCACCTATCACGGCAGGCATTGTAATCAAACCTTCAGGGACCGAGTTCCCAAGGATTCCACTCCCCTGGACCTGTATAGCACCCTGCACAGAAAACATCTTGGTCATGGGTATGACCAGAGCTCTGGATCCCAGGGTCCAGCTCTCCTAAGAGAAGCATTACAGGCAAAACCTTGCTCTTCTCTGCAAGGCCCGGGTACCGACCGTTTAGCTATGAAGCTTTTTTGGTCGGATCCGGAATAGCTTACTGAGGCCCAAAAGAACCTGTACGCAAGCTCAGTGAAAAACACATGTTTCTTCTTGGCCAACACCTTAGACACTGGCAAAAAACTGAGGTGCTCCCGGATGGGAGGGGCTTATATAGGGGAGGGTACTTCCGGTTTTGGAAGTTGCCAGTGCCAGCACCTGACGGTATCTATATAACCCATTAGTAATGACTATGTCGCTCTGTGTCCCGTGATGTACGAAAAAGAAAACACGTCATTAAATGGTCTAGCGTCGGCCTTAAAAGTGGACCGTCATTATGCAGCAAGCAACAACAAAAGGACTTAGGGGGTCGCTATGTACAGAGTGCAGGGTTCAAGAGTGTGCTACGCACAGAGTGCAGGGTTCAAGAGTGTGCTACGCACAGAGTGCAGGGTTCAAGACTGTGCTACGCACAGAGTTCAGGAGTGCGCTACGTACAGAGTGTAGAGTTCAGGAGTGTCATGCTGGAAGACCCATCCACGACCCATCTTCAGTGTTCTGGCTGAGGGAAGAAGGTTCTCATCCAAGATTGTACAATACGTGGCCCCTCGATGCGGCAAAGTCGGCCTGTACCCCAAGAACACCATCCCTACAGTCACACGGAGGGGGAAACATGATGCTTTGGGGCTGTTTCTCTGCTAAAGGGTCCAGGCCGACTTTGCCGCATTGAGGGGCCAATGGGCGGGGCCACGTATTGTAAGATCTTGGAGCCAGAACACTGAAGATGGGTCATGGGTGGGTGGGTCTTCCAGCATGACAATGACCCAAAATATATTGCCATGGCAACAAAGGAGTGGCTCAAGAAGAAGCACATTAAGGTCATGGAGTGGCCTAGCCAGTCTCCAGACCTTAATCCTATAGAAAATGTATGGAGGGAGCTGAAACTTCGAGTTGCCAAGCGACAGCCAAGAAACATTCAGGATTTAGAGAAGATCTGTAAAGAAGAGAGGAGCAAAATCCCTCCTGAGATGTGGAAACCTGATCACCACCTACAACGTCTGACTTCTGTGCTTCCCAACAAGGGTTTCCCCACCAACTACTAAGGGGATCAAATACTTATTTTACTCACTGAACTGCAACTCCATTTATAACATTTGTATTGTGTGTTTTTTTTCTGGATTTTTGGTTGATATTCTGTCTTTATAATATAAAATACAACTATGATAAAAATGATAGACCCTTCATTTCTATGTACCGTATATACTCGAGTATAAGCCGAGTTTTTCAGCACATTTTTTTTGTGCTGAAAATGCCCCCCTCGGCTTTTACTCGAGTCACCTTTTTGCGCCTGATCTCCCGGATATTGGGGACCCGCTACCGGCCGGCCGCAGATCCCCTGGACCTCAAACTTGGCACACATATAGCCCCACTCTTCCTCTACAAAGTTTGTTGTCCGGAGGACCTACGGCCGGGGAGCACCGATTTTTCAAACCCGGGCACCCCATCCATAGACTCCTATGTTAAACGGTCATTTCTCCGGTTATTTTGGAGACCCGGTACCGGCCGGTTGTAGGTCCCCTGAACCCGAAAACTTGGCACGAATGTAGCCCAATTTCTCCTCTATAAATGTGCAAAGTTTTTTGTCTCTGGGACCTACGGCGGGGGAGCATCGATTTTTTCAAAACCAGGCACCCTTTCCTTAGACTCCCATGTTAAACGTCAGTCTAGTCTTGGACACAGTGAGGCATGCACATGGACACAGTGAGGCATGCAGATTGACACCCTAGGCTTATACTCGAGTCAATAAGTTTTCCCAGTTTTTGGTGGTAAAATTAGGTGCCTCAGCTTAAATTCGGGTCAGCTTATACTCGAGTATATACGGTAAGTGGGCAAACTTACACAATCTGCAGGGGAGCCAATCATTGTTTTTCCCTCCACTGTACATCTCCCAGGATTCTGCTTTTTTTTACAGCCAATCGATTGGGCATTTTTGTGGGCATGTCCTCTGCAGTAACCCCTGACAAAGACAGCGGGAGGAGGGCGGGCATAGGCGTGGCCACAAACTGATTGACAAGCTCGGGCAACACCATGAATGGTACAAGCCAAGCCCACTGATGTCCTGAATGGCTGAAAGGGTGCAACACAGCCGACTGTACAAAAGGGAAGCTGCATTGTCGCCGTCTTACAGGAAGTATTCCTACCCAGCAGCCACCAGGATGCAACACGAAGCATCACTTACCAGAACCAATACTGCTGTGTGTAGCCATATTGATCACAGCTGTGTTATAAATCAGCTGATAGCTGTAAATACAATAAACCAACAGAGATCGATTTTTCCTAAAACTGAAGAGTGCAAAATCTGGTGCAGCTGTGCATGGTGGCCAATCAGCTTCTAACTGCAGCTGGTTCAATTAAGCTTTGAAATCTGGATGCCGATTGGCTACCATGCAGAGAATTTTGCATGCTCCAGTTTTAGTAAATCAACCCCACCATTGTGGAAATTTTACCCTCCAACCCCAAAAACTGAGATCTATTTTCAGATAAGAGTGGCCCCCCTTTAAGCTCTCACAGATCAGATACTAAACCAAAAAGCGGTGAACGGATAACTTACTAAATGAGCGAATCCCGGGGCTTTGATCTTACAGCGATATGGGCGGCTCGTTCCATCGGACACGAGGTAGACGCCAAACTCTCCCTGCCAAAACAAAAAAAAAAGGATTAGCCGTTCCCTAGAAAGACAAGTCAAGGTGAAAAATTATTATATGCGCCAATTATTGCATTCGGAATTCCCTGAGCGCGCTACTCGGAACATGCCAACCCCGGAGCGCTCGCCATACTTTCCTCTACCCAGGGCTGGCTCAAGACATGAGTCTAAAAATGAAATGCTGCCCCCACCAAAAAAACAACACGCCCACCAAACAGCCTGCACATCCATTATTTTACATCATGATAATTAAAACTAAAATTACATTTATCCGGAAGTCAGATTTACATGCAACAGCACCTTGTCTATATGCAAAATTATATGACCTACCATTACGTTCAATTCCAAGGGGTGGGCTAGATTAATATATAGACAGGCTAGGGTAGTATATAGAAGGGCTAGGGGAGTATAGGGGCAGTATTTGGACAGGCTAGGGCAGAATTTAGACAGGCTAGGGGAGTATAGGGGCAGGCTAGGGTAGCATTTAGAAAGGTTAGATTAATATTGGGGTGGGCTAGGGTAGTATATAGGAGGGCTAGAGCAGTATATAGACAGGCTAGGGCAGTATATAGACAGGCTAGGGCAGTATAGGGGTGGGCTAGGGTAATATATAGACAGGCTAGGGTAATATACAGACAGGCTAGGGTAGTATACAGACAGGCTAGTATACAGACAGGCTAGGGTAGTATACAGACAGTCTAGGGTAGTATACAGACATGCTAGGGTAGTATATAGAAGGACTAGGGGAGTATATGGACAGGCTAGGGTAGTATAGGGGCAGGCAGAGTGGCCCGGGGGGCAGTTATCATCATGACACACAAAACTGCTGAAAAAAAAAAAAATCTTGGTCGTCAATTTGCCGGGTAAATAGAAGAGAAGAGGCGGTCGTGGTTCAATTGGCTGCCCCTCTCAAAGTGCTGACTTGGTCCAATGGACTCACTGGAACCCATTGTAGGGCCGGCCCTGCCTCTACCACCTCCTTACTGGTCCATCACAAATGCATGGCCCTCCAGCATACGGCCCTCCAGCTGTTGTGGAACTACACGTCCCATGAGGCATTGTTAACCACCTCAATACCTGGCACTTTCACCCCCTTCCTCCCCAGACCAAACTTTCATCTTTCCGCGCTCTCACACTTTCAATGACAATTACTCAGTCATGCTACACTGTACCCAAGTTAAATTTTTATCATTTTTGTTCACACAAAATAGGATTTTTATAACAGCTTACCTGTAAAATCCTTTTCTTGGAGTACACCACGGGACACAGAGCTAGTCATTACATAATGGGTTAAGGGTCACCAGCGGTGATTGGACACTGGCACAACCAATGGAAGACAGTTCCCCTCCATATAACCCCTCCCATCAGGGAAGTACCTCAGTTTTGTAGCAAAGCAGTAAGGTTCCCATAAGAAGGGTGGGACCTCTGTGTCCCGTGGTGTACTCTAAGAAAAGGATTTTACAGGTAAGCTGTTATAAAAATCCTATTTTCTTTATCGTACACCACGGGACACAGAGCCAGTCATTACATAATGGGACGTCCCAGAGCAATGCTCATATGAAGGGGGGGAGACACAGATCAAACCGACCGCTTGCGGACCAGAAGCCCTATACTGCTGCCTGCAGCACACTTCGCCCGAAGGCGGAATCCTCATGTCCTTTCACATCTATTTGATAGAATTTGGAAAATGTATGGACTGAGGACCAAGTTGCAGCCTTACAGATCTGAGCCATCGAAGCCTGGTGGTGCACTGCCCATGAAGCACTTATCGCCCTGGTAGAGTGCGCCTTAACAGGAAAAGGAGGAGTCCTGTTCTTTAAACCATAAGCTTGAACAATTACTTGTCTAATCCACCTGGAAATGGTGGATTTTGATACCGCTTGGCCCTTCTTGGGCCCATCTGGTAAAATAAACAAAACATCTGTTTTACGTATCTGAGCGGTTGCTTGCAGATACACCCTTACCGCTCTCACTAGATCTAGAGAGTGTAATAATTTTTCCCCCGCCGTCCGCGGGTTTGGAAAAAAGGAAGGCAGAACAATGTCTTGATTCAAGTGAAAAGCCGACACCACCTTAGGCAGAAAAGCCGGATGGGGTCGTAGTACGATCTTGTCCTTGTGACAAATTAGATAAGGCTCTTTACAAGAAAGAGCTGCTAGCTCTGATACTCTCCTAGCAGAACTATAGCAATCAGAAAGGCCAATTTCCTACTTAATATAATTAAAGGAATATGGCGAATAGGTTCAAAAGGTTGCTTTTGCAACACTGACAATACCAAATTCAAATCCCATGGACACAAGGGAGACCTGACTGGAGGATTTATCCTCAGTACCCCCTGAATGAATGTCCGAACTAGGGAGTGAGATGCCAATGGTCTCTGAAAGAAGACTGATAGAGCCGATATTTGCCCTTTGATGGTGCTAAGGGCTAATTTCATATCCACTCCTAACTGGCAAAAAGCAAGAATCCTACTTATTTCATATTTCAGAGGATTCCAACTTCTGGATTCACACCAGGAAACGTATGCTTTCCAGACTCTATGATAGATGAGTCTGGAGGCTGGCTTTCTAGCATTAATGAGCGTAGAAAGAACCAGGCCAGAGACCCCTCTCTTTTTCAAAATGTGGGTCTCAGCAGCCAGGCCGTCAAATTTAGCCTTTGTAAGGAAGGGTGGAATACTGGACCCTGTGACAACAGGTCGTGTCGAAGTGGAAGCTTCCAGGGCCTTCCTATCGCCATTTTTACGATCTCGGCATACCAAGGCCTCCTGGGCCAGTTTGGGGCCACTAGGATTACTGGTATTCCCTCCTCCTTGATCCTGCGAAGCAGTCTTTGTAGAAGAGGGATCGGAGGGAATGCATAGATCAGTGAGAACTGATTCCATGGAGTTATTAGAGCGTCTGTCCCGTAGGCTAGAGGATCTCTCGTTCTGGACACAAAGTTGTCCAATTTCTTGTTGAACCTGGAAGCTAGCAGGTCTACATCTGGGTTTCCCCATCTCAGACATATGGCCTGAAAGATCTCTGGGTGAAGAGACCACTCTCCTGGTAGCAGCTGCTGACGACTCAGGTAGTCTGCCTGCCAGTTTTCTATCCCTGGAATGAAGATTGCAGAGATGCAAGGTACATGCTCTTCTGCCCATGCCAAGATCCGGTTCACCTCTCTTTGGGCTGCCCGACTGTGGGTGCCTCCTTGGTGATTGATGTAAGCTACTGCCGTAGCATTGTCGGATTGAACCCGAACTGGGTAGCCCTGTAACCTGTATGTCCAGGTTTTGAGGGCTAGATATACCGCCCGGATCTCTAGCACATTGATGGGCAGGATCCCCTGAGTCTTGGCCCAGGTTCCCTGGGTAGAAGCCTCCTCGAATACTGCACCCCAGCCCGATAGGCTGGCATCCGTAGACACCACCTTCCAGGCTGCTGGGAGGAAGCACTTTCCCTTCCGTAAATTCTTGGCTTCTAGCCACCAATTGAAGCTGTGGCGTACTTGTGAGGACAGGCGCATGGGTATATCCAGAGCTTGGCTCTTCCTGTTCCAGGAGGCTAAAATATTGCCTTGAAGTAGTCTCGAATGAAACTGGGCGTAAGGGACCGCCTCGAAGGAGGCTACCATCTTTCCCAATAGTCTCATGCAAAGGCGAATAGACGGCCTCTTGTTTGCTTTGACCTTGTGGATCAGGTCTTTCAGAGACTGTATCTTTGGCTCTGGCAGGTATACCCTGTTTTGGGCTGTATCTATGATCATGCCCAGGTACACTATCCTTCTTTGGGCCTGGAGAGAGGATTTTTGTAAGTTTATAATCCATCCTAAATGCTCCAGGTATCCTACTGTAGTGTCTACAGCGTGATCCAATCCCTCCTTTGACTGATCTATTAATAGTAGATCGTCTAGATAGGCTGTTACCGCAATGCCCCGTGTTCTTAGGTTTGCTAACAGAGGAGCTAGCACCTTTGTGAATACTCTGGGCGCGGTGGCTACACCAAATGGCAGGGCCACAAATTGAAAGTGGCGATCTTCTACCGCAAACCTTAGGAATCTTTGGTGAGCGGGGAGGATTGGTATGTGTAGATATGCGTCTTTGATATCTATGGACGCAATGAATTCTCCGCCTTTTAAAGTAGCGACCACGGATCGAATCGTTTCCATTCGAAAATGGCGAACGTTCAGAAACTGGTTTAGATTTTTTAGATCCAGGATGGGTCTGACTTCTCCGTTCGGTTTTGGAATCACAAAGAGGTTTGAGTAAAAACCTGAACCTTGCTCCTTTTGGGGTACCTCTGTAACCACACCTTGAGCTATTAAGTGATTCAAACCTTTGAAGAAGGATCCTCTTTTTTGTGGATCCTTGGAGAGTCTTGAACTTCGGAATTGAGAAGATGGGATCTCTCGAAATTCCAGTCTGTACCCTGAGGATATTGTGGATACCACCCATTTGTCCTGGGTTTCTGTCCGCCAAGTCGCTGAGAACTGACGAAGCCTTCCCCCCACTCTGCCGAGCGGGGGCGCCCCTTCAATGAGAGGTTTTGGGGGCTTGCTTATTAGCTCTTGAACCCCACGGCTTCTTGTTCTTCTGAGCCTGTTCTTTGGCTTTTTTGGGCGGCTGAAAAGGCCGTCGCCACTGGCTGGAGTCAGATTTCCCGGGAGCTGGGGAGAGAGTGTGTTTAAAACAAGGTCTCTTGTTTTTCTTTCTCTCAGGTAAAAGTGTCGTTTTACCACTTGATATCTTTTGGATATATCTTTCTAAATCTTCCCCAAAAAGGCGTTCGCCATGGAACGGGAAACTTGCCAACAACTTTTTGCATGGGGCTTCCGCTGACCAATGCTTAAGCCAAAGTACTCTGCGCATCTGTACCAGCTGGAGTGTAAGGCGTGATGCCTGTATGATAGAATCTCTCATGGCATCCACTGTGAAGCATAAGGCTTTAGGCAAATTCTCCCAATTTTTAGCCTGCTCTGAAGGCAGCTCCTTCAGCCCCTGCTTTACCTGTTGGCTGACGACCTGACACATACCGACTGCTGCTACTGCAGGTTGGATAATTGAGCCGGCCAAAAGGAAGGAGGATTTCAGTAAGGATTCCAACTTCTTCTCAGAAGGATCTTTAAACACTTGTACATTATCCACTGGACATGTCAGGTTTTTATTTACACAAGAAATAGCCGCATCTACCGTAGGCAGGCTCCATTTCTTTAAAAAATTTTCCTCCATAGGATAAAGAATGTTAAACTTTTTTGGAGGTGAAAAACGCTTATCTGGATGTTGCCAGTCTGCGTACAATAGATCCTCTAGTAACGGATGAACCGGGAAGGAGCATGCACCTTGCAGGGATCTTAATGATCCTAGGGAGGAGACAGGTGATTCTGTTACCTCCAAAGAGGGTAACCTAAATGCAGCTCGCACGGCTCCTGCATAGCATTGCACCTGTGACTTTAAAATCTGGGATACCGAAAAAGGCTCATCCGATATCCCTGATCCGTCTGACTCCTCATCCTCTGCTGATGTAGCCTCCTCCTCATCCTCCTCCTCCTCAGGTACTTCTGAAGGGAGGTCCAATACTGGAGGAGATCTGCTTCGCTTATTGTCCTTTTTAGAGGATTTAGCGATTAAAGTAGCAATTTTCTCCTCCAGATTATTTAGGGCAGCTGATAAAGTGTCCTCAGTGACATATGCAGGCCCAGGCTTCACTGGGGAAGCCGCCATACCTGACAGAGGTAATGGCTCATCCTGTACAGGTGCTTTTGGCAACACAGGAGAGGAAGGTACCGAGTCAGCACAGCTAGAGCCCCCTGTCTCAGGCGGCGGTGCTCTTTTATCTCTTTTTGTCCGCATTACTTCCCCTGGAAGACTTACTGTTTAGACAAAATACAAGGTACCTAAATGCATATACTACCGTGTTCAGTTTAGCAAATACATTAAGTATGCAACTTTTAACACATAACTATGCATAACATGGATGTCTTCTAGGAAGTACCCAATCCAACCACATGGAGTCTTACGTCCCTGTATAGCTGCTGTGTTTCTCTGCCAGGAACAAGAGAACTAACAAGCTTGCTTGCTGCTGCAGTGCTTTTTACACTGACAGTCTTTTAAATTTGGCGCCGTTTCTGTGCCTGCGCGCGCCACGTGCCCGCGCACGCCTCGGCCCCCCCCCCCTCCGATAAAGCGCGCTCCCGCGCGCGTGGCCTTTAGCGCTATGGTGGTGGCCATAGTGAGAGAGGACTCTCATCAGCCCCTGTCCCCACTTACCTGCATCTGCAGGTGTCTGTATCGGCCACCGGAAGGAGGAGCGGGGTGCTCAAGCAAGCTCAGCAGCGGAGGTGACGAGCAGTGTACTTCGCCGAAGCCGACACTGAACAGAGTGAGGTGAGTATATTCAGCTCTTTACTCCCCCCAGTGGTGGAAAAAAAGAAGACATCCACTTTTTGAAAAAGGTCCCAACCTAGTTATGGACCTTCTAATCTCACCTTATCCACGCCGCAGGTTTTTCTGCTGAAAGTTTTCAGACAGATACCAAACTTCACCCTTCACGGTGGGCTATGTGTGCCAACCTTCAGGGATATGGGTTCCTATTTAAAGGATACCTCTCCCCTGGGCCTTGTACAAGACTCTTACCAGGACTTTATAGCGAAATAGCGAAAGTGCTGGATCTTAGAGCCCAGTCCTCCGAAGAGAGACATTACAGGCGACGCCTCATGGATGAGGCCCGGATCCCATCCAGATTCAGCTCATTTGTAGGCGTCTTGGATGGATCCGAAAGCATAGCTCTTTTACCCCCAGAGGGTCTCTTTGGTAGAGCTTTCCTTTAGCACCTCCTAACGCGTCCAACACCTTTCGACACTGGCGAAAAAACTGAGGTACTTCCCTGATGGGAGGGGTTATATGGAGGGGAACTGTCTTCCATTGGTTGTGCCAGTGTCCAATCACCGCTGGTGACCCTTAACCCATTATGTAATGACTAGCTCTGTGTCCCGTGGTGTACGATAAAGAAATTGGGGATTTCTTTTGGTGGTATTTATTCACCACTATTTTTTTGCGATATAAGTGAAAAATAGCGAAAATGTTGAAGAAAACCCCCAATATTTTCTGTTTTCAAAGAAATCCAATAAAATCTAATGTGTTAATTACTGGATGTATCAGATCAAATAGAACGACTGTCCTATGTATAATGGATAATTAAAAATAATAATTTTTTATATATATATATATATATATATATATATATATATATATATATATATATATATATATATATATATATATATATATATATATATATATATATATCTAATTTCATCATAATATTCTGGCCAGAATGTATTCTGCTACATGTCTTTGGTAAAAAAAAAAAGAAAAAAAAAATCCTGATAAGTGTATGATAATTGGTTTGTGTGGAGGTTATAGTGTCTACAAGCTATGCTACGTATCATTGAAAATTGATCAATCCTGATGTACTGACGGCCTATCTCATTTCTTGAGACCCTAAAATGTCAGGACAGTACAGATACACCCCCACCCTCCACCAATGACCCCTTTTTGTAAAGATGACAGTCCAAGGTATTTAGTAAGAGGCATAGTGAGTATTTTGAAGCCCACAATAAATTTGGAAAATTAAGAATCCCCCCCCCCCCACAAAATTGTCATAATAACAAGTTATTTCTCACACATGGCATAGATAAACTTGCAGTTACACCCCAAAATATATTGCACTACTCCTCCTGAGTATGGTGATACCACGTGTGGGACTTTTCCACAGCCTGGCCCAACATGCAGGGAGCCCCATCGGGCGTTCTAGGAGCATAAATTACACATTTTGTTTCCTGACTACCCATCACATTTTTGAAGGCCCTGGGAGCACCAGGAAAATGGAATTAGATGTGCGCCAGATGATCGCTGGCAGATGATCAGTGGGACCGATGTGACAGATGATCAGTGGGACCGACGATCGGTGGGACCGATTTGACAGATGATCAGTGGGACCAATGTGACAGATGATCAGTGGGACCAATGTGACAGATGATCAGTGGGACCAATGTGACAGATGATCAGTGGGACCAATGTGACAGATGATCAGTGGGACCAATGTGACAGATGATCAGTGGGACCAATGTGACAGATGATCAGTGGGACCAATGTGACAGATGATCAGTGGGACCAATGTGACAGATGATCAGTGGGACCAATGTGACAGATGATCAGTGGGACCAATGTGACAGATGATCAGTGGGACCAATGTGACAGATGATCAGTGGGACCAATGTGACAGATGATCAGTGGGACCAATGTGACAGATGATCAGTGGGACCAATGTGACAGATGATCAGTGGGACCAATGTGACAGATGATCAGTGGGACCAATGTGACAGATGATCAGTGGGACCAATGTGACAGATGATCAGTGGGACCAATGTGACAGATGATCAGTGGGACCAATGTGACAGATGATCAGTGGGACCAATGTGACAGATGATCAGTGGGACCAATGTGACAGATGACCAGTGGGACCGACGATCGGTGGGACCGATGTGACAGATGATCAGTGGGACCGACGATCAGTGGGACCGATGTGACAGATGATCAGTGGGACCGATGTGACAGACAATCAGTGGGACCGATGTGACAGACAATCAGTGGGACCGATGTGACAGACAATCAGTGGGACCGATGTGACAGACAATCAGTGGGACCGATGTGACAGACAATCAGTGGGACCGATGTGACAGACAATCAGTGGGACCGATGTGACAGACAATCAGTGGGACCGATGTGACAGACAATCAGTGGGACCGATGTGACAGACAATCAGTGGGACCGATGTGACAGACAATCAGTGGGACCGATGTGACAGACGATCAGTGGGACCGATGTGACAGACGATCAGTGGGACCGATGTGACAGACGATCAGTGGGACCGACGATCAGTGGGACCGACGATCAGTGGGACCGACGATCAGTGGGACCGACGATCAGTGGGACCGACGATCAGTGGGACCGACGATCAGTGGGACCGACGATCAGTGGGACCGACGATCAGTGGGACCGACGATCAGTGGGACCGACGATCAGTGGGACCGACGATCAGTGGGACCGACGATCAGTGGGACCGATGTGGCAGACGATCAGTGGGACCGATGTGGCAGACGATCAGTGGGACCGATGTGGCAGACGATCAGTGGGACCGATGTGGCAGACGATCAGTGGGACCGATGTGGCAGACGATCAGTGGGACCGATGTGGCAGACGATCAGTGGGACCGATGTGGCAGACGATCAGTGGGACCGATGTGGCAGACGATCAGTGGGACCGATGTGGCAGACGATCAGTGGGACCGATGTGGCAGACGATCAGTGGGACCGATGTGGCAGACGATCAGTGGGACCGATGTGGCAGACGATCAGTGGGACCGATGTGGCAGACGATCAGTGGGACCGATGTGGCAGACGATCAGTGGGACCGATGTGGCAGATGATCAGTGGGACCGACGATCAGTGGGACCGATGTGACAGATGATCAGTGGGACCGATGTGACAGATGATCAGTGGGACCGATGTGACAGATGATCAGTGGGACCGATGTGACAGACGATCAGTGGGACCGATGTGACAGACAATCAGTGGGACCGATGTGACAGACAATCAGTGGGACCGATGTGACAGACAATCAGTGGGACCGATGTGACAGACAATCAGTGGGACCGATGTGACAGACGATCAGTGGGACCGACGATCAGTGGGACCGACGATCAGTGGGACCGACGATCAGTGGGACCGACGATCAGTGGGACCGACGATCAGTGGGACCGACGATCAGTGGGACCGACGATCAGTGGGACCGACGATCAGTGGGACCGACGATCAGTGGGACCGACGATCAGTGGGACCGACGATCAGTGGGACCGACGATCAGTGGGACCGATGTGGCAGACGATCAGTGGGACCGATGTGGCAGATGATCAGTGGGACCGACGATCAGTGGGACCGATGTGACAGATGATCAGTGGGACCGATGTGACAGATGATCAGTGGGACCGATGTGACAGATGATCAGTGGGACCGATGTGACAGACAATCAGTGGGACCGATGTGACAGACAATCAGTGGGACCGATGTGACAGACAATCAGTGGGACCGATGTGACAGACAATCAGTGGGACCGATGTGACAGACAATCAGTGGGACCGATGTGACAGACAATCAGTGGGACCGATGTGACAGACAATCAGTGGGACCGATGTGACAGACAATCAGTGGGACCGATGTGACAGACAATCAGTGGGACCGATGTGACAGACGATCAGTGGGACCGATGTGACAGATGATCAGTGGGACCGATGTGGCAGACAATCAGTGGGACCGATGTGGCAGACAATCAGTGGGACCGATGTGACAGACAATCAGTGGGACCGATGTGACAGACGATCAGTGGGACCGATGTGGCAGACGATCAGTGGGACCGATGTGGCAGACGATCAGTGGGACCGATGTGGCAGACGATCAGTGGGACCGATGTGGCAGACGATCAGTGGGACCGATGTGGCAGACGATCAGTGGGACCGATGTGGCAGACGATCAGTGGGACCGATGTGGCAGACGATCAGTGGGACCGATGTGGCAGACGATCAGTGGGACCGATGTGGCAGACGATCAGTGGGACCGATGTGGCAGACGATCAGTGGGACCGATGTGGCAGACGATCAGTGGGACCGATGTGGCAGACGATCAGTGGGACCGATGTGGCAGATGATCAGTGGGACCGACGATCAGTGGGACCGATGTGACAGATGATCAGTGGGACCGATGTGACAGATGATCAGTGGGACCGATGTGACAGATGATCAGTGGGACCGATGTGACAGACGATCAGTGGGACCGATGTGACAGACGATCAGTGGGACCGATGTGACAGACAATCAGTGGGACCGATGTGACAGATGATCAGTGGGACCGATGTGACAGACGATCAGTGGGACCGATGTGACAGACAATCAGTGGGACCGATGTGACAGACAATCAGTGGGACCGATGTGACAGACAATCAGTGGGACCGATGTGACAGACAATCAGTGGGACCGATGTGACAGATGATCAGTGGGACCGATGTGACAGACAATCAGTGTGACAGACGATCAGTGGGACCGACGATCAGTGGGACAGACGATCAGTGGGACCGACGATCAGTGGGACCGACGATCAGTGGGACCGACGATCAGTGGGACCGACGATCAGTGGGACCGACGATCAGTGGGACCGACGATCAGTGGGACCGACGATCAGTGGGACCGACGATCAGTGGGACCGACGATCAGTGGGACCGATGTGGCAGACGATCAGTGGGACCGATGTGGCAGACGATCAGTGGGACCGATGTGGCAGACGATCAGTGGGACCGATGTGGCAGACGATCAGTGGGACCGATGTGGCAGACGATCAGTGGGACCGATGTGGCAGACGATCAGTGGGACCGATGTGGCAGACGATCAGTGGGACCGATGTGGCAGACGATCAGTGGGACCGATGTGGCAGACGATCAGTGGGACCGATGTGGCAGACGATCAGTGGGACCGATGTGGCAGACGATCAGTGGGACCGATGTGGCAGACGATCAGTGGGACCGATGTGGCAGATGATCAGTGGGACCGACGATCAGTGGGACCGACGATCAGTGGGACCGACGATCAGTGGGACCGACGATCAGTGGGACCGACGATCAGTGGGACCGATGTGGCAGACGATCAGTGGGACCGATGTGGCAGACGATCAGTGGGACCGATGTTCAGTGGGACCGATGTGCGACAGGTTTTGGCGTTTTTTACTGTTTGGGGACACTAGCTGGGTGATCAGTGTGCAAAAAGCTGTAAAAAACAGTTCATACACACCGATCTCTAGCTAGCAGATCCGCTCTCCTTCTCCTCACTGACTCTGTGAAGAGAAGCAGGCAACGGCTCTTGGCTTACATTACATGACGGCCGTAATTGGACACAGCCAGCATGTGATCAGGAGGGCCAATCACAGAGCCCTCCTGCCGAGCAACGTGGCCCTGTCTCTGGGGTGCATGGGCACATCGGGATCGTGCCGCTGTGTGGGCACGCGATCCAGCTTCCTGTGACATCCCCCTCCCAGCCTGTTTACAACACATGATGGCTGTGATTGGACACAGCCATCATGTGATCAGGAGGGCAAATTACAGAGCCCTCCTGCCGATCCGAGATGCAGCGTGTCCGGGGGACATGCGCGCATCGGGAGCACGCGGCCGCGCGATCCCTCTCCTTGTGAAGGGCGTTCAGGAACATCCACGCAGACGGAGGAAGTGCCCACGCAGGCGGAGAAAGTGCCCACGCAGGCGGAGAAAGTGCCCACGCAGGCGGAGGAAGTGCCCACGCAGGCGGAGGAAGTGCCCACGCAGGCGGAGGAAGTGCCCACGCAGGCGGAGGAAGTGCCCACGCAGGCGGAGAAAGTGCCCACGCAGGCGGAGAAAGTGCCCACGCAGGCGGAGAAAGTGCCCACGCAGGCGGAGAAAGTGCCCACGCAGGCGGAGAAAGTGCCCACGCAGGCGGAGAAAGTGCCCGGGTGGGAAGTGGTTAAACTCTGACATTCACAGACATGAAGGGAATTGTATTTCCTAAACAACTAGATGGCCAAAGTTTGGAGACCCCTGCCTTGTTGGAAGATCAGGGAGGCAGGAGGGGGTGGACCAGCTTCCAGCACAATGGAAGTGTCAAGGTTGGCATAACAAGAGGCATGGCTGACTGTCTATGTTGAAGAATATTTAATGTATGGGTTTAAAGCCACTAGATGGCGCTGTGATCAGTATGATGATAAAATTAAAGGAAACGGTCTAAAGCCACTATTTGGTGCCCTTATCTGTAAGGTACCTAAAAGGCACCACATGGGTTTGTTGGCAATTTTAGAACTTGGCAAGCTTACTTTAAAGCTGAACCTGGCAGTTCTTTGTATAAAGTCCCCCGCCCCCCCACCCATTTTCTCACCTTGGGTGCCTCAATGGCCGTGTACGTTGCTCCTGGGGGGACCTGGTACCCCTCTGTGTACAGCTTGAAGTGGTGAATCAAGGACTCCATCGAGCGCTTTAAGAAATGGCAAAAATCCAGTATTAGCCAACAAGAAAACAATGTGATGCCGTGCTATATGGTGGCGTAGTACAAGGAAGGATCAGACTTTGTGCCCCTGCCCGGCCTCCCCTCTGGACTAATACACCCCCACTCATCAAAGACCACAAAATATGAGTAACATTCACTTGTTAGTGCAAACAGCAATGTACGGTAGGGGGCCCTTCTCCCACTGGCCAGCAATCTAAGGCTGGGGGGCCCTTCTCCCACTGGCCAGCAATCTAAGGCTGGGGGGCCCTTCTCCCACTGGCCAGCAATCTAAGGCTGGGGGGCCCTTCTCCCACTGGCCAGCAATCTAAGGCTGGGGGGCCCTTCTCCCACTGGCCAGCAATCTAAGGCTGGGGGGCCCTTCTCCCACTGGCCAGCAATCTAAGGCTGGGGGGCCCTTCTCCCACTGGCCAGCAATCTAAGGCTGGGGGGCCCTTCTCCCACTGGCCAGCAATCTAAGGCTGGGGGGCCCTTCTCCCACTGGCCAGCAATCTAAGGCTGGGGGGCCCTTCTCCCACTGGCCAGCAATCTAAGGCTGGGGGGCCCTTCTCCCACTGGCCAGCAATCTAAGGCTGGGGGGCCCTTCTCCCACTGGCCAGCAATCTAAGGCTGGGGGGCCCTTCTCCCACTGGCCAGCAATGTAAGGCTGGGGGGCCCTTCTCCCACTGGCCAGCAATGTAAGGCTGGGGGGCCCTTCTCCCACTGGCCAGCAATGTAAGGCTGGGGGGCCCTTCTCCCACTGGCCAGCAATCTAAGGCTGGGGGGCCCTTCTCCCACTGGCCAGCAATCTAAGGCTGGGGGGCCCTTCTCCCACTGGCCAGCAATCTAAGGCTGGGGGGCCCTTCTCCCACTGGCCAGCAATCTAAGGCTGGGGGGCCCTTCTCCCACTGGCCAGCAATCTAAGGCTGGGGGGCCCTTCTCCCACTGGCCAGCAATCTAAGGCTGGGGGGCCCTTCTCCCACTGGCCAGCAATCTAAGGCTGGGGGGCCCTTCTCCCACTGGCCAGCAATCTAAGGCTGGGGGGCCCTTCTCCCACTGGCCAGCAATCTAAGGCTGGGGGGCCCTTCTCCCACTGGCCAGCAATCTAAGGCTGGGGGGCCCTTCTCCCACTGGCCAGCAATCTAAGGCTGGGGGGCCCTTCTCCCACTGGCCAGCAATCTAAGGCTGGGGGGCCCTTCTCCCACTGGCCAGCAATCTAAGGCTGGGGGGCCCTTCTCCCACTGGCCAGCAATGTAAGGCTGGGGGGCCCTTCTCCCACTGGCCAGCAATGTAAGGCTGGGGGGCCCTTCTCCCACTGGCCAGCAATGTAAGGCTGGGGGGCCCTTCTCCCACTGGCCAGCAATGTAAGGCTGGGGGGCCCTTCTCCCACTGGCCAGCAATGTAAGGCTGGGGGGCCCTTCTCCCACTGGCCAGCAATGTAAGGCTGGGGGGCCCTTCTCCCACTGGCCAGCAATGTAAGGCTGGGGGGCCCTTCTCCCACTGGCCAGCAATGTAAGGCTGGGGGGCCCTTCTCCCACTGGCCAGCAATGTAAGGCTGGGGGGCCCTTCTCCCACTGGCCAGCAATGTAAGGCTGGGGGGCCCTTCTCCCACTGGCCAGCAATGTAAGGCTGGGGGGCCCTTCTCCCACTGGCCAGCAATGTAAGGCTGGGGGGCCCTTCTCCCACTGGCCAGCAATGTAAGGCTGGGGGGCCCTTCTCCCACTGGCCAGCAATGTAAGGCTGGGGGGCCCTTCTCCCACTGGCCAGCAATGTAAGGCTGGGGGGCCCTTCTCCCACTGGCCAGCAATGTAAGGCTGGGGGGCCCTTCTCCCACTGGCCAGCAATGTAAGGCTGGGGGGCCCTTCTCCCACTGGCCAGCAATGTAAGGCTGGGGGGCCCTTCTCCCACTGGCCAGCAATGTAAGGCTGGGGGGCCCTTCTCCCACTGGCCAGCAATGTAAGGCTGGGGGGCCCTTCTCCCACTGGCCAGCAATGTAAGGCTGGGGGGCCCTTCTCCCACTGGCCAGCAATGTAAGGCTGGGGGGCCCTTCTCCCACTGGCCAGCAATGTAAGGCTGGGGGGCCCTTCTCCCACTGGCCAGCAATGTAAGGCTGGGGGGCCCTTCTCCCACTGGCCAGCAATGTAAGGCTGGGGGGCCCTTCTCCCACTGGCCAGCAATGTAAGGCTGGGGGGCCCTTCTCCCACTGGCCAGCAATGTAAGGCTGGGGGGCCCTTCTCCCACTGGCCAGCAATGTAAGGCTGGGGGGCCCTTCTCCCACTGGCCAGCAATGTAAGGCTGGGGGGCCCTTCTCCCACTGGCCAGCAATGTAAGGCTGGGGGGCCCTTCTCCCACTGGCCAGCAATGTAAGGCAGGGGGCCCTTCTCCCACTGGCCAGCAATGTAAGGCTGGGGGCCCTTCTCCCACTGGCCAGCAATGTAAGGCTGGGGCCCTTCTCCCACTTTCCCTTGCTCTGAGTGTCAAAAATATTATTATATTAAATAAAAGAATAAATAATGTATCTAAAAGGTTTCCTAATGCACCATGAGCTGAAGATATTGGTTTTGCTGGGGTAGGAATGGGGGAAAGGAGGGTTGTTGGGGTTCCCCATGACCTGAAAGATGATCTCCAGGATTGACTTGCATCAAAAAAGTTAAGACAGGTTGTTCCCAAAGCATCGGCCACTCCCTGAGGGGGGATTTACTAAAGGCAAATAAATTGTACACTTTGCAAGTACAGTTGCTCCAGTTAGTAAATTAGGGGAAGTTCTGCTGACTTCCATCATCCAATCATGTGCAAGCAGAAATGCTGCCCGTCCTTTTCATAGACACCCACCTTCATCTCAGACCTCTTTGGGGGAGACACTTTGGCATCGTCCACCTTGATCTCTCCCTCAGGCATCTTGTTGAGGCATTGAAGGATGATCCTCAGGGACTGTCGCATCTCCTCCACGCGGCACAGGTACCTGGCAGGAGAGACGAGAGGTGTGTCATGGTGCAAGCCAATAAGCCCCGGTTCACATCTGTGCTGTGAATTTTACATACGTTTTAGGTGCCATTATAACTGAACGCTATACAGTGTGGGGTTTGCTAAAAGCATATAAAAAATGCAGCCAATAGGATTTTTTTTATCCCACTGCAAAGAATTGAATGCCATGAGCACAAAGCAAGGTCCATAAAGACATGGATAAGCGAGTTTGGGGTGGAGGAACTGGACTGGCCTGCACAGAGTCCTGACCTCAACCTGATAGAACACCTTTGGGATGAATTAGAGTGGAGACTGTGAGCCAGGCCTTCTCGTCCAACATCAGTGCCTGACCTCACAAATGCGCTTCTGGAAGAATGGTCAAACATTCCCATAGAGACACTCCTAAACCTTGTGGACGGCCTTCCCAGAAGAGTTGGAGCTGCAAAGGGCGGGGCCAACTCAATATTGAACCCTACGGACTAAGACTGGGATGTCATCAAAGTTCATGTGTGTGTAAAGGCAGGCGTCCAGGGGCATATCTACCGCAAGGCAAACAAGGCATTTGCCTTCGGCGGTATTTTTGAGGGGGCCGGATAGGGGGAACCCCTTGGTTTAGTATGGTGGGATAGGGAAGCCCCCCTCTCGTTCTCACCCCCTTACCTCTTCTCTCACCACCCTCTCTTTCAACCCCCCTACCTTTTCTCTCCCTCTCTCTCACCCCACCTCTCTCGCTCTCACCCCCTCTACCTCTTCTCTCCCTCTCTCACCCCCCTCTCTGAGCCCTCTCTATTTCACCCCCCCCTCTCTCACCCCCTCTCCCTGCTCACACCCCCTCTCTCCGCTCTCACACCCCCTCTCTCTCGCTCACACCCCTCTTTTTTCAACCCCCACCTCTTCTCTGCCTCCCTCTCACCCCTCTCTGCCCCCCCACTCTCTCACCTCTTCTCTCCCTCTCATCCCTCTCTCTCTCTTTCAACCCCCTACCTCTTCTCTCTCTCCCTCTCACCCCCACCCTCTCTTTTAACCCCCCTACCACTTCTCTCTCTCCCTCTCACCCCCACCCTCTCTTTTAACCCCCCTACCTCTTCTCTTCCTCTCTCTCACCCTCCCCCTCCTTTCTTCCCACTTCTGAAGTGGTGGAGCTCCAATAGGATGAGTTGGAGCCTAAAGAGGAAGGAGGTTGGGTTTACAGATGAAAGGGCTGGATCTGAAACAGGAAGGGGCGGGGCGCCCAATTTTAGTCTTGCCTGGGGCAGCACAAAACCAAAATTCACCATTGCAGGCATCCCAATACTTTTGACAATATAGTGTATACTTACATAGACTTAAACCAGGGGAAAAAAAATAATACAAATAAACTAAAAACAATAAAAGCTTTAGTGTGAGGTACAGATTTGGAGGTGCAGGTAAGCTACGAGCGGTGAGGAACCGCCATCGTGCCCTCTCACCTGTCATAACAGTCTCCTCTACTGCCAATGGGCACATCAAACTCCACCTGGTCGTAAACGTCGTACGGCTGAGACTTCCTCAGATCCCAATGGATGCCGGAACCTCGGAGCATCACGCCGCTGAGAGAGGGAAACAAGAGTTAGAGAAGGAGCATGGGGTTGGGGGGGTACCATGAACTGACATTGGGTCACCAGATCCACACCACACATCATCAATATACATTGACTGGAATTTTATTTTTACCAAACACACGTAGCAGAATACATTTCGGCCAAAATTTCTGAAGAAATTCGATTTTTTTTTATTTAATGTGCTTTATAGCAGAAAGTTTTTTTTTTCAAATTTTTCGGTCTTTGTTTATAGTGCAAAAAAAAAAAAAAAAAAAAGCTCTATTATTCTATAAATTTAATTTGGGTACAGTGCTGCATGACTGCGCAATTACCAGTTAAAAGTGCTAAATAGCAAAAAAATCTCCTGGTCATGAAAGCGCAGCTCCACCCAAAAGGGGGAAGCTCCGCTTGTTTGCCCCCCTCCCGTGCCACATTTGGCACATTGGGAGGGAGGGGGTACCAGGATCAGATGCTCACTACAACAGCAAACTGGAGTTCAGCTTTAAAGTGAAGTACGGGGCCCCGAGCAGCCGAATAAACAGGCCAGGAAAACATCAAGGAGTTTCCAATAGCTGGAAATATCCGAGATCAAATGCTGAGCCTTCCGGGACACACAGCCGGCCTTCTGTCAGAAAACAATTTGCACTTCCGTGTTGTACATCGCCACTGTTTATGATGTTGCCATACCTAAAACCGTAGTTCAGTGCGTCCTCTGCAGAGACGACTCCAATGTCCACCGTCCTGTTCTTCCAGATTCTGTTGTTGGTCAGCATCTGTAGGTCATGTGATGAGGAGGAATGAAAAACTATACAAAGTCTACAGCTCCCCATCCTTCAATCTATACCACTTCAATAATCATATAAAAAGAGAGTCCTGTACAACTGCTGTGCCCATTATGAAGGGTTCCCACCATCCCTGTGCTGAGTTCACAGGTCTGTACATCCGCTGTGCCCATTATGAGGAGTTCCCACCATCCCTGTGCTGAGTTCCCGGGTCTGTACACCTGCTGTGCCCATTATGAGGGGTTCCCACCATCCCTGTGCTGAGTTCCCGGGTCTGTACACCCGCTGTGCCCATTATGAGGGGTTCCCACCATCCCTGTGCAGAGTTCCTGGGTCTGTACCCCCGCTGTGCCCATTATGAGGGGTTCCCACCATCCCTGTGCTGAGTTCCCGGGTCTGTACACCCAATGTGCCCATTATGAGAGGTTCCCACCATCCCTGTGCAGAGTTCCCGGGTCTGTACACCCACTGTGCCCATTATTTGGGGTTCCCACCATCCCTGTGCTGAGTTCCCGGGTCTGTACACCCAGGGCCGGTGCTAGACTATTTTGCGCCCTAGGCGAGATCAGCTACTTGCTGATCATTTCTATAACTCTATACGGTATAGAAAGGGCGCAAAACAGTCTAGCACCGTCCCTATCTATACCCCCCCCCCTCCCGTGATGTTTGTTTCCCCCTCATTGAACTGCTGTACACAGCAAGCATAGTTGCCAACATTTTTTTATTTTTTTTTAGAGAACTGGGTAACAGCAGGGGACTGGACGACAGCAGATGGCTGAGTGGCAGCAGGGCAGAGGACTGGGCGACAGCGGGGGGCTGGGCGACAGAGTACTGGGTGAAATTGGGTTGAAAACTGCTCTGCCCAGTAACTCACAATCAGGACAGTGCTACAGGAGATACAAGATACCATCTTGATCTTTGTCAGCTAACAGCACTTTTTACTTCTATGTAAATGTCTAAAGATAGAAGTAATAAAGATAACAAAGATCAAGATGGTATTTGTTTCTTCCTGTAGCACTGTCCTGAGTGTGAGTTACTGGGCAGAGCAAGTTTTCAACCCAATTTCTCCCAGTCCAGTGGCTGCAAAGACAAAACTAAATTTTTAGAGCCTTTTTTTTTTTAACCTCCATGTTGCTCTGCCCAGAAGGACCACACAATCTTCCCTGACTCCAGCTGCTCTGCCCCCCGCCCCCCCAGTGACATACGGGATTAGCCCTTGCGAGTCCCGACCAGAGACCATGAAGGAGGCGGCCAGCTCTTCTGCATCAGAGCCCTGAGCCGCCGAACAGCTCTGCAGCTGGGGGAGCCGGGGGAGGGATCTGTCAGTGTACTGCATGTGATAGTTCCCTCCCCGCGGCCCTGCACGATCCCCGGCAGCGGACATTTCCTCCTCTCCTCCGGACCTCCAGTACACACTCCTGCAGATCTGCCACACAGGGACATCGGCTCCAGAGGTTACATCCAGCGGGAATGAGGAGGTGACAGTCCATGGCTGCGCCCTAGGCGACTGCCTTAACCGCCTAGTGGTAGCGCCGGCCTTGTGTAACCTGCTGTGCCCATTATGAGGGGTTCCTACCATCCCTGTGCCGAGTTCCCGGGTCTGTACCCCCGCTGTGCTCATTATGAGGAGTTCCCACCATCCCTATGCTGAGTTCCCAGGTCTGTACACCCGCTGTGCCCATTTCTCAGTGGCTCCCCCATCACTGGGCCCTAACCCCTGTCACAGGGCATTCCAACCTCAGTTGCACTCACCTCCTCCAACTCATCCAGACGGATGGAGAAGTTCTTTATGAACTCGTAGATGTCGTCCATCAGACCGAGTGGCATGTCCTAGAAAACAAGAACTGACCATCAGGCTCTCGGGTTATAGTGGCAGGTCAGGTGTGCAGGACTTGAGTCCGCCCATCTCTCTTACCTGGTGTACTCCCCCCGGGCGGACGTAAGCAGCGTGCATCCTCGCACCAGAAACTCGCTCGTAAAATTCGAACATCTGAAGGGGACGAGAAAGAAAATAAGTCCCACAGCAAGGATTGGAAATGGTTTCAGGTCTCAGACCGGGCTGCGTTAACAAGAAGGACCATGCATGGTCGAGGTACCCAGAATCCTTCTGATCCTTGGATTTGAGGCACAGAGCTTGAGTCCAAATCACATGCAGCCTGTTGCACGGATTATGGCACCCCCAGCTGCCAGGCTAAGAGTGTTGTATGTTTTGAGGGATGCAAGGGGTGCAATGTTGATCACTGCGACCCAGCCACAAGTCATGCGATTACAGAAGAGGAAGACACGCCTACTTTTAAAGATGTCAGCAAGTGCGATGTATTCCTCCAGGACACAAGCAGGTGTAACCTGCCATTAAATTTCCAAAAATCCTTGCTAGAGCCCCGGCTGTCCGAAGCAAGCAAGGTGCCATTTGTTGTGTCACACGTTACCTTTTCTCGCTCTTCAAACAGCCAGAAAAATGGCGTCATGGCCCCGACATCTAAAGCGTGACAGCCCACCGCCATGACGTGATTTAGAATACGAGTGATTTCCCCGAACAGGACTGCGACGGGGAAAAAAAAAAGAAAATGTGGAAAAACAGGATTAATAGATAGGAGTGACCCTTTACACCTCCATACTTAAAGGGTTAGTTCACATCTTTAACCCCTTCCTGTCCGGCCTACTGCAAAATGAAGGCTGGGCGGGAGCCCTTTCGGGGTGGACGTCATGCGATTTCCTCCCAGGATCAGACCGCACTCCGGCGCAATCTGTTACCCACCGGACACAGCAGATGATAGATCCGTGTACCGGCCCGCTGCCCGTACCTTATGTTATTTCCAATCACAGCAGATCACTTTGATTCATGCCATTCATTGCATACTATTGTGTTGATCTCTGTGATTGGTCACAGTGATCACATGGTGCAGACAGGGCCAATCACAGCCTATCTGTACCATGTGATTAGCTGTGGCCAATACAACAATACACACTGATAGAATTTATTTTATTCATCAAAAATGGTTGCTTATAACAGTGATTACTGTTATAAGCAATCAGTGTGTAAAAAAAAAAAAAAAAAAAAATTGTAAGAAATATTATATATATTCTGATCACGTCCTCATAGAAGTAGTGTTACTATGGTAAAAAATATTTTAGATGTTTTCTCGCCATAATGGCTAGGGATGGTGACACCAGGACCCGGAAGTGGCGTTTTACGAGTCGCTTTTGGGTTAATAGAAGTGGAAATTAGTAAACAGAGGTTCAACTGACCCCTCTCCTCTACCCGGCAACACTCGTCATGCCAGTCCCGGATCCATGTGGCAATTACTATGTAAAAAATGTTTGTTTGTTGTATGGATGTGACAAATATCCGCACATTCAGAATGAAAATTGACATATTTCCTCTATTATGTGCGATTCCTATATGAGCAGTGCCACCTAGTGGCCAAAGTATGTATATATTTCATCTCTCTCTTTCCCCTTCTCTCTCCCTCCCCTTTCCCTCTCTCTCTCCCCCCTTCTCTCTTTCCTTCTCGCTCTCTCCCCTCTCACTTTCCTTCTCCCCGCCCCTCTCTTTCCTTCTCTCTCCATTTCCTTCTCTCTCCCCTTCTCCTCTCTCTTTCCTTCTTTCTCACTTTCCTTCTCTCTCCCCCTACTTTTTCCTTCCCCCCCATGCTCTCTTCTCTTTCCTTTCTTCTCACTTTCCTTCTCGCTTTCCCCTCTTCTCTTTCTGTCCATCTCGCTCTCTCTCTTCTTCTCCCCCCCCCCACTCTTTCCTTCTCTCTCCCCCCTCTCTCTCTCTCCCCTCTCTCTCTCACTTTCCTTCTCCGCCCTCTCTTTCCCTCTCTCTCCATTTCCTTCCTTCTCTCTCCCCCCCCATCTCTTTATTGCCTTCTCTCTCTCCATCTCTCTCAACTCTCTCTTTCCTTCTCCCCCTCTCTCTCTTTCCTTCTCACTTTCTCCTCACCCTCTCTTCTCCTCTCCCCCCTTTCCTTCCTCCCCCCCCCCCTTCTCTGTCCACCTCTCTCCATTTCCTTCTCTTTCTTTCCTTTCTCTTTCCCTCTCTCCCCTTTTCCTTCTCCGCCCCCCCTCTTTCCCTCTCTTTCCATTTCCTTCCTCCTCCCCCCCCCCATCTCTTTATTGCCTTCTCTCTCTCTCTCGCCATCTCTCCCCCCTCTCTCTCTCTCCTTCTCACTTTCTCCCCACCCTCTCTTCTTCTCCTCTCCCCCCCTTTCCTTCCTCCCCCCCCTTCTCTCTGTCCATCTCTCTCTCTCTCCCCCCTCTCTCACTTTCCTTCTCCGCCCCCTTTTCCTTCCTTCTCTCTCTCCCCCCATCAATCTATTGCCTTCTCTCTCTCTCTTTCTCTGTCCATCTCTTTCCTCCCCCCTCTCTCTCCTTCCTTCTCACTTTCTACCCCCCCCTTTCCTTCCTTCTCTCCCCATTTATTTCTCTCTCTTTCTCTGTCCATCTCTCTCCCCCCCCTCTCTCTCTCTTTCCTTTATTCTCTCCCCATTTCCTTCTCTCTTTCCCTCTCTCTCTCTATTTCCTTCTCTCTTTCCCTCTCTATTTCCTTCTCTCTTTCTCTGTCCATTTCTCTCTCTTTCCTTCTCCCCCTCTCTTTCCTTTATTCTCTCCCCATTTCCTTCTCTCTTTCCCTCTCTCTCTCTATTTCCTTCTCTCTTTCCCTCTCTATTTCCTTCTCTCTTTCTCCGTCCATTTCTCTCTCCCCCCTCTCTCTTCCCCCCCTCTCTCTCCTTCCTTTTCTCTCTCTCTCCCCCACACACATTATACATATATTTTTTCTGATTGAGAGATTTCTAGAAAAAAAAAAAAAAAAAAACCCAATATGGCCCCTCGGTGGGCTGACAATATGGGGAACACACACATTAGAGAAACTACAGCAATTTTCCTCCCGATTGTGGGAAGGATTGTCATACAATCGCCCCCATAGTGTCCCCCCAGGTCGGGTCACATCTACTTCACCATTAAAGTCTCTCAGCCATCTTTACAGGGTTTTAAAGGGTTTAAAATGGAATATTGAGGTCAACCTGCTGTGTCCCGCCTCCCCTCCCCCGGCACTGCAGTCCCAGCACACCGCAGCTTCCAGGAACACCTACCTCTGATCCACTTGGCTCTGATTGGTGGCTCGATGTTCAGAAGCTTCTCTACAGCCAGAGAGTAGCACTGCTCGTTACACATCATGGAGACGTAGTCCAGGCGGTCGAAGTACGGCAAGGCCTGGAACGCCAAACAAGAGCCGAGTTACGCAAATATCAAACATGCCTTGATGGGCGGGTGTTAGTCTGGAGGAGTGGGCGGACCTAAGCAGGCTGTATTTGCATAAATAACGCCCACATCTGATGTGCTAGACCTAGCCCATTACCTGCAGGTAGGTCTTGTATTCGATGAGCTTCTCGGTGCCGCGGTGCAGCAGTCCTATGTGGGGGTCGCACCTCTTCACCGACTCTCCGCTCAGCTCCATGACCAGGCGCAGCACGCCGTGAGCGGCGGGGTGCTGGGGCCCGAAGTTGATGGTCAGGGTGGATACGTCCTTCTGTGCCGGGGGGTCCTTGTCTGCCCAAAGGAAAAACACATTTATTATAAAATGAGCCTAGTCTGAGAGGATGTCATCAGTCTGCTGCAGGAGGAGGCATTTTCTCAGTCTCCCCTCCCCTCAGCGATCAGACTGTACACTGTAACACAAAAGTCACCTCCAGATCACAGTCCAAAGATGGCAGCCAAGACCACTCACCATGCCAGGGGGAGGGCGGCATCTTCAACTGGGCCTCAGTAGTCGGGTACAGGACGGCGCGGCTGTACGGCTCCATCCACTCCGTGTCCGGCTGCCATTGCTTCCCTCTGCAGGAGGGTGATGATAGATCCTTAATGCAGGACAATGGGGACCCCCCCCCCGTATATATAATGTGCCATCTACATTGGGGAGTCAGTCCCCTCCCCCACATCGTACTGTATATACAATGCTAATTGGGGTGTCTGACCCCTCCCCATATACACAATATTATCCCCATTACAGACTCCTCCCAATGTCACCACCCCCTTTAGTGACACCCCACCCTTTCCTACACACTCCACCCCCTTACAGACTCCTCCCCATGTCACCCCCCTATCAAATTCCACCCCATGTCACCCCACCTTACACACTCTGCCCCTGTCACGCCCCTATGCACACACACTCCGCCTCCTGTCACCCCCCTCTATAATCACACTCCGCCCGTCACCCCCCCCTATACACACACTCCGCCCCGTCACCCCCCCCCTATACACACACTCCGCCCCGTCACCCCCCCCTATACACACACACTCCGCCCCGTCACCCCCCCCTATACACACACACTCCGCCCCGTCACCCCCCCCATACACACACACTCCGCCCCGTCACCCCCCCTATACACACACTCCGCCCCGTCACCCCCCCTATACACACACTCCGCCCCGTCACCCCCCCCTATACACACACTCCGCCCCGTCACCCCCCCTATACACACACACTCCGCCCCGTCACCCCCCCCTATACACACACACTCCGCCCCGTCACCCCCCCTATACACACACTCCGCCCCGTCACCCCCCCCTATACACACACTCCGCCCCGTCACCCCCCCCTATACACACACTCCGCCCCGTCACCCCCCCTATACACACACTCCGCCCCGTCACCCCCCCCTATACACACACTCCGCCCCGTCACCCCCCCTATACACACACTCCGCCCCGTCACCCCCCCTATACACACACTCCGCCCCGTCACCCCCCCTATACACACACTCCGCCCCGTCACCCCCCCTATACACACACTCCGCCCCGTCAACCCCCTATACACACACTCCGCCCCGTCAACCCCCTATACACACACTCCGCCCCGTCACCCCCCCCATACACACACTCCGCCCCTGTCACCCCCCCTCATACACACACTCCGCCCCGTCACCCCCCCCTATACACACACTCCGCCCCGTCACCCCCCCTATACACACACTCCGCCCCGTCACCCCCCCCTATACACACACTCCGCCCCGTCACCCCCCCCTATACACACACTCCGCCCCGTCACCCCCCCCTATACACACACTCCGCCCCCTGTCACCCCCCCTCATACACACACTCCGCCCCCTGTCACCCCCCCTCATACACACACTCCGCCCCCTGTCACCCCCCCTCATACACACACTCCGCCCCCTGTCACCCCCCCTCATACACACACTCCGCCCCCTGTCACCCACCCTTATACACACACTCCGCCCCCTGTCACCCCCCCTTATACACACACTCCGCCCCGTCACCCCCCCTATACACACACTCCGCCCCATCACCCCCCTCATACACACACTCCGCCCCCTGTCACCCCCCTTATACACACACTCCGCCCCCTGTCACCCCCCCCTTATACACACACTCCACCCCCTGTCACCCCCCCTATACACACACTCCGCCCCCTGTCACCCCCCCTATACACACACTCCGCCCCCTGTCACCCCCCCTATACACACACTCCGCCCCCTGTCACCCCCCCTATACACACACTCCGCCCCCTGTCACCCCCCCCTATACACACACTCCGCCCCCTGTCACCCCCCCCTATACACACACTCCGCCCCCTGTCACCCCCTACACACACACTCCGCCCCCTGTCACCCCCTATACACACACACTCCGCCCCCTGTCACCCCCTATACACACACACTCCGCCCCCTGTCACCCCCTATACACACACACTCCGCCCCCTGTCACCCCCCTATACACACACACTCCGCCCCCTGTCACCCCCGTATACACACACTCCGCCCCTGTCACCCCCCTATACACACACACTCCGCCCCCTGTCACCCCCCTATACACACACTCCGCCCCCTGTCACCCCCCTATACACACACTCCGCCCCCTGTCACCCCCCTATACACACACTCCGCCCCCTGTCACCCCCCTATACACACACTCCGCCCCCTGTCACCCCCCTATACACACACTCCGCCCCCTGTCACCCCCCTATACACACACTCCGCCCCCTGTCACCCCCCTATACACACACTCCGCCCCCTGTCACCCCCCTATACACACACTCCGCCCCCTGTCACCCCCCTATACACACACTCCGCCCCCTGTCACCCCCCTATACACACACTCCGCCCCGTCACCCCCCTATACACACACTCCGCCCCGTCACCCCCCTATACACACACTCCGCCCCGTCACCCCCCCTATACACACACTCCGCCCCGTCACCCCCCCTATACACACACTCCGCCCCGTCACCCCCCCTATACACACACTCCGCCCCGTCACCCCCCCCTATACACACAGTCTGCCTTCTTTCACCCCTTTGCACACACTCCACCCCTGTCACCTCCCATATACACACACTCCACCCGTCACCCCCCTATACACACACTCCGCCCCTGTCACCCCCCCTATACACACACTCCGCCCCCTGTCACCCCCTATACACACACTCCGCCCCTGTCACCCCCCCTATACACACACTCCGCCCCCTGTCACCCCCCCTATACACACACTCCGCCCCCTGTCACCCCCCTATACACACACTCCGCCCCCTGTCACCCCCCTATACACACACTCCGCCCCCTGTCACCCCCCTATACACACACACTCCGCCCCCTGTCACCCCCCTATACACACACTCCGCCCCGTCACCCCCTAAACACACACTCCGCCCCCTGTCACCCCTATACACACACACTCCGCCCCTGTCACCCCCCTATAATCACACTCCGCCCCGTCACCCCCCCTATAATCACACTCCGCCCCTGTCAGCCCCCTATACACACACACTCCGCCCCTGTCACCCCCCTACACACACACACTCCGCCCCTGTCACCCCCTATACACACACACACACACACTCCGCCCCTGTCACCCCCCCTATACACCCTCCGCCCCGTCACCCCCTATACACACACACACACTCCGCGCCCCCCCCCCCCCACGCAGACACTCCGCCCCTGTCACCCCCTATACACACACTTCGCCCCCTGTCACTCCCCGCCCCCTGTCACTCCCCCTATACACACACTCTGCCCCGTCACTCCCCCTATACACACATGCCTCCCCTGTCACCCCTATACACACTCCGCCCCGTCACCCCCTATACACACACACTCCGCCCCCTGTCACCCCCTATACACACACTCCGCCCCCTGTCACCCCCCTATACACACACACTCCGTCCCCTGTCAACCCCCTATACACACACACTCCGTCCCCTGTCAACCCCCTATACACACACACTCCGCCCCTGTCACCCCCTATACACACACACTCCGCCCCCTGTCACCCCCCTATACACACACACACACTCCGCCCCCTGTCACCCCCTATACACACACACACACTCCGCCCCCTGTCACCCCCTATACACACACACACTCCGCCCCCTGTCACCCCCCTATACACACACACACTCCGCCCCCTGTCACCCCCCTATACACACACACTCCGCCCCCTGTCACCCCCCTATACACACACACTCCGCCCCCTGTCACCCCCCTATACACACACACTCCGCCCCGTCACCCCCCTCTACACACACTCCGCCCCTGTCACCCCCTATACACACACACACTCCGCCCCCTGTCACCCCCTATACACACACACACTCCGCCCCCTGTCACCCCCTATACACACACACACTCCGCCCCCTGTCACCCCCTATACACACACACACACTCCGCTCCCTGTCACCCCCCCTATAATCACACTCCGCCTCGTCACCCCCCCTATGCACACACTTCGCCCCCCGTCACCCCTATACACACACTTCGCCCCCCGTCACCCCCCTATACACACACTCCTCCCCCTGTCACGCCCCCTATACACACTCCGCCCCCTGTCACCCCCCTATAATCACACTTCGCCCCCCGTCACCCCCCCTATACACACACTCCTCCCCCTGTCACGCCCCCTATACACACTCCGCCCCCTATACACACACACTCCGCCCCTGTCACCCCCCTATACACACACACACACACTCCGCCCCCTGTCACCCCCCCTATACACCCTCCACCCCGTCACCCCCTATACACACACACACACACACTCCACCCCCCCCCCCACGCACACACTCCGCCCCTGTCACCCCCTATACACACTCCCCGCCCCCTGTCACTCCCCCTATACACACACACTCCGCCCCCTGTCACTCCCCCTATACACACATGCCTCCCCTGTCACTCCCCGCCCCCTGTCATTCCCCCTATACACACACACTCCGCCCCCTGTCACCCCCTATACACACACTTCGCCCCCTGTCACCCCCCTATACACACACACTCCGCCCCCTGTCACCCCCCTATACACACACACTCCGCCCCCTGTCACCCCCTATACACACACACTCCGCCCCCTGTCACCCCCCTATACACACACACACACACACTCCGCCCCCTGTCACCCCCCTATACACACACACACTCCGCCCCCTGTCACCCCCCTATACACACACACTCCGCCCCCTGTCACCCCCCTCTACACACACTCCGCCCCCTGTCACCCCCCTCTACACACACTCCGCCCCTGTCACCCCCTATACACACACACACTCCGCCCCCTGTCACCCCCTATACACACACACACTCCGCCCCCTGTCACCCCCTATACACACACACACTCCGCCCCCTGTCACCCCCTATACACACACACACTCCGCCCCCTGTCACCCCCTATACACACACACACTCCGCCCCCTGTCACCCCCTATACACACACACACTCCGCCCCCTGTCACCCCCTATACACACACACACTCCGCCCCCTGTCACCCCCTATACACACACACACACACTCCGCCCCCTGTCACCCCCCCTATAATCACACTCCGCCTCGTCACCCCCCCTATGCACACACTTCGCCCCCCGTCACCCCTATACACACACACTTCGCCCCCCGTCACCCCCCTATACACACACTCCTCCCCCTGTCACGCCCCCTATACACACTCCGCCCCTGTTACCCCCCTATAATCACACTCCGCCCCGTCACCCCCCCTATAATCACACTTCGCCCCCCGTCACCCCCTATACACACGCTCCTCCCCCTGTCACGCCCCCTATACACACTCCGCCCCCCTATACACACACACTCCGCCCCTGTCACCCCCCTATACACACACACACACACTCCGCCCCCTGTCACCCCCCTATACACACACACACTCCACCCCCCCCACGCACACACTCCGCCCCTGTCACCCCCTATACACACACTTCGCCCCCTGTCACTCCCCACCCCCTGTCACTCCCCCTATACACACACACTCCGCCCCCTGTCACTCCCCCTATACACACATGCCTCCCCTGTCACTCCCCGCCCCCTGTCATTCCCCCTATACACACACACTCCGCCCCCTGTCACCCCCTATACACACACTTCGCCCCCTGTCACCCCCCCTATAATCACACTCCGCCCCGTCACCTCCCCTATACACACACTTTGCCCCCCGTCACCCCCTATACACACACACTCCTCCCCCTGTCACGCCCCTATACACACACTCCGCCCATGTCACGCCCCCTATACACACACTCCTCCCCTGACACCCCCCCTATACACACACTCCGCCCCTTATACACACACTCCGCCCCTGTCACTCCCCCTATACACACACTCCTCCCCCTGTCATTCCTCCCCATGTCACCCTCTTCCTCTCTATATTGGGGTGTCACTCCCCTTCCCCTCTGTCACCCCTCAGATCCTCACCTGACTGACTGGCTCGCCCGCAGCCACCTCCCGGCCAGTAGCTCTGAAGGTGCCCGCAGTCTCCCCAAAGCTCTGAGCGCCGCCATCTTCCTGCACCGCGCACTGCCTACCGGGAACTTCCGCCCCCAGCGCTTGGGCTTCAAACACCGTCAGGGAAGGCGGCATGATGTCACTTCCGTCTGTCACAGCGCTCGGGCGGCCATCTTTGTTGTGGTTTCAGTTTATCTATTAGCATTAGCCATTCAAGTGAACTTGGATTCTTTTTCCAGAAAGACGGGAGGGGGAGGGGAGTTATCGTGGTGACTATAAGGGGTCTAAAATGTTGGGTAATAGGCGGGGGGTGTGACCCTAATAGTTTAATGCCCCCCCCCAAATAATTGTCCCCCCCTGTATATGTGACCTCGTCACAGACAGTCATACCAACGCTCAGATTTTGGCAAATTGGAGTTTTCAGCAGAACACCGGACATGTGCCATGGTGCGTTGACTTGTGGGACATTTAGTCCAAAATTAATAAATTATTAATTAATTTATTAATTGTTTTATTATATTTATGATTCATTATTATTAATTAATTCATTTATTAGAATTATTCATTATTATTATTGTAAATTTGCTTATTGATAATTCATTTATTAATTGTTTTATTATATTTATGATTAATTATTATTAATTAATTCATTTATTAGAATTATTTATTATTATTATTATTGTAAATTTGCTTATTGATAATTCATTTACTATGTTTATTATTGATCATTAATCTATTTATTATATATATATATTATTCATTATTATTATTGTTATTATTATTATGTTATTTATTATATGTATTATTCTTCATTGTGAATTATTTTATTTATTTATTATTAATTAACTTATAATACATTTATAATTTAAAACATTTAAAATAATAATAATAATAATTATTTGTAATTTATTACAATTATTATGGTGTATTTTTTTTATTGTTAATTACTTAAATTATTTTTATTTTTATCATTATTAATAATTAAACTATTATATTGAATATTAGTTTGTATATTGTATTTATTATGATGATCATTATTTGGGTTATATTCATTATTTATGTATTATTAACGATTCTTTTTTATTTATTCTTAATTAATTTATTATAAATGATAAATTTTAATAATTTATAATAATAATAATAATAATAATAATACATAAAGAAGGAATATAACCAAAATAATCATCATAATAATACTAAATATATTATATCAATTAATATTCAATATAATAAATTGTGATTTATTCTTATTATTACTATTATTATTATTATTATTATTATTAAAAATAATAATAAAAATAATAATAATTATAGTTAATTTATTATATTAAAAATCCATTTATATTTTTTATTTATTATGATGATGATTATTTTGGTTTATTCATTATTAATTTATTATTAATTATTTTATTTATTCTTAATAATTTATTATACATTATTAATTTTATTAATTTAAAATAATAATAACATTAATAATAATAATAATAATAATAATAACTATTATTATTATTTTAAATGTATTACAATTATTATTGTATATTATTTATTTGTTTATTGTTAATTAAATTATTATTATTATTATTATTAATAATAATGAATTAATTATATTGAATACTTATTTATATATTATATTTATTATGATGATTATATTTATTTTTTATTATATTCATTATTTATTTATTATCAATTATTTTGTTTATTAAAAAATGTATTTATTAAATTTAATATTGCAGGCAGGGGAGGGGGCAGGGACTTAAATTTTAAATAACGCACGACCCAGGTTTTCTAATGCAACACACTTCCGCTGTGGCGCACTACAATGCAAATGCGTTGGGGTGCCACCCAGAATGAATGGCGCTGCGTTGCACCAACGCATGTAATGTGCAATGACGCATTTTGTGGTATCGCAGTAGGTGCAACTCGGTGTCAACGAATGACCTCTTCAAGTTTCTTTTTCATAGGACAGTTGGGGGTCATCCTCAGCAGATCTAACTTACAGGATAAGGCGGAATCATTTCTCAGTACTAACAATTGACCACCAGGGGGCACCGTCTAATCAGGTATTACTGTACATAGCGTGCAGAACTACAGTCTAGTACAGCGCCCTGAAAAAGTATTCATACCCCTTGAAATTTCCCACATTTTGTCATCTTACAACCAAAAACGTAAATGTATTTTATTGGGATTTTATGTGATGGACCAACACAAAGTGTCACATAATTGTGAAGTGGAAGGAAAATGATAAATGATACATTTATTCTTAATTAATTTATTATAAATTAATAGTTTTATTCATTAAAAACAATAATTTTAATAATAATAATATTTTTAATAATAATAGTTATTATTATTATTGTATTATAATTATTATTGTATATTATTTTTTTATTTATTGTTAATTTTTAAAAATATATATTATTATCCTTATTAATAATACATTTATTATGTTGAATATTTATTTATATATTATCTGAACAGAGACGTTTTGGTGGGATTTTCAAGGGTGCCAGAAAACAAGTAATACCGATATTCCAGTATATATAAAATAACAGTAATTTTATTGTTACATACAACACATAATTAAAAGATTTGTTATGCTTTAAATAGACATAGACATTGGAGACATCTTGTCTTTGAAAAAGGTTTTATCTAGTCACTGGAAGGTGACAAATAGATGGTGTTATCCAAACATGTTTCGCCACCATGGGCTTCTTCAGGGGAATATATTAAAGGCAAAGGATGTATCACTGCATAAAACAAAACATAATTTAGAACAGATACAACAACAATTTACAAAGCACATTCAATTTAAATGTCAGCCGCCATGCTCCATATCCTTACCACTCACCCACATCAGGTCTCGCCTGCCTCTAACCGGATGCCAAGCATATGGCACATATAAGGGCCAGCAATGGCCCAGTAAGACCAAGCTGGAATATATATATTTATTTATATATTATATTTGTTATGATGATGATGATGATTATTTTTATTGTATTCATTATTTATTTATTATTAATTATTTTATCTATTAAAAAATTAATTTAATATATTTAATATTGCAGGGACCTAAATTTAAAATCATGCCTGATGCAGTTAATATTATTATTAGTATTACTATTATTATTATTAATGTATTATAATTGTTATTGTATATTATTTATTTGTAATTAATTAAAAGAAGATATTATTATTATCATTAATAATAATTAATTATTATATTGGATATGTATTTATATATTACATTGTTTATGTTTTTTTATTTATTTTATTTACTCTTTATTGGAAAGACTGTTGAAATTATACAGCACACAACAGCTTCATTCTTCAAAACATACAAATATATACATTTTTCTTAATCTTCCCTTATTACCCTGTTTCCCCTATCCCCCCCTCCCCTCTACTCTACTACCCCCTCCCCTCTCTACTCTACTACCCCCCCCCCCCGGGTCTGCCCTTTCCTTCCTCTTTCCTCTGCTTTTTCTCCTCACTCTTTCCTTTCCTTTTTTCCTTCTACTTTCCTTTCTCCTTCTCTCCTTTTTCTTTCTTACTCTGTTTTATTGTTTATCTTTTTCTGTCAGTCCCTTCGCATATTTATCTGACAGTTTGAAATTTCTCAATTTTTCCCATTTTACTCTATTACTTTCCCCCCCTTCTACATTGTTTATGATGATGATAATTATTTTTATTGTATTCATTATTTATTTATTATTAATTATTTTATCTATTTAAAAATGGATTTATTATATTTAATATTGCAGGGACCTAAATTTAAAATCATGCCTGGCACAGTTATCATTATTATTATTATTATTATTAATAATGTATTTTAATTGTTATTGTATATTATTTATTTATTTATTTGTAATTAATTGGAAAAAAATATTATTATTATCATTATTATTAATTAATTTATTATATTGGATATTTATTTATATATTACATTGTTTATGATGATGATGATTATTTTTATTGTATTTTCTATTTATTTATTATTAATTATTTTATGTATTAAAACATTGATTTATTATATTTAATATTGCAGGGACCTAAATTTAAAATAATGCCTGGCACAGTTATTATTATTATTATTATTACTATTATTATTATTATTAATTTATTATAATTGTTATTGTATATTATTTATATGTAATTAATAAAAAAAAGATATTATTATTACTATCATTATTAATAATTCATTTTTTATATTGAATATTTATTTATATATTACATTGTTTATGATGATGATGATTCTTTTTTATTATTTAATTATTTTATCTATTTAAAAATTGTTTTATTATATTTAATATTGCAGGGATCTAAATTTAAAATCATGCCTGGCACAGTTATTATTAATAATATTATTACTATTATTAATGTATTATAATTTTTATTGTATATTATTTATTTGTAATTAATTAAAAAAAATATTATTATCATTATTAATAATTAATTTATTATATTGGATATTTATTTATATATTACATTGTTTATGATGATGATGATTATTTTTATTGTATTAATTATTTATTTATTATTAATTATTTTATCTATTTAAAAATTGATTTATTATATTTAATATTACAGGGACCTAAATTTAAAATCATGCCTGGCACAGTTATTATTATTATTACTATTATTATTATTATTATTATTATCAATGTATTATAATTGTTATTGTATATTGTTTATATGTAATTAATAAAAAAATATTATTATTACTATCATTATTAATAATACATTTTTTATATCTATTGAATATTTATTTATATATTACATTGTTTATGATGATGATGATTATTTTTTATTGTATTAATTATTTATTTATTATTAATTATTTTATCTATTTAAAAATTGATTTATTATATTTAATATTACAGGGACCTAAATTTTAAATCATGCCTGGCACAGTTATTATTATTATTATTATTATTATTATTAATGTATTATAATTGTTATTGTATATTATTTATTTGTAATTAATTAAAAAAATATATTATTATTACTATCATTATTAATAATACATTTTTTATATTAAATATTTATTTATATATTACATTGTTTATGATGATGATGATGATGATTTTTCATTGTATTCATTATTTATTATTTATTATTTTATCTATTTAAAAATAGATTTAATATTGCATTATTATTATTATTAATGTATTATAATTGTTATTGTATATTATTTATTTGTAATTAATTAAAAAAAGATATTATTATTATTATTATCATTATTAATAATTAATTTATTATATTGGATATTTATTTATATATTACATTGTTTATGATGATAATGATTATTTTTTATTGCATTCATTATTTATTTATTTATTATTAATTATTTTATCTATTTAAAAATAGATTTAATATTGCAGGGACCTAAATTTAAAATCATGCCCGGCATAGTTATTATTATTATTATTACTATTATTATTATTAATGTATTATAATTGTTATATTGTTATTGTACTATCATTGTTAATAATACATTTTTTATATTGAATATTTATTTATATATTACATTGTTTATGATGATGATGATGATTATTTTTCAATGTATTCATTATTTATTATTAATTATTTTATCTATTTAAAAATAGATTTATTATATTTAATTTTACAGGGACTTAAAATAAAAATCGTGCCTGAGGCAGGTTTGCTAATGCAACGCACTACGGATAGTGCGGAACATTTCTCAGTAATCACAATGACCACCAGGGGGCACCGTGTGATCAGGTATTACTGTAGGGCGCAGAATTGTCTCCCGGCTGTTCCCGGAGGGGGCAATTAAAGTATAACTAAGGACAACATTCATTCTCTTTAGTTTCGGATGGGATGGAGATGGATTAGAACCCCTGTCAGGTTTTTATTGCTGTCTGATTTCCCCTCTCTATGTGTCCTGGTGATCACCATCACCGAGAGTGAAAATCTTACAATTTTGGGTTGTCCGCAGAACAGAAATAGAGGGGGAAATCTTCCAATGGGGACACTAGTTCACTTTGAAGGGATTCCCTCTCACTTCCTGTTGTGGCAATGGGACAGGAAGTGAAGGGAAATCTCCCCAATGGACGGCTACAGCGCCCTTACCGAAAGACGGCTACAGCGCAGGGCCTAAATTCCCGGGAGGGCGTTCCATGTACGTCTTCCCGGGAATGCGCTGCCTGCGGGACACGGGGCAGCACGCTCTGTGATCAGCGGGTCCTTCGGACTCATGTGATCACAGATCGGAATAAGGGGCCGATCCTGGCCCTTTACCATGTGATCAGCTGTCAGCCAATGACAGCTGATCACATATAGTAAACAAGCCGGTAATCAGATTTTTTTCCCACTCGTATGAAGGAGAAAAAAAATACGGTAATTGCCGGCTTGTGTAAACGGACATCGGTCCCACACACACAGAGAGCCACTGCTGCTAAGCAGTGCCCACCAGTGCCACCTATTAGTGCCACCAACCAGTGCATATCAGTACTGCTAAGCAGTGCCCACCAGTGCCACCAACCAGTGCCACCTATCAGTGCTGCCTATCAGTGCTGCCAATCAGTGCCTTATCGTCAGTGTCACCTACCAGTGCCTATCAGTGGGCACCTATCAGTGACCATCAGTGGCCACCTATCAGTGCCACCTCTCAGTGCTCTTCAGTGCCGCCTATCAATGCCCATCAGTGCCACCTATCAGTGCAGCCTATCAGTGCCCACCTATCAATGCCACCTCTCAATGCTCTTCAATGTTACCTATCAGTGCCACCTATCAGTGCCCATCAGTGCAGCCTATCAGTGCCCATCAGTGCAGCCTATCTGTGCCCATCAGTGCCACCTACTATATCAGTGCCACCTATCAGTGCCCTATTAGTGCCGCCTATCAGTGCCCCCTATCAGTGCTGCCTTATCATGGCCTCCTGATCAGTGCCCACCAGTGCCGCCTCATCAGTGCCCATCAGTGCTGCCAATCAGTGCCTCATCATCAGTGCCACCTCTCAGTGCCCTTCAGAGCCTACTATCAGTGGCCTTCAGTTCTGCCCATCAGTGCCACCTATCAGAGCCCATTAGTGCCACCTATCAGTGCCCATCAATGCCACCTACTGTATCAGTGTCGCCTATCAGTGCCCTTCAGTTCCGCCTATCAGTGTCCATCAGTGCCACCTACTGTATCAGTGCCACCTATCAGTGCCACCTATCAGTGCCCCTCAATGCCACCTACTGTATCAGTGCCACCTATCAGTGCCAATCAATGCCACCTACTGTATGAGTGCCACCTAATAGTGCCCATCAGTGCCACCTATCAGTGCCCACCAGTGCCACCTATCAGTGCCGCCTCATCAGTTCCCCCCAGTGCCGCCTCATCAGTGCCCATCAGTGCTGCCAATCAGTGCCTCATCATCAGTGCCGCCTATCAGTGCCACCTCTCAGTGTCCTTCAGAGCCGACTATCAGTGCCCTTCAGTTCCGCCTATCAGTGCCCATCAGTGCCACCTACTGTATCAGTGCCATCTATCAGAGCCCATTAGTGCCACCTATCAGTGCCCATCAATGCCACCTACTGTATCAGTGTTGCCTATCAGTGCCCTTCAGTTCTGCCTATCAGTGTCCATCAGTGCCACCTGTCAGTGCCCCTCAATGCCACCTACTGTATCAGTGCCCATCAGTGCCACCTACTGTATCAGTGCCACCTATCAGTGCCCACCAGTGCCACCTATCAGTGCCGTCTCATCAGTTCCCCCTGATCAGTGCCCACCAGTGCCACCTACTGTATCAGTGTCACCTATCAGTGCCCATTCAGTGAAGGAGAAAAATTACCTGTTTGCAAAATGTTATAACAAACAATGAAAACGTTTTGCCCAGTAAGCACGGGGTTCATGTAAAAGTGTTGAATGATAAGAAGAGATCACAAAATGTAACAAAAGTCCCGTGTAAAAACAACAAAACAGAAGTCAGTAACATAAAAAAATCCAGATCTTAGTGAAAGTGATAGAAGAAAAAAAAAGAACCTGCCAGGGGTTATAACCCTCCCATACTCCATCCGTCTTTAGTTGTACTTCAATTCCCCGTTCAGCAATGTCATTGGGAATTCAAGAGAGGGGTAAATCCAGCACATAGTTTATGAGGGGTGAGGTCACTCCTCAGTTACAACATTAGAGGGAAGTATTTCTGAGATGTATGGAATTCTATCTCTGGCCTCTGGGGAGAGAGAAGGTCTGCTGGGCGGATTTCGACATCTAGATCCCAATGTATAGAGGAGTACGGCGAGGAGAACGGCAAGGAGTTCCGGTGACTCACCTTCCTTCTATACGTTCCTCCTGATTGTACAATGGTGGGATGATACTACGGGGTAAAAATGAAGGGTTTACGGGACCCCTGACAGGCTCTTCCCACTCGTCTTGCTTCGTCACAATCGTCTCATCAGATGTAGAAAGGTTTCGCAATGAGCAGGTGTGTTCATTAGGGATGAGCTTCGTGTTCGAGTCGAACATACGTTCGACTCGAACATCGGCTGTTCGATCGTTCGACGAAGATCGAACGATTTGGGCCGTTCGCGCCAAATTCGAGTGACGCGAACGGCCCACAATGCACTACGCCATCGCAGTGTCATCCAGGCGCTGTGATTGGCCAAGCATGCACTGTGACCCCGCATGCTTGGCCAATCACAGCGCCGGCAGCGAGGAGAGCAATGATTGGCCACAGGCAGGATGCCTGTGGCCAATTATTGCTGAGGGTGTTTAGTACACGCCCCACACTATAAAAGGCCGCCAGCACGGCGGCCTAGTGTAGTGTGTTCCGGAGCAGGGAAAGAGAAGCATAGGCAGGGACAGTGACATTTATTTTTTTCTTGCTTAACCTGGATTCCTTTAGTTTAGGGAAAGAGAAGGATAGGTAGGGAGAGTGTCAGTGTGTTTTACTGTGCGAATCCTTGTTTCTAGGGACAAAGAAGGAAAGTGAGGGGAATTCTCCTTGTGCTATAGTGTGCTTTAAAAAAACATTTTTTCTAGGGACAGAAAACTGTAGGTAGGGAGAGTGTCAGTGTCTTTTACTGTGCGAGTCCTTGTTTCTAGGGACAAAGAAGGAAAGTGAGGGGAATTCTCCTTGTGCTATAGTGTGCTTTAAAAAAACATTTTTCTAGGGACAGAAAACTCTAGGTAGGGAGAGTGTCAGTTTCTTTCACTGTGCGAGTCCTTGTTTCTAGGGACAAAGAAGGAAAGTGAGGGGAATTCTCCTTGTGCTATAGTGTGCTTTAAAAAAACATTTTTTCTAGGGACAGAAAACTCTAGGTAGGGAGAGTGTCAGTTTCTTTCACTGTGCGAGTCCTTGTTTCTAGGGACAAAGAAGGAAAGTGAGGGGAATCCTCTTTGTGCTATAGTGTGCTTTAAAAAAACATTTTTTCTAGGGACAGAAAACTCTAGGTAGGGAGAGTGTCAGTGTCTTTTACTGTGCGAGTCCTTGTTTCTAGGGACAAAGAAGGAAAGTGAGGGGAATTCTCCTTGTGCTATAGTGTGCTTTAAAAAAACATTTTTTCTAGGGACAGAAAACTCTAGGTAGGGAGAGTGTCAGTTTCTTTCACTGTGCGAGTCCTTGTTTCTAGGGACAAAGAAGGAAAGTGAGGGGAATTCTCCTTGTGCTATAGTGTGCTTTAAAAAAACATTTTTTCTAGGGACAGAAAACTCTAGGTAGGGAGAGTGTCAGTTTCTTTCACTGTGCGAGTCCTTGTTTCTAGGGACAAAGAAGGAAAGTGAGGGGAATTCTCCTTGTGCTATAGGGTGCTTTAAAAAAACATTTTTTCTAGGGACAGAAAACTCTAGGTAGGGAGAGTGTCAGTTTCTTTCACTGTGCGAGTCCTTGTTTCTAGGGACAAAGAAGGAAAGTGAGGGGAATTCTCCTTGTGCTATAGTGTGCTTTAAAAAAACATTTTTTCTAGGGACAGAAAACTCTAGGTAGGGAGAGTGTCAGTTTCTTTCACTGTGCGAGTCCTTGTTTCTAGGGACAAAGAAGGAAAGTGAGGGGAATTCTCCTTGTGCTATAGTGTGCTTTAAAAAAACATTTTTTCTAGGGACAGAAAACTCTAGGTAGGGAGAGTGTCAGTTTCTTTCACTGTGCGAGTCCTTGTTTCTAGGGACAAAGAAGGAAAGTGAGGGGAATTCTCCTTGTGCTATAGTGTGCTTTAAAAAAACATTTGTTCTAGGGACAGAAAACTCTAGGTAGGGAGAGTGTCAGTTTCTTTCACTGTGCGAGTCCTTGTTTCTAGGGACAAAGAAGGAAAGTGAGGGGAATTCTCCTTGTGCTATAGTGTGCTTTAAAAAAACATTTGTTCTAGGGACAGAAAACTCTAGGTAGGGAGAGTGTCAGTTTCTTTCACTGTGCGAGTCCTTGTTTCTAGGGACAAAGAAGGAAAGTGAGGGGAATTCTCCTTGTGCTATAGTGTGCTTTAAAAAAACATTTTTTCTAGGGACAGAAAACTCTAGGTAGGGAGAGTGTCAGTTTCTTTCACTGTGCGAGTCCTTGTTTCTAGGGACAAAGAAGGAAAGTGAGGGGAATTCTCCTTGTGCTATAGTGTGCTTTAAAAAAACATTTTTTCTAGGGACAGAAAACTCTAGGTAGGGAGAGTGTCAGTTTCTTTCACTGTGCGAGTCCTTGTTTCTAGGGACAAAGAAGGAAAGTGAGGGGAATTCTCCTTGTGCTATAGTGTGCTTTAAAAAAACATTTTTCTAGGGACAGAAAACTCTAGGTAGGGAGAGTGTCAGTTTCTTTCACTGTGCGAGTCCTTGTTTCTAGGGACAAAGAAGGAAAGTGAGGGGAATTCTCCTTGTGCTATAGTGTGCTTTAAAAAAACATTTTTTCTAGGGACAGAAAACTCTAGGTAGGGAGAGTTTCAGTTTCTTTCACTGTGCGAGTCCTTGTTTCTAGGGACAAAGAAGGAAAGTGAGGGGAATTCTCCTTGTGCTATAGTGTGCTTTAAAAAAACATTTTTTCTAGGGACAGAAAACTCTAGGTAGGGAGAGTGTCAGTTTCTTTCACTGTGCGAGTCCTTGTTTCTAGGGACAAAGAAGGAAAGTGAGGGGAATTCTCCTTGTGCTATAGTGTGCTTTAAAAAAACATTTTTTCTAGGGACAGAAAACTCTAGGTAGGGAGAGTGTCAGTTTCTTTCACTGTGCGAGTCCTTGTTTCTAGGGACAAAGAAGGAAAGTGAGGGGAATTCTCCTTGTGCTATAGTGTGCTTTAAAAAAACATTTTTTCTAGGGACAGAAAACTCTAGGTAGGGAGAGTGTCAGTTTCTTTCACTGTGCGAGTCCTTGTTTCTAGGGACAAAGAAGGAAAGTGAGGGGAATTCTCCTTGTGCTATAGTGTGCTTTAAAAAAACATTTGTTCTAGGGACAGAAAACTCTAGGTAGGGAGAGTGTCAGTTTCTTTCACTGTGCGAGTCCTTGTTTCTAGGGACAAAGAAGGAAAGTGAGGGGAATTCTCCTTGTGCTATAGTGTGCTTTAAAAAAACATTTTTTCTAGGGACAGAAAACTCTAGGTAGGGAGAGTGTCAGTTTCTTTCACTGTGCGAGTCCTTGTTTCTAGGGACAAAGAAGGAAAGTGAGGGGAATTCTCCTTGTGCTATAGTGTGCTTTAAAAAAACATTTTTTCTAGGGACAGAAAACTCTAGGTAGGGAGAGTGTCAGTTTCTTTCACTGTGCGAGTCCTTGTTTCTAGGGACAAAGAAGGAAAGTGAGGGGAATTCTCCTTGTGCTATAGTGTGCTTTAAAAAAACATTTGTTCTAGGGACAGAAAACTCTAGGTAGGGAGAGTGTCAGTTTCTTTCACTGTGCGAGTCCTTGTTTCTAGGGACAAAGAAGGAAAGTGAGGGGAATTCTCCTTGTGCTATAGTGTGCTTTAAAAAAACATTTTTTCTAGGGACAGAAAACTCTAGGTAGGGAGAGTGTCAGTTTCTTTCACTGTGCGAGTCCTTGTTTCTAGGGACAAAGAAGGAAAGTGAGGGGAATTCTCCTTGTGCTATAGTGTGCTTTAAAAAAACTTTTTTCTAGGGACAGAAAACTCTAGGTAGGGAGAGTGTCAGTTTCTTTCACTGTGCGAGTCCTTGTTTCTAGGGACAAAGAAGGAAAGTGAGGGGAATTCTCCTTGTGCTATAGTGTGCTTTAAAAAAACATTTTTTCTAGGGACAGAAAACTCTAGGTAGGGAGAGTGTCAGTTTCTTTCACTGTGCGAGTCCTTGTTTCTAGGGACAAAGAAGGAAAGTGAGGGGAATTCTCCTTGTGCTATAGTGTGCTTTAAAAAAACATTTTTTCTAGGGACAGAAAACTCTAGGTAGGGAGAGTGTCAGTTTCTTTCACTGTGCGAGTCCTTGTTTCTAGGGACAAAGAAGGAAAGTGAGGGGAATTCTCCTTGTGCTATAGTGTGTTTTAAAAAAACATTTTTTCTAGGGACAGAAAACTCTAGGTAGGGACAGTGTCAGTTTCTTTCACTGTGCGAGTCCTTGTTTCTAGGGACAAAGAAGGAAAGTGAGGGGAATTCTCCTTGTGCTATAGTGTGCTTTAAAAAAACATTTTTTCTAGGGACAGAAAACTCTAGGTAGGGAGAGTGTCAGTTTCTTTCACTGTGCGAGTCCTTGTTTCTAGGGACAAAGAAGGAAAGTGAGGGGAATTCTCCTTGTGCTATAGTGTGCTTTAAAAAAACATTTTTTCTAGGGACAGAAAACTCTAGGTAGGGAGAGTGTCAGTTTCTTTCACTGTGCGAGTCCTTGTTTCTAGGGACAAAGAAGGAAAGTGAGGGGAATTCTCCTTGTGCTATAGTGTGCTTTAAAAAAACATTTTTTCTAGGGACAGAAAACTCTAGGTAGGGAGAGTGTCAGTTTCTTTCACTGTGCGAGTCCTTGTTTCTAGGGACAAAGAAGGAAAGTGAGGGGAATTCTCCTTGTGCTATAGTGTGCTTTAAAAAAAAAAAATTTCTAGGGACAGAAAACTCTAGGTAGGGAGAGTGTCAGTTTCTTTCACTGTGCGAGTCCTTGTTTCTAGGGACAAAGAAGGAAAGTGAGGGGAATTCTCCTTGTGCTATAGTGTGCTTTAAAAAAACATTTTTTCTAGGGACAGAAAACTCTAGGTAGGGAGAGTGTCAGTTTCTTTCACTGTGCGAGTCCTTGTTTCTAGGGACAAAGAAGGAAAGTGAGGGGAATTCTCCTTGTGCTATAGTGTGCTTTAAAAAAACATTTTTTCTAGGGACAGAAAACTCTAGGTAGGGAGAGTGTCAGGCCTCGTACACACGACCGATTTTCTCGGCAAGAACCAGCAAGAAACTTGCTGGCAGAGAGGTCTTGCCGAGTAAATCGGTCGTGTGTACGCTGCTATCGGGTTTCTCGTCGAGAAAACCGACAAGAAACCTCAACGAGAAAATAGAGAACCTGCTCTCTATTTTCTCGTCGAGATTCTCCTCGGCATGTTTCTCGACGAGAAAAGTGAGTGTGTGTACACTTACCTGTCCTCCCGGAAGCCCGCGCATGTTCGAAATGAATTTGACGCATGCGCGGTAGCTTCCTAGGCATACGTAGGGTATACCAAGATGGCGGCGACGGCATCGAATGTGACGAGCGCATGCTCGACGTAGTCGATGACGTCACCGCGTACACTCCTTTCAAAAAACCGCGGGTTCTTTGAAACGAGCGTGTGTACACTCGGCCGGGACAAGTTTCTTGTCCAAGAATCTCGTCGAAAAAAACGACATGTTTTTTTCAATGAGAATCTCGGCCGTGTGTACGAGGCCTCAGTTTCTTTCACTGTGCGAGTCCTTGTTTCTAGGGACAAAGAAGGAAAGTGAGGGGAATTCTCCTTGTGCTATAGTGTGCTTTAAAAAAACATTTTTTCTAGGGACAGAAAACTCTAGGTAGGGAGAGTGTCAGTTTCTTTCACTGTGCGAGTCCTTGTTTCTAGGGACAAAGAAGGAAAGTGAGGGGAATTCTCCTTGTGCTATAGGGTGCTTTAAAAAAAAAAAAATTCTAGGGACAGAAAACTCTAGGTAGGGAGAGTGTCAGTTTCTTTCACTGTGCGAGTCCTTGTTTCTAGGGACAAAGAAGGAAAGTGAGGGGAATTCTCCTTGTGCTATAGTGTGCTTTAAAAAAACATTTTTTCTAGGGACAGAAAACTCTAGGTAGGGAGAGTGTCAGTTTCTTTCACTGTGCGAGTCCTTGTTTCTAGGGACAAAGAAGGAAAGTGAGGGGAATTCTCCTTGTGCTATAGTGTGCTTTAAAAAAACATTTGTTCTAGGGACAGAAAACTCTAGGTAGGGAGAGTGTCAGTTTCTTTCACTGTGCGAGTCCTTGTTTCTAGGGACAAAGAAGGAAAGTGAGGGGAATTCTCCTTGTGCTATAGTGTGCTTTAAAAAAACATTTTTTCCAAGGACAGAAAACTCTAGGTAGGGAGAGTGTCAGTTTCTTTCACTGTGCGAGTCCTTGTTTCTAGGGACAAAGAAGGAAAGTGAGGGGAATTCTCCTTGTGCTATAGTGTGCTAAAGCATTCCTCATCAACCATCTTTGAAATCCTTGTTTTTTGGACAGTCAGGGAAATTGTCGTTGTGCTATTCTGTGCAAAAGCAATCATCCTCAACCATATTTAGAAATCCTTAAGTAAAGGGACAGAGAAGGACACCTGAAGGTAGCCCTTATTGCTTTTTTCCCATCTCCCTGCAGGCCATCTATTAGAATGTCTGGAAGGCAAACAAGGAGAGGCAGACAGTCAGGAGGCAATAAAAGAGGGCAAGCAGGCTCTGTGTCTGGGGGCAACAGTGCTGGTCGTGGACGCGGTGCATTGTCATCAGCACATGGCCATGGGACACGCTTGTCCTTCTTTTCGGCAGCTGGACATGTTGAGCCACATCATGCCGAAGACTTGGTAGAGTGGATGACCAAGCCCTCCTCCTCCTCCTCATCCTCTCTCACCCAGGCTCAGGGTACTGGCAAAGCAGCTGCCAAAGCGTCCTCTTCCCTGGTATCAATGTCAGACTCATCATCAGTCACTCCTTCCCTAGACCCACCATGTCCTCCTCCTGAGGAGTCCCCCGAACTGTTTGAGCACAGTGTTGGGTACATGCTCCAGGAGGATGCCCAGCGTTTCGAAGGGTCTGATGATGAAACCCAGCTACAGGAAGGCAGTAGCGTGAGAGCAGACAGAGGGGATGCTCAAGAAGGACACCAATCTGGCAGTCATGTTCCAGCAGCTGCAGCATACTGCCAGATTGGCTCCAGTGATGAGGAGGGAGGGGATGATGAGGTCACTGACTCCACGTGGGTGCCTAATAGGAGAGAGGAGGAGGAGGAGGATGAGGAGGAGGCACATCTCCAACGAGGCAGGATGCCCTTTGGTGGCCAGCGTAAGGGCAGTACACCGACGGAATCACACCGCAGAGCTCCGCCTGTGCAGGGCGCTGCCTCTGCCCGTCATTCAAAAAGTTCCTTGGTGTGGGCCTTTTTTGAGGCTAGTGCATCAGATCGCACAGCTGCTGTTTGCAACATATGTCTCAAGCGTATATCGCGTGGCCAAAACATCAGCCGTTTGGGTACCACATGCCTGACCAGACATATGTTGACCTGCCATGCAGCTCGTTGGCAAGCCTACCTCAAAGACCCACACCAAAGAACAAAGCGGACCTCTCCTTGCACCGCATCAGCTGGGATCTCCAACCCCACTATAACTTCAGTCCTCTCTGAAACATGCACTGAGAGGAATGAAGGTGTAGAATTAGGTGTGTCACAGCCAAGTACTTGCGGCCACTCTGCTAGCAGTACACCGACGTCCGATTCTAGCAGGCAAATTTCCCTGCCCCAGCTGCTGGACCGTCGAAAGAAGTTCACTCCCAGCCATCCACATGCCCAGCGGTTGAATGCTAGCTTGGCTAAATTGCTAGCGCTTCAACTGCTGCCTTTTCAGTTGGTAGACTCGGCCCCCTTCCGTGAGTTTGTGCAATGTGCGGTTCCTCAGTGGCAGGTTCCCAAACGCCACTTTTTCTCACGGAAGGCTATTCCGGCTCTCTACCGGCATGTGGAAGGCAATGTCTTGGCCTCGCTGGACAGGGCGGTCAGCGGTAAGGTGCATATTACCGCTGACTCATGGTCCAGCAGGCATGGACAGGGACGTTACCTTTCTTTCACGGCCCATTGGGTCACTCTTTTGGCAGCTGGGAAGGATGCAGGACAAGGTGCAGTAGTGTTGGAGGTTGTTCCACCGCCACGCCTCCAAAATGCTACTACTGGTTGTGACACACCTCTCTCCTCCACCCCCTCCTCTTCTTCTTCCTCCATGGCCTCTTCCTGTGGTTTGTCCTATGAACCAGTGGTGCTCCGTAGCCGTTCACGGGGCTACGCAAGTACGCAGGCAAAAAGATGCCATGCCGTGCTTGCGCTGGTGTGTTTGGGGGACAGAAGCCACACTGGGGCAGAGGTCCTGTCTGCTCTGCAGGGGCAGGCCGAGAGGTGGTTGACGCCACGCCAGCTTAAGCCAGGAATGGTGGTTTGCGACAATGGCACCAACCTCCTCTCCGCCCTCCAACAGGGACAACTGACCCATGTGCCCTGTGTGGCTCACGTCCTTAACCTGGTGGTGCAGCGGTTCTTGGGCAGGTACCCGGGCTTACAGGATGTCCTGAGGCAGGCCAGGAAAGTCTGTGTGCATTTCCGCAGATCTTATAATGCCAGTGCTCGCCTGGCTGAGCTGCAAAAGGAGTTGAACCTGCCCAAGAACCGCCTTATATGTGACATGCCCACCAGGTGGAACTCAACGTTGGCCATGCTGCAGCAGCTGCACACGCAGCAGAGGGCCATCAATGAGTACCTGTGCGACTACGGCACCAGGACAGGGTCAGGGGAGCTTGGTTTTTTTTCTCCACGCCAGTGGGGCATGATCAGGGATGCATGCACTGTCCTGGCACCATTTGAGGAGGCCACGAGGATGGTGAGCACTGAGCAGTGACAGTGCATGCATCAGTGACACTGTACCTCTTGTCCACCTGTTGGAGCACACGCTGCGTGAAATAATGGACAGGGCACTTGAGGCAGAACAGAGGCAGGAAGAGGAGGACTTCCTTGCCTCTCAAGGCCCCCTTTACCCAGACAGTGTTCCTTCTGTCCCACCCATCGCACAGGAAGAGGAGGAGGAGGAGGAGGAGGAGGATTGTGTCAGCATGGAGGTGGAGGCTGGCACTCAGCATCATCAGCAGCAGTCTTTTAGGGATGATTTACAGTCCCAAGAAACCAGTGGACTTGTACGTGGCTGGGAGAAGGTGGCTGCGGATCATGTCGTCCTTAGTGACCCAGAGGACTCCGGAGCGAATGCCTCAGCAAACCTACGCTGCATGGCCTCCCTGATCCTGCAAAGTCTGCGGAAGGATCCTCGTATTCTTCGGATCAAGGAGAGGGACCATTACTGGCTGGCCACTCTCCTTGATCCACGGTACAAGGGTAAGGTTGCGGACCTTATGTTACCTTTGCAGAGGGAGCAGAGGATGAGACAACTCCGGGAGGCCTTGCAGAAAGGTCTGTGCAACGCGTTCCCAGAGACTGGGAGGTTACAAACTCCTGGTCCTGGACAACGAGTTGCTGAGGCTTCGGCCAGTCAAAGAAGGAGCGGTGGGGAAGGTGGCCGTCTGACCGATGCGTTCAGACAATTCTTTAGTCCGCAGCCCCAAAGTATGATCGGTTCCAGCAACCATCGCCAGCGTCTGATAAACATGGTGCAGGAATATCTAGGGGCAAGGTCAGACTTGGACACCTTCCCCACCGAAAATCCTCTGGCTTACTGGGTCTTGAGGATGGATCACTGGCCAGAGCTTGCACAGTATGCAATTGAGCTACTGGCCTGTCCTGCATCCAGCGTTCTTTCGGAACGCACATTCAGTGCTGCTGGAGGATTTGTCACGGATCACAGGGTGCGCCTGTCGACCGACTCGGTTGATCGACTGACTTTCATCAAGATGAACCAGTCTTGGATCACCACCAGCTACCACACACCTGATGCTGATATAACAGACTAATTGATTTTAGCATGTCACATCCCTTCAAGACTGATGCTGATGCTGAGTGCCTGTGCTGTTATGTTGACTGGCTATCCTCCTCCTCCGAGTCCTCAATGATACGATTGATGATGATAGCTTGGAAGATCATTTTTGTTTATGGGTGCCGCCACCAGTGGCTAAGGCCCAATTTTTTAGCCCCTGTTTTACAGGGGCGTGTAATTACAATTTTTTTAGCAATAATTTGCCATAGGGCTCATTGCTGTGCTCCAAGTACAGTATCTGTGAGGGGTTGGAGTGTTGTGGCACCAGTGCCTAAGGCCCAATTTTTCAGCCCCTGTTTAAAAGGGGCGTGTCATTACAATTTTTGAAGCAATACTTTGCAACAGGGCTCATTGCTGTGCTCCAAGTACAGTATCTGTGAGGGGTTGTAGTGTTGTGCCACCAGTGCCTAAGGCCCAATTTTTCAGCCCCTGTTTAACAGGGGCGTGTCATTACAATTTTTGAAGCAATACTTTGCAACAGGGCTCATTGCTGTGCTCCAAGTACAGTATCTGTGAGGGGTTGTAGTGTTGTGCCACCAGTGCCTAAGGCCCAATTTTTCAGCCCCTGTTTAACAGGGGCGTGTCATTACAATTTTTGAAGCAATACTTTGCAACAGGGCTCATTGCTGTGCTCCAAGTACAGTATCTGTGAGGGGTTGTAGTGTTGTGCCACCAGTGCCTAAGGCCCAATTTTTCAGCCCCTGTTCAACAGGGGCATGCAATTACAATTCTTGATCTAATAATTCACAGCAGGGCCCATTGCTGCACCCACCAAGAGTAACTCTGAGGGCTTACAGTGTTGTGGCAACGCCACCACCACCACCACCACGAAAGGCCCAATTTTTCAGCCCCTGTTCAAAAGGGGCATGTAATTACAATTCTTGATCTAATAATTCACAGCAGGGCCCATTCCTGCACCCACCAAGAGTAACTCTGAGGGCTTACAGTGTTGTGGCAACACCACCACCACCACCACCACCACGAAAGGCCCAATTTTTCAGCCCCTGTTCAACAGGGGCATGCAATTACAATTCTTGATCTAATAAATCACAGCAGGGCCCATTGCTGCACCCACCAAGAGTAACTGTCAGGGCTTACAGTGTTGTGGCACCAGCACCACCATCAAAGGCCCAATTTTTACTACCACTGTTCAACAATTATATGTAATTAAAATTCCTGATAACAAAGCGGACCTCTCCTTGCACCGCATCAGCTGGGATCTCCAACCCCACTATAACTTCAGTCCTCTCTGAAACATGCACTGAGAGGAATGAAGGTGTAGAATTAGGTGTGTCACAGCCAAGTACTTGCGGCCACTCTGCTAGCAGTACACCGACGTCCGATTCTAGCAGGCAAATTTCCCTGCCCCAGCTGCTGGACCGTCGAAAGAAGTTCACTCCCAGCCATCCACATGCCCAGCGGTTGAATGCTAGCTTGGCTAAATTGCTAGCGCTTCAACTGCTGCCTTTTCAGTTGGTAGACTCGGCCCCCTTCCGTGAGTTTGTGCAATGTGCGGTTCCTCAGTGGCAGGTTCCCAAACGCCACTTTTTCTCACGGAAGGCTATTCCGGCTCTCTACCGGCATGTGGAAGGCAATGTCTTGGCCTCGCTGGACAGGGCGGTCAGCGGTAAGGTGCATATTACCGCTGACTCATGGTCCAGCAGGCATGGACAGGGACGTTACCTTTCTTTCACGGCCCATTGGGTCACTCTTTTGGCAGCTGGGAAGGATGCAGGACAAGGTGCAGTAGTGTTGGAGGTTGTTCCACCGCCACGCCTCCAAAATGCTACTACTGGTTGTGACACACCTCTCTCCTCCACCCCCTCCTCTTCTTCTTCCTCCATGGCCTCTTCCTGTGGTTTGTCCTATGAACCAGTGGTGCTCCGTAGCCGTTCACGGGGCTACGCAAGTACGCAGGCAAAAAGATGCCATGCCGTGCTTGCGCTGGTGTGTTTGGGGGACAGAAGCCACACTGGGGCAGAGGTCCTGTCTGCTCTGCAGGGGCAGGCCGAGAGGTGGTTGACGCCACGCCAGCTTAAGCCAGGAATGGTGGTTTGCGACAATGGCACCAACCTCCTCTCCGCCCTCCAACAGGGACAACTGACCCATGTGCCCTGTGTGGCTCACGTCCTTAACCTGGTGGTGCAGCGGTTCTTGGGCAGGTACCCGGGCTTACAGGATGTCCTGAGGCAGGCCAGGAAAGTCTGTGTGCATTTCCGCAGATCTTATAATGCCAGTGCTCGCCTGGCTGAGCTGCAAAAGGAGTTGAACCTGCCCAAGAACCGCCTTATATGTGACATGCCCACCAGGTGGAACTCAACGTTGGCCATGCTGCAGCAGCTGCACACGCAGCAGAGGGCCATCAATGAGTACCTGTGCGACTACGGCACCAGGACAGGGTCAGGGGAGCTTGTTTTTTTTTCTCCACGCCAGTGGGGCATGATCAGGGATGCATGCACTGTCCTGGCACCATTTGAGGAGGCCACGAGGATGGTGAGCACTGAGCAGTGACAGTGCATGCATCAGTGACACTGTACCTCTTGTCCACCTGTTGGAGCACACGCTGCGTGAAATAATGGACAGGGCACTTGAGGCAGAACAGAGGCAGGAAGAGGAGGACTTCCTTGCCTCTCAAGGCCCCCTTTACCCAGACAGTGTTCCTTCTGTCCCACCCATCGCACAGGAAGAGGAGGAGGAGGAGGAGGAGGAGGATTGTGTCAGCATGGAGGTGGAGGCTGGCACTCAGCATCATCAGGAGCAGTCTTTTAGGGATGATTTACAGTCCCAAGAAACCAGTGGACTTGTACGTGGCTGGGAGAAGGTGGCTGCGGATCATGTCGTCCTTAGTGACCCAGAGGACTCCGGAGCGAATGCCTCAGCAAACCTACGCTGCATGGCCTCCCTGATCCTGCAAAGTCTGCGGAAGGATCCTCGTATTCTTCGGATCAAGGAGAGGGACCATTACTGGCTGGCCACTCTCCTTGATCCACGGTACAAGGGTAAGGTTGCGGACCTTATGTTACCTTCGCAGAGGGAGCAGAGGATGAGACAACTCCGGGAGGCCTTGCAGAAAGGTCTGTGCAACGCGTTCCCAGAGACTGGGAGGTTACAAACTCCTGGTCCTGGACAACGAGTTGCTGAGGCTTCGGCCAGTCAAAGAAGGAGCGGTGGGGAAGGTGGCCGTCTGACCGATGCGTTCAGACAATTCTTTAGTCCGCAGCCCCAAAGTATGATCGGTTCCAGCAACCATCGCCAGCGTCTGATAAACATGGTGCAGGAATATCTAGGGGCAAGGTCAGACTTGGACACCTTCCCCACCGAAAATCCTCTGGCTTACTGGGTCTTGAGGATGGATCACTGGCCAGAGCTTGCACAGTATGCAATTGAGCTACTGGCCTGTCCTGCATCCAGCATTCTTTCGGAACGCACATTCAGTGCTGCTGGAGGATTTGTCACGGATCACAGGGTGCGCCTGTCGACCGACTCGGTTGATCGACTGACTTTCATCAAGATGAACCAGTCTTGGATCACCACCAGCTACCACACACCTGATGCTGATATAACAGACTAATTGATTTTAGCATGTCACATCCCTTCAAGACTGATGCTGATGCTGAGTGCCTGTGCTGTTATGTTGACTGGCTATCCTCCTCCTCCGAGTCCTCAATGATACGATTGATGATGATAGCTTGGAAGATCATTTTTGTTTATGGGTGCCGCCACCAGTGGCTAAGGCCCAATTTTTTAGCCCCTGTTTTACAGGGGCGTGTAATTACAATTTTTTTAGCAATAATTTGCCATAGGGCTCATTGCTGTGCTCCAAGTACAGTATCTGTGAGGGGTTGGAGTGTTGTGGCACCAGTGCCTAAGGCCCAATTTTTCAGCCCCTGTTTAAAAGGGGCGTGTCATTACAATTTTTGAAGCAATACTTTGCAACAGGGCTCATTGCTGTGCTCCAAGTACAGTATCTGTGAGGGGTTGTAGTGTTGTGCCACCAGTGCCTAAGGCCCAATTTTTCAGCCCCTGTTTAACAGGGGCGTGTCATTACAATTTTTGAAGCAATACTTTGCAACAGGGCTCATTGCTGTGCTCCAAGTACAGTATCTGTGAGGGGTTGTAGTGTTGTGCCACCAGTGCCTAAGGCCCAATTTTTCAGCCCCTGTTTAACAGGGGCGTGTCATTACAATTTTTGAAGCAATACTTTGCAACAGGGCTCATTGCTGTGCTCCAAGTACAGTATCTGTGAGGGGTTGTAGTGTTGTGCCACCAGTGCCTAAGGCCCAATTTTTCAGCCCCTGTTCAACAGGGGCATGCAATTACAATTCTTGATCTAATAATTCACAGCAGGGCCCATTGCTGCACCCACCAAGAGTAACTCTGAGGGCTTACAGTGTTGTGGCAACGCCACCACCACCACCACCACGAAAGGCCCAATTTTTCAGCCCCTGTTCAAAAGGGGCATGTAATTACAATTCTTGATCTAATAATTCACAGCAGGGCCCATTCCTGCACCCACCAAGAGTAACTCTGAGGGCTTACAGTGTTGTGGCAACACCACCACCACCACCACCACCACGAAAGGCCCAATTTTTCAGCCCCTGTTCAACAGGGGCATGCAATTACAATTCTTGATCTAATAAATCACAGCAGGGCCCATTGCTGCACCTACCAAGAGTAACTGTCAGGGCTTACAGTGTTGTGGCACCAGCACCACCATCAAAGGCCCAATTTTTACTACCACTGTTCAACAATTATATGTAATTAAAATTCCTGATATAATAGTTGACAGCAGGGCGTTCCAGCACCAACCAAGAGTAACTGTGAGTGCTTACAGTGTTGTGCCAACACCAACAACTAAGGGGCCTATTTCTGCAGAGTATATACGGCAGGTCCCTACTTTCAAACATCCAACTTACAAACGACTCCTACTTGCAAACGCAAGAAGACAACAGGAAGTGAGAGGAAATCTACCCCTAGGAAGGAAAATTCTCTCCTGTAAGAATAAATATGGGAGAAAGGTGTCTCCTCTGTACTGATGCTTTATCACCAATCCTTGTTTCAAGAAAAACACCACATTTCAAAAACAGTTGTCATTGGGACGGAAAGTGAGGTGAAATGTTCTGAACAGGGGCACAGACAGCAAAACAAATGTTACAGGGGTGATAACCCTTACCTATGTTTTCCAAAAAGTTTAAAAATAGATTTTTGGGCTGGAGCTACACTTCAACAATGTACCTGTTCAAAATTACAAACACATTCTACATAAGAACAAACCTACAGTCCCTGTCTTGTATGCACCGCCTGTATACGGCTGTTCAGAGTATATAGGGCCTTTTTTATTTTATTTGCGGGGTTCCCCTTAATATCCATACAAGACCCAAAGGGGCTGGTAATGGGCTGGGGTAGGGGGGGGGGGGGTCATGGGGTAGCTATGCCATTTTTCTTAAAGATTTTCATCCATATTACCGGGAGCAGACATTACATTAAAGCCGCAAGCAGTTTTAAATGGCTTTTTTTTCCTTTAGAAATGTCATTTTGTGCAGGGACAGTTCTAAACACGGGAAACACGTGGCACTTCACAGGCATACTTTAGACACCCCCCAGGTACGATATTTAAAGGAATATTTGACTTTTTTTTTTTCACTTTATGCATCATTAAAATGACTGCTCCCGAAAAACGACAGTTTTTAAAACTTCTTTTTGCATTGATACATGTCCCCTGGTGCACAACCCGGGTTCCCAAACCCTTTTTAGGACAATAACATGCATAATAGTCGTTATAATTAGCACTTTAGAATTCGAACGTTCGCATCCATTGTATTTAATAGGGTTCTAATGTTCGTACGAACTTTCGGTCCGTTCGCGGGTTCTGGTGCGAACCGAACCCGGGGGTGTTCGGCTCATCACTAGTGTTCATCAGTCTGCCTGTGTGCGAGACAACCGATGGAAGCTGCTCATGGGAGGCTGATTCACACCTCTTATCAGAGCTTATCTGACCGACACAGTCATGTGACCTTCCAGATATCATTATCATCCTCACTACACAGACAAACCCTGGATCCCCCAAGTGTCAGGGTGTCATTGTTCTAGATCCCCAAGTGTCAGGGTGTCATTGTTCTAGATCCCCAAGTGTCAGGGTGTCATTGTTCTAGATCCCCAAGGGTCAGCGTGCCATTGTTCTGGGGTCCCCAAGTGTCAGTGTATCATTGTTCTGGATCCCCCAAGTGTCAGGGTGTCACTGTTCTGGGATCCCCAAGTGTCAGGATGTCATTGTTCTGGATCCCCCAAGTGTCAGGGTGTCATTGTTCTGGACCCCCCAAGTGTCAGGATGTCATTGTTCTGGACCCCCCAAGTGTCAGGGTGTCATTGTTCTGGGACCCCCTAGTGTCAGGGTGTCATTGTTCTAGATCCCCAAGTGTCAGGGTGTCATTGTTCTGGGACCCCCAAGTGTCAGTGTGTCATTGTTCTAGATCTCCAAGTGTCAGGGTGTCATTGTTCTGGATCCCCCAAGTGTCAGTGCATCATTGTTCTGAATCCCCCAAGTGTCAGGGTGTCATTGTTCTGGGACCCCCCAAGTGTCAGGGTATCATTGTTCTGGATCCCCCAAGTGTCAGGGTGTCATTGTTCTAGATCTCCAAGTGTCAGGGTGTCATTGTTCTGGATCCCCCAAGTGTCAGGGTGTCATTGTTCTGGATCCCCCAAGTGTCAGGGTGTCATTGTTCTGGATCCCCCAAGTGTCAGTGCGTCATTGTTCTGGATCCCCCAAGTGTCAGGGTGTCATTGTTCTGGATCCCCCAAGTGTCAGTGCGTCATTGTTCTGGGGCCCCCAAGTGTCAGGGTGTCATTGTTCTGGGACCCCCCAAGTGTCAGGGTGTCATTGTTCTGGATCCCCCAAGTGTCAGTGTGTCATTGTTCTAGATCTCCAAGTGTCAGGGTGTCATTGTTCTAGATCCCCAAGTGTCAGGGTGTCATTGTTCTAGATCCCCAAGTGTCAGCGTGTCATTGTTCTGGGGTCCCCAAGTGTCAGGATGTCATTGTTCTGGATCCCCAAGTGTCAGGGTGTCATTGTTCTAGATCCCCAAGTGTCAGCGTGTCATTGTTCTGGGGTCCCCAAGTGTCAGTGTATCATTGTTCTGGATCCCCCAAGTGTCAGGGTGTCACTGTTCTGGGATCCCCAAGTGTCAGTGTGTCATTGTTCTGGATCCCCCAAGTGTCAGTGCGTCATTGTTTTGGATCCCCCAAGTGTCAGGGTGTCATTGTTCTGGATCCCCCAAGTGTCAGTGCGTCATTGTTCTGGGGCCGCCAAGTGTCAGGGTGTCATTGTTCTGGGACCCCCCAAGTGTCAGTGTATCATTGTTCTGGATCCCCCAAGTGTCAGGGTGTCATTGTTCTGGATCCCCCAAGTGGCAGGGTGTCATTGTTCTGGACCCCCCAAGTGTCAGGGTGTCATTGTTCTGGACCCCCCAAGTGTCAGGGTGTTATTGTTCTGGGACTCCCTAGTGTCAGGGTGTCATTGTTCTAGATCCCCAAGTGTCAGGGTGTCATTGTTCTGGGACCCCCAAGTGTCAGTGTGTCATTGTTCTAGATCTCCAAGTGTCAGGGTGTCATTGTTCTGGATCCCCCAAGTGTCAGTGCGTCATTGTTCTGGATCCCCCAAGTATCAGGGTGTCATTGTTCTGGATCCCCCAAGTGTCAGGGTGTCATTGTTCTAGATCTCCAAGTGTCAGGGTGTCATTGTTCTGGATCCCCCAAGTGTCAGGGTGTCATTGTTCTGGATCCCCCAAGTGTCAGGGTGTCATTGTTCTGGATCCCCCAAGTGTCAGTGCGTCATTGTTCTGGATCCCCCAAGTGTCAGGGTGTCATTGTTCTGGATCCCCCAAGTGTCAGTGCGTCATTGTTCTGGGGCCCCCAAGTGTCAGGGTGTCATTGTTCTGGATCCCCCAAGTGTCAGTGTGTCATTGTTCTAGATCTCCAAGTGTCAGGGTGTCATTGTTCTGGATCCCCCAAGTGTCAGGGTGTCATTGTTCTGGATCCCCCAAGTGTCAGGGCGTCATTGTTCTGGATCCCCCAAGTGTCAGTGCGTCATTGTTCTGGATCCCCCAAGTGTCAGGGTGTCATTGTTCTGGATCCCCCAAGTGTCAGTGCGTCATTGTTCTGGGGCCCCCAAGTGTCAGGGTGTCATTGTTCTGGATCCCCCAAGTGTCAGTGTGTCATTGTTCTAGATCTCCAAGTGTCAGGGTGTCATTGTTCTGGATCCCCCAAGTGTCAGGGTGTCATTGTTCTGGATCCCCCAAGTGTTGGGTGTCATTGTTCTGGGACCCCCAAGTGTCAGTGTGTCATTGTTCTGGGGCCCCCAAGTGTCAGGGTGTCATTGTTCTGGATCCCCCAAGTGTCAGGGTGTCATTGTTCTGGAACCCTGAAGTGTCAGGGTGTCATTGTTCTAGATCCCCAAGTGTCAGGGTGTCATTGTTCTGGATCCCCAAAGTGTCAGGGTGTCATTGTTCTGGATCCCCCAAGTGTCAGTGCGTCATTGTTCTGGGACCCCCCAAGTGTCAGGGTGTCAGTGTTCTGGGACCCCCAAGTGTCAGTGTGTAATTGTTCTGGATCCCCCAAGTGTCAGGGTGTCATTGTTCTGGATCCCCCAAGTGTCAGGGTGTCATTGTTCTGGGCCCCCCAAGTGTCAGTGTGTCATTGTTCTGGGGCCCCCAAGTGTCAGGGTGTCATTGTTCTGGATCCCCCAAGTGTCAGGGTGTCATTGTTCTGGATCCCTGAAGTGTCAGGGTGTCATTGTTCTAGATCCCCAAGTGTCAGGGTGTCATTGTTCTGGATCCCCAAAGTGTCAGGGTGTCATTGTTCTGGATCCCCCAAGTGTCAGTGCGTCATTGTTCTGGGACCCCCCAAGTGTCAGGGTGTCATTGTTCTGGATCCCCCAAGTGTCAGTGTGTCATTGTTCTGGATCCCTGAAGTGTCAGGGTGTCATTGTTCTAGATCCCCAAGTGTCAGGGTGTCATTGTTCTGGATCCCCCGAGTGTCAGGGTGTCATTGTTCTGGATCCCCCAAGTGTCAGTGCGTCATTGTTCTGGGACCCCCCAAGTGTCAGGGTGTCATTGTTCTGGATCCCCCAAGTGTCAGTGTGTCATTGTTCTAGATCTCCAAGTGTCAGGGTGTCATTGTTCTGGGATCCCCCAAGTGTCAGGGTGTCATTGTTCTGGGTCCCCCAAGTGTTGGGTGTCATTGTTCTGGGACCCCCAAGTGTCAGGGTGTCAGTGTTCTGGGACCCCCAAGTGTCAGTGTGTAATTGTTCTGGATCCCCCAAGTGTCAGGGTGTCATTGTTCTGGATCCCCCAAGTGTCAAGGTGTCATTGTTCTGGGGCCCCCAAGTGTCAGTGTGTCATTGTTCTGGGGCCCCCAAGTGTCAGGGTGTCATTGTTCTGGATCCCCCAAGTGTCAGGGTGTCATTGTTCTGGATCCCTGAAGTGTCAGGGTGTCATTGTTCTAGATCCCCAAGTGTCAGGGTGTCATTGTTCTGGATCCCCCAAGTGTCAGGGTGTCATTGTTCTGGATCCCCCAAGTGTCAGGGTGTCATTGTTCTGGATCCCCCAAGTGTCAGTGCGTCATTGTTCTGGATCCCCCAAGTGTCAGGGTGTCATTGTTCTGGATCCCCCAAGTGTCAGTGCGTCATTGTTCTGGGGCCCCCAAGTGTCAGGGTGTCATTGTTCTGGGACCCCCAAGTGTCAGGGTGTCATTGTTCTGGATCCCCCAAGTGTCAGTGTGTCATTGTTCTAGATCTCCAAGTGTCAGGGTGTCATTGTTCTGGATCCCCCAAGTGTCAGGGTGTCATTGTTCTGGATCCCCCAAGTGTCGGGGTGTCATTGTTCTGGGACCCCCAAGTGTCAGGGTGTCAGTGTTCTGGGACCCCCAAGTGTCAGTGTGTCATTGTTCTGGATCCCCCAAGTGTCAGGGTGTCATTGTTCTGGATCCCCCAAGTGTCAAGGTGTCATTGTTCTGGAGCCCCCAAGTGTCAGGGTGTCATTGTTCTGGGACCCCCAAGTGTCAGTGTGTCATTGTTCTGGGACCCCCATTAAGGTGACCAGATTTTTAAAATAAAATCCAGGGACATATTTTTTTTTTTACTAGTAATGGCGGCAATCAGCGACTCTCTGCCCATCACCGCCGCCCGCCTCACAGCCTCTCAAGTCTCATTCTCCGGGCCCCCGGCTACTACTGGGTGGGGAGCGGAGGAAGATCACTCCGCCAGGGAAGGCAAGGAGATAATAAGGCAGGCGGCTTGCAGGGACTTGAGCCAAGGCAGAAGAACATGCGAGCGGGAGCGTAACGGGCATGCACCCGAAACTGAAGAAATATTCCCTCCACTCCGACCAGCACATGATCATCAGAAAGGGGCACAGATAATGGAAAAAAATACACCCCCCTAAGCTAGTAGGAGCGGGGGTGTGTAATTTAGTTTAGTTCCTTTTTAATTCTGCACTGACTGTCTTTGAAATTGCCCCAGCCCCTGTTCAAATCCAATCCGGGGACAAAACTGGGGACAGACTTGGTCCGGGGACAGTGCCCTCAATCCGGGGACTGTTCCCTGAAACTGGGGATGTCTGGTCACCCTACCCCAAGTGTCAGGGTGTCATTGTTCTGGGACCCCCAAGTGTCAGGGTGTCATTGTTCTGGGACCCCCAAGTGTCAGGGTGTCATTGTTCTGGGACCCCCAAGTGTCAGGGTGTCATTGTTCTGGGGCCCTTGGTGTCAGGGTGTCATTGTTCTGGACCCCCAAGTGTCAGGGTGTCATTGTTCTGGGACCCCCAAGTGTCAGGGTGTCATTGTTCTGGGACCTCCAAGTGTCAGGGTGTCATTGTTCTGGGGCCCTTGGTGTCAGGGTGTCATTGTTCTGGGGCCCCTGGTGTCAGGGTGTCATTGTTCTGGGGCCCCTGGTGTCAGGGTGTCATTGTTCTGGGGCCCCTGGTGTCAGGGTGTCATTGTTCTGGGGCCCCTGGTGTCAGGGTGTCATTGTTCTCGGGCCCCTGGAGTCAGGGTGTCATTGTTCTGGGGCCCTTGGTGTCAGTGTGTCATTGTTCTTGGGCCCCTGGTGTCAGTGTGTCATTGTTCTGGGGCCCCTGGTGTCAGGGTGTCATTGTTCTGGGGCCCCTGGTGTCAGTGTGTCATTGTTCTGGGACCCCCTGGTGTCAGTGTGTCATTGTTCTGGGGCCCCTGGTGTCAGGGTGTCATTGTTCTGGGGCCCCTGGTGTCGGGGTGTCATTGTTCTAGGGCCCCTAGTCTCGGGGTGTCATTATTCTGGGGCCCCCTGGTGTCAGTGTGTTATTGTTCTGGGGCCCCTGGTGTCAGTGTGTCATTGTTCTGGGACCCGCAAGTGTCAGGGTGTCATTGTTCTGGGGCCCCTGGTCTCGGGGTGTCATTGTTCTGGGGCCCCTGGTGTCGGGGTGTCATTGTTCTGGGGACCCTGGTGTCAGGGTGTCATTGTTCTGGGGCCCCTGGTGTCAGGGTGTCATTGTTCTGGGGCCCCTGGTGTCAGGATGTCATTGTTCTGGGACCCCTGGTCTCGGGGTGTCATTGTTCTGGGGCCCCTGGTGTCAGTGTGTCATTGTTCTGGGGCCCCTGGTGTCAGGATGTCATTGTTCTGGGGCCCCTGGTCTCGGGGTGTCATTGTTCTGGGGCCCCCTGGTGTCAGGGTGTCATTGTTCTGGGGCCCCTGGTGTCGGGTGTCATTGTTCTGGGGCCCCCTGGTGTCAGTGTGTCATTGTTCTGGGGCCCCTGGTCTCGGGGTGTCATTGTTCTGGAGCCCCTGGTGTCAGGGTGTCATTGTTCTGGGGCCCCTGGTGTCAGGGTGTCATTGTTCTGGGGCCCCTGGTCTCGGGGTGTCATTGTTCTGGGGCCCCTGGTGTCAGGGTGTCATTGTTCTGGGGCCCCTGGTGTCAGGGTGTCATTGTTCTGGTGCCCCTGGTCTCGGGGTGTCATTGTTCTGGGGCCCCTGGTGTCAGGGTGTCATTGTTCTGGGGCCCCTGGTCTCGGGGTGTCATTGTTCTGGGGCCCCTGGTGTCGGGGTGTCATTGTTCTAGGGCCCCTGGTGTCAGGGTGTCATTGTTCTGGGGCCCCTGGTCTCGGGGTGTCATTGTTCTGGGGCCCCTGGTCTCGGGTGTCATTGTTCTGAGGCCCCTGGTCTCGGGGTGTCATTGTTCTGGGGCCCCTGGTGTCAGGGTGTCATTGTTCTGGGGCCCCCTGGTGTCAGGGTGTCATTGTTCTGGGACCCCCAAGTGTCGGGGTGTCATTGTTCTGGTCCCCCAAGTGTCAGGGTGTCATTGTTCTGGGGCCCCTGGTCTCGGGGTGTCATTGTTCTGGGGCCCCTGGTCTCGGGGTGTCATTGTTCTGGGGCCCCTGGTGTCAGTGTGTCATTGTTCTGGGGCCCCTGGTCTCGGGGTGTCATTGTTCTGGGGCCCCTGGTGTCGGGGTGTCATTGTTTTGGGGCCCCTGGTCTCGGGGTGTCATTATTCTGGGGCCCCCTGGTGTCAGTGTGTCATTGTTCTGGGGCCCCTGGTGTCAGTGTGTCATTGTTCTGAGACCCCCAAGTGTCAGGGTGTCATTGTTCTGGGACCCCTGGTCTCGGGGTGTCATTGTTCTGGGGCCCCTGGTGTCGGGGTGTCATTGTTCTGGGGACCCTGGTGTCAGGGTGTCATTGTTCTGGGGCCCCTGGTGTCAGGGTGTCATTGTTCTGGGGCCCCTGGTGTCAGGATGTCATTGTTCTGGGACCCCAAGTGTCAGTGTGTCATTGTTCTGGGGCCCCTGGTGTCAGGATGTCATTGTTCTGGGGCCCCTGGTCTCGGGGTGTCATTGTTCTGGGGCCCCCTGGTGTCAGGGTGTCATTGTTCTGGGGCCCCTGGTGTCGGGGTGTCATTGTTCTAAGGCCCCCGGGTGTCAGTGTGTCATTGTTCTGGGGACCCTGGTCTCGGGGTGTCATTGTTCTGGGGCCCCTTGTGTCAGGGTGTCATTGTTCTGGGGCCCCTGGTGTCAGGGTGTCATTGTTCTGGGGCCCCTGGTCTCGGGGTGTCATTGTTCTGGGGCCCCTGGTGTCAGGGTGTCATTGTTATGGGGCCCCTGGTGTCAGGGTGTCATTGTTCTGGGGCCCCTGGTCTCGGGGTGTCATTGTTCTGGGGCCCCTGGTGTCAGGGTGTCATTGTTCTGGGCCCCTGGTCTCAGGGTGTCATTGTTCTGGGGCCCCTGGTGTCGGGGTGTCATTGTTCTGGGGCCCCTGGTGTCAGGGTGTCATTGTTCTGGGGCCCCTGGTCTCGGGGTGTCATTGTTCTGGGGCCCCTGGTCTCGGGGTGTCATTGTTCTGGGGCCCCTGGTCTCGGGGTGTCATTGTTCTGGGGCCCCTGGTGTCAGGTTGTCATTGTTCTGGGGCCCCCTGGTGTCAGCGTGTCATTGTTCTGGGACCCCCGTGTCGGGGTGTCATTGTTCTGGTCCCCCAAGTGTCAGGGTGTCATTGTTCTGGGGCCCCTGGTCTCGGGGTGTCATTGTTCTGGGGCCCCTGGTCTCGGGGTGTCATTGTTTTGGGGCCCCTGGTGTCAGTGTGTCATTTTTCTGGGGCCCCTGGTCTCGGGGTGTCATTGTTCTGGGGCCCCTGGTGTCGGGGTGTCATTGTTCTGGGGCCCCTGGTCTCGGGGTGTCATTGTTCTGGGGCCCCTGGTGTCGGGGTGTCATTGTTCTGGGGCCCCGTGTGTCAGGGTGTCATTGTTCTGGTCCCCCAAGTGTCAGGGTGCCATTGTTCTGGGGCCCCTGGTGTCGGGGTGTCATTGTTCTGGGGCCCCTGGTCTCGGGGTGTCATTGTTCTGGGGCCCCTGGTGTCGGGGTGTCATTGTTCTGGGGCCCCTGGTGTCAGGGTGTCATTGTTCTGGGGCCCCTGGTGTCAGTGTGTCATTGTTCTGGGGCCCCTGGTGTCAGGGTGTCATTGTTCTGGGGCCCCTGGTCTCGGGGTGTCATTGTTCTGGGGCCCCTGGTGTCAGGGTGTCATTGTTCTGGGGCCCCTGGTGTCAGGGTGTCATTGTTCTGGGGCCCCTGGTGTCAGGGTGTCATTGTCCTGGGGCCCCTGGTGTCAGTGTGTCATTGTTCTGGGGCCCCTGGTCTCGGGGTGTCATTGTTCTGGGGCCCCTGGTGTCAGGGTGTCATTGTTTCATTGTTCTGGGGCCCCTGGTGTCAGGGTGTCATTGTTCTGGGGCCCCTGGTGTCAGGGTGTCATTGTTATGGGGCCCCTGGTCACGATTGTCATTGTTCTGGGGCCCCTGGTGTCAGTGTGTCATTGTTCTGGGGCCCCTGGTCTCGGGGTGTCATTGTTCTGGGGCCCCTGGTGTCAGGGTGTCATTGTTCTGGGGCCCCTGGTGTCAGGGTGTCATTGTTCTGGGGCCCCTGGTGTCAGGGTGTCATTGTTCTGGGGCCCCTGGTCTCGGGGTGTCATTGTTCTGGGGCCCCTGGTGTCAGGGTGTCATTGTTCTGGGGCCCCTGGTGTCAGGGTGTCATTGTTCTGGGGCCCCTGGTGTCAGTGTGTCATTGTTCTGGGGCCCCTGGTCTCGGGGTGTCATTGTTCTGGGGCCCCTGGTGTCAGGGTGTCATTGTTCTGGGGCCCCTGGTGTCAGGGTGTCATTGTTCTGGGGCCCCTGGTCTCGAGGTGTCATTGTTCTGGGGCCCCTGGTGTCAGTGTGTCATTGTTCTGGGACCCCTGGTCTCGGGGTGTCATTGTTCTGGGGCCCCTGGTGTCAGGGTGTCATTGTTCTGGGGCCCCTGGTGTCAGGGTGTCATTGTTCTGGGGCCCCTGGTGTCAGGGTGTCATTGTTCTGGGGCCCCTGGTGTCAGGGTGTCATTGTTCTGGGGCCCCTGGTCTCGGGGTGTCATTGTTCTGGGGCCCCTGGTCTCGGGGTGTCATTGTTCTGGGGCCCCTGGTCTAGGGGTGTCATTGTTCTGGGGCACCTGGTGTCAGGGTGTCATTGTTCTGGGGCCCCTGGTCTCGGGGTGTCATTGTTCTGGGGCCCCTGGTCTCGGGGTGTCATTGTTCTGGGGCCCCTGGTGTCAGGGTGTCATTGTTCTGGGGCCCCTGGTCTCGGGGTGTCATTGTTCTGGGGCCCCTGGTCTCGGGGTGTCATTGTTCTGGGGCCCCTGGTCTCGGGGTGTCATTGTTCTGGGGCCCCTGGTGTCAGGCTGTCATTGTTCTGGGGCCCCTGGTCTCGGGGTGTCATTGTTCTGGGGCCCCTGGTGTCAGGGTGTCATTGTTCTGGGGCCCCTGGTCTCGGGGTGTCATTGTTCTGGGGCCCCTGGTCTCGGGGTGTCATTGTTCTGGTCCCCCAAGTGTCGGGGTGTCATTGTTCTGGGGCCCCTGGTCTCGGGGTGTCATTGTTCTGGGGCCTCTGGTCTCGGGGTGTCATTGTTCTGGGGCCCCTGGTGTCGGGGTGTCATTGTTCTGGGGCCCCTGGTGTCAGGGTGTCATTGTTCTGGGGCCCCTGGTGTCAGGGTGTCATTGTTCTGGGGCCCCTGGTCTCGGGGTGTCATTGTTCTGGGGCCCCTGGTCTCGGGGTGTCATTGTTCTGGGGCCCCTGGTCTCGGGGTGTCATTGTTCTGGGGCCCCTGGTCTCAGGGTGTCATTGTTCTGGACCCCCAAGTGTCAGGGTGTCATTGTTCTGGGGCCCCTGGTGTCGGGGTGTCATTGTTCTGGGGCCCCTGGTGTCGGGGTGTCATTGTTCTGGGGCCCCTGGTCTCGGAGTGTCATTGTTCTGGGGCCCCTGGTCTAGGGGTGTCATTGTTCTGGGGCACCTGGTGTCAGGGTGTCATTGTTCTGGGGCCCCTGGTCTCGGGATGTCATTGTTCTTGGGCCCCTGGTCTCGGGGTGTCATTGTTCTGGGGCCCCTGGTGTCGGGGTGTCATTGTTCTGGGGCCCCTGGTCTCGGGGTGTCATTGTTCTGGGGCCCCTGGTCTCGGGGTGTCATTGTTCTGGGGCCCCTGGTCTCGGGGTGTCATTGTTCTGGGGCCCCTGGTGTCAGGGTGTCATTGTTCTGGGGCCCCTGGTCTCGGGGTGTCATTGTTCTGGGGCCCCTGGTGTCAGGGTGTCATTGTTCTGGGGCCCCTGGTCTCGGGGTGTCATTGTTCTGGGGCCCCTGGTCTCGGGTGTCATTGTTCTGGTCCCCCAAGTGTCGGGGTGTCATTGTTCTGGGGCCCCTGGTCTCGGGGTGTCATTGTTCTGGGGCCTCTGGTCTCGGGGTGTCATTGTTCTGGGGCCCCTGGTGTCGGGGTGTCATTGTTCTGGGGCCCCTGGTGTCAGGGTGTCATTGTTCTGGGGCCCCTGGTGTCAGGGTGTCATTGTTCTGGGGCCCCTGGTCTCGGGGTGTCATTGTTCTGGGGCCCCTGGTCTCGGGGTGTCATTGTTCTGGGGCCCCTGGTCTCGGGGTGTCATTGTTCTGGGGCCCCTGGTCTCAGGGTGTCATTGTTCTGGACCCCCAAGTGTCAGGGTGTCATTGTTCTGGGGCCCCTGGTGTCGGGGTGTCATTGTTCTGGGGCCCCTGGTGTCGGGGTGTCATTGTTCTGGGGCCCCTGGTCTCGGAGTGTCATTGTTCTGGGGCCCCTGGTCTCGGGGTGTCATTGTTCTGGGGCCCCTGGTCTCGGGGTGTCATTGTTCTGGGGCCCCTGGTGTCAGGGTGTCATTGTTCTGGGGCCCCTGGTGTCAGGGTGTCATTGTTCTGGGGCCCCTGGTGTCAGGGTGTCATTGTTCTGGGGCCCCTGGTCTCGGGGTGTCATTGTTCTGGGGCCCCTGGTGTCAGGGTGTCATTGTTCTGGGCCCCTGGTCTCAGGGTGTCATTGTTCTGGGGCCCCTGGTGTCGGGGTGTCATTGTTCTGGGGCCCCTGGTGTCAGGGTGTCATTGTTCTGGGGCCCCTGGTCTCGGGGTGTCATTGTTCTGGGGCCCCTGGTGTCAGGGTGTCATTGTTCTGGGGCCCCTGGTCTCGGGGTGTCATTGTTCTGGGGCCCCTGGTGTCAGGGTGTCATTGTTATGGGGCCCCTGGTGTCAGGGTGTCATTGTTCTGGGGCCCCTGGTCTCGGGGTGTCATTGTTCTGGGGCCCCTGGTGTCAGGGTGTCATTGTTCTGGGCCCCTGGTCTCAGGGTGTCATTGTTCTGGGGCCCCTGGTGTCGGGGTGTCATTGTTCTGGGGCCCCTGGTGTCAGGGTGTCATTGTTCTGGGGCCCCTGGTCTCGGGGTGTCATTGTTCTGGGGCCCCTGGTCTCGGGGTGTCATTGTTCTGGGGCCCCTGGTCTCGGGGTGTCATTGTTCTGGGGCCCCTGGTGTCAGGTTGTCATTGTTCTGGGGCCCCCTGGTGTCAGCGTGTCATTGTTCTGGGACCCCCGTGTCGGGGTGTCATTGTTCTGGTCCCCCAAGTGTCAGGGTGTCATTGTTCTGGGGCCCCTGGTCTCGGGGTGTCATTGTTCTGGGGCCCCTGGTCTCGGGGTGTCATTGTTCTGGGGCCCCTGGTGTCAGTGTGTCATTTTTCTGGGGCCCCTGGTCTCGGGGTGTCATTGTTCTGGGGCCCCTGGTGTCGGGGTGTCATTGTTCTGGGGCCCCTGGTCTCGGGGTGTCATTGTTCTGGGGCCCCTGGTGTCGGGGTGTCATTGTTCTGGGGCCCCGTGTGTCAGGGTGTCATTGTTCTGGTCCCCCAAGTGTCAGGGTGCCATTGTTCTGGGGCCCCTGGTGTCGGGGTGTCATTGTTCTGGGGCCCCTGGTCTCGGGGTGTCATTGTTCTGGGGCCCCTGGTGTCGGGGTGTCATTGTTCTGGGGCCCCTGGTGTCAGGGTGTCATTGTTCTGGGGCCCCTGGTGTCAGTGTGTCATTGTTCTGGGGCCCCTGGTGTCAGGGTGTCATTGTTCTGGGGCCCCTGGTCTCGGGGTGTCATTGTTCTGGGGCCCCTGGTGTCAGGGTGTCATTGTTCTGGGGCCCCTGGTGTCAGGGTGTCATTGTTCTGGGGCCCCTGGTGTCAGGGTGTCATTGTCCTGGGGCCCCTGGTGTCAGTGTGTCATTGTTCTGGGGCCCCTGGTCTCGGGGTGTCATTGTTCTGGGGCCCCTGGTGTCAGGGTGTCATTGTTTCATTGTTCTGGGGCCCCTGGTGTCAGGGTGTCATTGTTCTGGGGCCCCTGGTGTCAGGGTGTCATTGTTATGGGGCCCCTGGTCACGATTGTCATTGTTCTGGGGCCCCTGGTGTCAGTGTGTCATTGTTCTGGGGCCCCTGGTCTCGGGGTGTCATTGATCTGGGGCCCCTGGTGTCAGGGTGTCATTGTTCTGGGGCCCCTGGTGTCAGGGTGTCATTGTTCTGGGGCCCCTGGTGTCAGGGTGTCATTGTTCTGGGGCCCGTGGTCTCGGGGTGTCATTGTTCTGGGGCCCCTGGTGTCAGGGTGTCATTGTTCTGGGGCCCCTGGTGTCAGGGTGTCATTGTTCTGGGGCCCCTGGTGTCAGTGTGTCATTGTTCTGGGGCCCCTGGTCTCGGGGTGTCATTGTTCTGGGGCCCCTGGTGTCAGGGTGTCATTGTTCTGGGGCCCCTGGTGTCAGGGTGTCATTGTTCTGGGGCCCCTGGTCTCGAGGTGTCATTGTTCTGGGGCCCCTGGTGTCAGTGTGTCATTGTTCTGGGACCCCTGGTCTCGGGGTGTCATTGTTCTGGGGCCCCTGGTGTCAGGGTGTCATTGTTCTGGGGCCCCTGGTGTCAGGGTGTCATTGTTCTGGGGCCCCTGGTGTCAGGGTGTCATTGTTCTGGGGCCCCTGGTGTCAGGGTGTCATTGTTCTGGGGCCCCTGGTCTCGGGGTGTCATTGTTCTGGGGCCCCTGGTCTCGGGGTGTCATTGTTCTGGGGCCCCTGGTCTAGGGGTGTCATTGTTCTGGGGCACCTGGTGTCAGGGTGTCATTGTTCTGGGGCCCCTGGTCTCGGGGTGTCATTGTTCTGGGGCCCCTGGTCTCGGGGTGTCATTGTTCTGGGGCCCCTGGTGTCGGGGTGTCATTGTTCTGGGGCCCCTGGTCTCGGGGTGTCATTGTTCTGGGGCCCCTGGTCTCGGGGTGTCATTGTTCTGGGGCCCCTGGTCTCGGGGTGTCATTGTTCTGGGGCCCCTGGTGTCAGGGTGTCATTGTTCTGGGGCCCCTGTTGTCAGGGTGTCATTGTTCTGGGGCCCCTGGTGTCAGGGTGTCATTGTTCTGGGGCCCCTGGTCTCGGGGTGTCATTGTTCTGGGGCCCCTGGTCTCGGGGTGTCATTGTTCTGGGGCCCTTGGTCTCGGGGTGTCATTGTTCTGGGGCCCCTGGCGTCGGGGGTGTCATTGTTCTGGGGCCCCTGGTGTCAGTGTGTCATTGTTCTGGGGCCCCTTTTGTCAGGGTGTCATTGTTCTGGGGCCCCTGGTCTCAGGTTGTCATTGTTCTGGGGCCCCTGGTCTCGGGGTGTCATTGTTCTGGGGCCCCTGGTCTCGGGGTGTCATTGTTCTGGGGCCCCTGGTCTCGGGGTGTCATTGTTCTGGGGCCCCTGGTCTCGGGGTGTCATTGTTCTGGGGCCCCTGGTCTCAGGGTGTCATTGTTCTGGGACCCCAAGTGTCAGGGTGTCATTGTTCTGGGGCCCCTGTTGTCAGGGTGTCATTGTTCTGGGGCCCCTGGTGTCAGGGTGTCATTGTTCTGGAGCCCCTGGTCTCAGTGTGTCATTGTTCTGGGGCCCCTGGTGTCAGGGTGTCATTGTTCTGGGGCCCCTGGTGTCAGGGTGTCATTGTTCTGGGGCCCCTGGTGTCAGGGTGTCATTGTTCTGGGGCCCCTGGTCTCAGGGTGTCATTGTTCTGGTTCTGGGGCCCCTGGTGTCGGGGTGTCATTGTTCTGGGGCCCCTGGTCTCGGGGTGTCATTGTTCTGGGGGCCCTGGTGTCAGGGTGTCATTGTTCTGGGGCCCCTGGTCTCAGGGTGTCATTGTTCTGGGGCCCCTGGTCTCAGGGTGTCATTGTTCTGGGGCCCCTGGTCTCAGGGTGTCATTGTTCTGGGACCCCAAGTGTCAGGGTGTCATTGTTCTGGGGCCCCTGTTGTCAGGGTGTCATTGTTCTGGGGCCCCTGGTGTCAGGGTGTCATTGTTCTGGAGCCCCTGGTCTCAGTGTGTCATTGTTCTGGGGCCCCTGGTGTCAGGGTGTCATTGTTCTGGGGCCCCTGGTGTCAGGGTGTCATTGTTCTGGGGCCCCTGGTCTCGGGGTGTCATTGTTCTGGGGCCCCTGGTCTCGGGGTGTCATTGTTCTGGGGCCCCTGGTCTAGGGGTGTCATTGTTCTGGGGCACCTGGTGTCAGGGTGTCATTGTTCTGGGGCCCCTGGTCTCGGGGTGTCATTGTTCTGGGGCCCCTGGTCTCGGGGTGTCATTGTTCTGGGGCCCCTGGTCTCGGGGTGTCATTGTTCTGGTCCCCCAAGTGTCGGGTGTCATTGTTCTGGGGCCCCTGGTCTCGGGTGTCATTGTTCTGGGGCCTCTGGTCTCGGGGTGTCATTGTTCTGGGGCCCCTGGTGTCGGGGTGTCATTGTTCTGGGGCCCCTGGTGTCAGGGTGTCATTGTTCTGGGGCCCCTGGTGTCAGGGTGTCATTGTTCTGGGGCCCCTGGTCTCGGGGTGTCATTGTTCTGGGGCCCCTGGTCTCGGGGTGTCATTGTTCTGGGGCCCCTGGTCTCGGGGTGTCATTGTTCTGGGGCCCCTGGTCTCAGGGTGTCATTGTTCTGGACCCCCAAGTGTCAGGGTGTCATTGTTCTGGGGCCCCTGGTGTCGGGGTGTCATTGTTCTGGGGCCCCTGGTGTCGGGGTGTCATTGTTCTGGGGCCCCTGGTCTCGGAGTGTCATTGTTCTGGGGCCCCTGGTCTAGGGGTGTCATTGTTCTGGGGCACCTGGTGTCAGGGTGTCATTGTTCTGGGGCCCCTGGTCTCGGGATGTCATTGTTCTGGGGCCCCTGGTCTCGGGGTGTCATTGTTCTGGGGCCCCTGGTGTCGGGGTGTCATTGTTCTGGGGCCCCTGGTCTCGGGGTGTCATTGTTCTGGGGCCCCTGGTCTCGGGGTGTCATTGTTCTGGGGCCCCTGGTGTCAGGGTGTCATTGTTCTGGGGCCCCTGGTCTCGGGGTGTCATTGTTCTGGGGCCCCTGGTGTCAGGGTGTCATTGTTCTGGGGCCCCTGGTCTCGGGGTGTCATTGTTCTGGGGCCCCTGGTCTCGGGGTGTCATTGTTCTGGTCCCCCAAGTGTCGGGGTGTCATTGTTCTGGGGCCCCTGGTCTCGGGGTGTCATTGTTCTGGGGCCTCTGGTCTCGGGGTGTCATTGTTCTGGGGCCCCTGGTGTCGGGGTGTCATTGTTCTGGGGCCCCTGGTGTCAGGGTGTCATTGTTCTGGGGCCCCTGGTGTCGGGGTGTCATTGTTCTGGGGCCCCTGGTCTCGGGGTGTCATTGTTCTGGGGCCCCTGGTCTCGGGGTGTCATTGTTCTGGGGCCCCTGGTCTCGGGGTGTCATTGTTCTGGGGCCCCTGGTCTCAGGGTGTCATTGTTCTGGACCCCCAAGTGTCAGGGTGTCATTGTTCTGGGGCCCCTGGTGTCGGGGTGTCATTGTTCTGGGGCCCCTGGTGTCGGGGTGTCATTGTTCTGGGGCCCCTGGTCTCGGAGTGTCATTGTTCTGGGGCCCCTGGTCTCGGGGTGTCATTGTTCTGGGGCCCCTGGTCTCGGGGTGTCATTGTTCTGGGGCCCCTGGTGTCAGGGTGTCATTGTTCTGGGGCCCCTGGTGTCAGGGTGTCATTGTTCTGGGGCCCCTGGTGTCAGGGTGTCATTGTTCTGGGGCCCCTGGTCTCGGGGTGTCATTGTTCTGGGGCCCCTGATCTCGGGGTGTCATTGTTCTGGGGCCCCTGGTCTCGGGGTGTCATTGTTCTGGGGCCCCTGGTCTCAGGGTGTCATTGTTCTGGTTCTGGGGCCCCTGGTGTCGGGGTGTCATTGTTCTGGGGCCCCTGGTCTCGGGGTGTCATTGTTCTGGGGGCCCTGGTGTCAGGGTGTCATTGTTCTGGGGCACCTGGTCTCAGGGTGTCATTGTTCTGGGGCCCCTGGTCTCAGGGTGTCATTGTTCTGGGGCCCCTGGTCTCGGGGTGTCATTGTTCTGGGGCCCCTGGTCTCGGGGTGTCATTGTTCTGGGGCCCCTGGTCTCGGGGTGTCATTGTTCTGGGGCCCCTGGTCTCAGGGTGTCATTGTTCTGGACCCCCAAGTGTCAGGGTGTCATTGTTCTGGGGCCCCTGGTGTCGGGGTGTCATTGTTCTGGGGCCCCTGGTGTCGGGGTGTCATTGTTCTGGGGCCCCTGGTCTCGGAGTGTCATTGTTCTGGGGCCCCTGGTCTCGGGGTGTCATTGTTCTGGGGCCCCTGGTCTCGGGGTGTCATTGTTCTGGGGCCCCTGGTGTCAGGGTGTCATTGTTCTGGGGCCCCTGGTGTCAGGGTGTCATTGTTCTGGGGCCCCTGGTGTCAGGGTGTCATTGTTCTGGGGCCCCTGGTCTCGGGGTGTCATTGTTCTGGGGCCCCTGATCTCGGGGTGTCATTGTTCTGGGGCCCCTGGTCTCGGGGTGTCATTGTTCTGGGGCCCCTGGTCTCAGGGTGTCATTGTTCTGGTTCTGGGGCCCCTGGTGTCGGGGTGTCATTGTTCTGGGGCCCCTGGTCTCGGGGTGTCATTGTTCTGGGGGCCCTGGTGTCAGGGTGTCATTGTTCTGGGGCACCTGGTCTCAGGGTGTCATTGTTCTGGGGCCCCTGGTCTCAGGGTGTCATTGTTCTGGGGCCCCTGGTCTCAGGGTGTCATTGTTCTGGGACCCCCAAGTGTCAGGGTGTCATTGTTCTGGGGCCCCTGTTGTCAGGGTGTCATTGTTCTGGGGCCCCTGGTGTCAGGGTGTCATTGTTCTGGGGCCCCTGGTCTCGGGGTGTCATTGTTCTGGGGCCCCTGGTCTCGGGGTGTCATTGTTGGGCCCTTGGTCTCGGGGTGTCATTGTTCTGGGGCCCCTGGTGTCGGGGTGTCATTGTTCTGGGGCCCCTGGTGTCAGTGTGTCATTGTTCTGGGGCCCCTTTTGTCAGGGTGTCATTGTTCTGGGGCCCCTGGTCTCAGGTTGTCATTGTTCTGGGGCCCCTGGTCTCGGGGTGTCATTGTTCTGGGGCCCCTGGTCTCGGGGTGTCATTGTTCTGGGGCCCCTGGTGTCAGGGTGTCATTGTTCTGGGGCCCCTGGTCTCGGGGTGTCATTGTTCTGGGGCCCCTGGTCTCGGGGTGTCATTGTTCTGGTCCCCCAAGTGTCGGGGTGTCATTGTTCTGGGGCCCCTGGTGTCGGGGTGTCATTGTTCTGGGGCCCCTGGTCTCGGGGTGTCATTGTGCTGGGGCCCCTGGTCTCGGGGTGTCGTTATTCTGGGGCCCCTGGTCTCGGGGTGTCATTGTTCTGGGGCCCCTGGTCTCGGGGTGTCATTGTTCTGGGGCCCCTGGTGTCAGGGTGTCATTGTTCTGGGGCCCCGGGTGTCAGGGTGTCATTGTTCTGGGGCCCCTGGTCTCGGGGTGTCATTGTTCTGGGGCCCCTGGTCTCAGGGTGTCATTGTTCTGGGGCCCCTGGTCTCGGGGTGTCATTGTTCTGGGGCCCCTGGTCTCAGGGTGTCATTGTTCTGGACCCCCAAGTGTCAGGGTGTCATTGTTCTGGGGCCCCTGGTGTCGGGGTGTCATTGTTCTGGGGCCCCTGGTGTCGGGGTGTCATTGTTCTGGGGCCCCTGGTCTCGGGGTGTCATTGTTCTGGGGCCCCTGGTGTCAGGGTGTCATTGTTCTTGGGCCCCTGGTCTCAGGGTGTCATTGTTCTGGGGCCCCTGGTCTCGGGGTGTCATTGTTCTGGACCCCCAAGTGTCAGGGTGTCATTGTTCTGGGGCCCCTGGTGTCGGGGTGTCATTGTTCTGGGGCCCCTGGTGTCAGGGTGTCATTGTTCTGGGGCCCCTGGTGTCGGGGTGTCATTGTTCTGGGGCCCCTGGTCTCGGGGTGTCATTGTTCTGGGGCCCCTGGTGTCAGGGTGTCATTGTTCTGGGGCCCCTTGTCTCAGGGTGTCATTGTTCTGGGGCCCCTGGTGTCGGGGGTGTCATTGTTCTGGGGCCCCTGGTCTCGGGTGTCATTGTTCTGGGGCCCCTGGTGTCGGGGTGGTCATTGTTCTGGGGCCCCTGGTGTCGGGGTGTCATTGTTCTGGGGCCCCTGGTGTCCGGGTGTCATTGTTCTGGGGCCCCTGGTCTCGGGGTGTCATTGTTCTGGGGCCCCTGGTCTCGGGGTGTCATTGTTCTGGGGCCCCTGGTCTCGGGGTGTCATTGTTCTGGGGCCCCTGGTCTCGGGGTGTCATTGTTCTGGGGCCCCTGGTGTCGGGGTGTCATTGTTCTGGGGCCCCTGGTCTCAGGGTGTCATTGTTCTGGACCCCCAAGTGTCAGGGTGCCATTGTTCTGAGGCCCCTGGTCTCAGGGTGTCATTGTTCTGGACCCCCAAGTGTCAGGGTGTCATTGTTCTGGGGCCCCTGGTGTCGGGGTGTCATTGTTCTGGGGCCCCTGGTGTCGGGGTGTCATTGTTCTGGGGCCCCTGGTCTCGGGGTGTCATTGTTCTGGGGCCCCTGGTGTCAGGGTGTCATTGTTCTGGGGCCCCTGGTCTCAGGGTGTCATTGTTCTGGGCCCCTGGTCTTGGGGTGTCATTGTTCTGGACCCCCAAGTGTCAGGGTGTCATTGTTCTGGGGCCCCTGGTGTCGGGGTGTCATTGTTCTGGGTCCCCTGGTGTCAGGGTGTCATTGTTCTGGGGCCCCTGGTGTCGGGGTGTCATTGTTCTGGGGCCCCTGGTCTCGGGGTGTCATTGTTCTGGGGCCCCTGGTGTCGGGGGTGTCATTGTTCTGGGGCCCCTGGTGTCGGGGTGTCATTGTTCTGGGGCCCCTGGTGTCCGGGTGTCATTGTTCTGGGGCCCCTGGTCTCAGTGTGTCATTGTTCTGGGGCCCCTGGTCTCGGGGTGTCATTGTTCTGGGGCCCCTGGTCTCGGAGTGTCATTGTTCTGGGGCCCCTGGTCTCGGGGTGTCATTGTTCTGGGGCCCCTGGTGTCGGGGTGGTCATTGTTCTGGGGCCCCTGGTCTCGGGGTGTCATTGTTCTGGGGCCCCTGGTGTCGGGGTGTCATTGTTCTGGGGCCCATGGTGTCAGGGTGCCATTGTTCTGGGGCCCCTGGTCTCGGGGGTGTCATTGTTCTGGGGCCCCTGGTCTCGGGGTGTCATTGTTCTGGGGCCCCTGGTCTTGGGGGTGTCATTGTCCTGGGGCCCCTGGTCTCGGGGTGTCATTGTTCTGGGGCCCCTGGTCTCGGGGTGTCATTGTTCTGGGGCCCCTGGTGTCGTGGTGTCATTGTTCTGGGGCCCTGGTCTCGGGGTGGCATTGTTCTGGGGCCCCTGGTCTCGGGGTGTCATTGTTCTGGGGCCCCTGGTCTTGGGGTGTCATTGTTCTGGGGCCCCTGGTCTCAGGGTGTCATTGTTCTGGGGCCCCTGGTCTTGGGGGCGTCATTGTTCTGGGGCCCCTGGTGTCGTGGTGTAATTGTTCTGGGGCCCCTGGTCTCGGGGTGTCATTGTTCTGGGGCCCCTGGTGTCGGGGGGGTAACTGTTCTGGGGCCCCTGGTGTCAGGGTGTCATTGTTCTGGGGCCCCTGGTCTCGGGGTGTCATTGTTCTGGGGCCCCCTGGTGTCGGGGTGTCATTGTTCTGGGGCCCCTGGTGTCGGGGTGTCATTGTTCTGGGGCCCCTGGTGTCAGGATGTCATTGTTCTGGGGCCCCTGGTGTTGGGGTGTCATTGTTCTGGGGCCCTGGTGTCGGGGTGTCATTGTTCTGGGGCCCCTGGTCTCGGGGTGTCATTGTTCTGGGGCCCCTGGTATCAGGGTGTCATTGTTCTGGGGCCCCTTGTCTCGGGGGTGTCATTGTTCTGGGGCCCCTGGTGTCGGGGGTGTCCATTGTTCTGGGGCCCCTGGTCTCAGGGTGTCATTGTTCTGGGGCCCCTGGTGTCGGGGTGTCATTGTTCTGGGGCCCCTGGTGTCGGGGGTGCCATTGTTCTGGGGCCCCTGGTGTCCGGGTGTCATTGTTCTGGGGCCCCTGGTCTCAGTGTGTCATTGTTCTGGGGCCCCTGGTCTCGGGGTGTCATTGTTCTGGGGCCCCTGGTCTCGGGGTGTCATTGTTCTGGGGCCCCTGGTGTCGGGGGTGTCATTGTTCTGGGGCCCCTGGTCTCGGGGTGTCATTGTTCTGGGGCCCCTGGTGTCGGGGTGTCATTGTTCTGGGGCCCCTGGTCTCGGGGTGTCATTGTTCTGGGGCCCCTGGTGTCGGGGTGTCATTGTTCTGGAGCCCCTGGTGTCAGGGTGTCATTGTTCTGGGGCCCCTGGTCTCGGGGTGTCATTGTTCTGAGGCCCCTGGTCTCAGGGTGTCATTGTTCTGGACCCCCAAGTGTCAGGGTGTCATTGTTCTGGGGCCCCTGGTGTCGGGGTGTCATTGTTCTGGGGCCCCTGGTGTCGGGGTGTCATTGTTCTGGGGCCCCTGGTCTCGGGGTGTCATTGTTCTGGGGCCCCTGGTGTCAGGGTGTCATTGTTCTGGGGCCCCTGGTCTCAGGGTGTCATTGTTCTGGGGCCCCTGGTCTTGGGGTGTCATTGTTCTGGACCCCCAAGTGTCAGGGTGTCATTGTTCTGGGGCCCCTGGTGTCGGGGTGTCATTGTTCTGGGTCCCCTGGTGTCAGGGTGTCATTGTTCTGGGGCCCCTGGTGTCGGGGTGTCATTGTTCTGGGGCCCCTGGTCTCGGGGTGTCATTGTTCTGGGGCCCCTGGTGTCGGGGTGTCATTGTTCTGGGGCCCCTGGTGTCGGGGTGTCATTGTTCTGGGGCCCCTGGTGTCCGGGGTGTCATTGTTCTGGGGCCCCTGGTCTCAGTGTGTCATTGTTCTGGGGCCCCTGGTCTCGGGGTGTCATTGTTCTGGGGCCCCTGGTCTCGGAGTGTCATTGTTCTGGGGCCCCTGGTCTCGGGGTGTCATTGTTCTGGGGCCCCTGGTGTCGGGGTGTCATTGTTCTGGGGCCCCTGGTCTCGGGGTGTCATTGTTCTGGGGCCCCTGGTGTCGGGGTGTCATTGTTCTGGGGCCCATGGTGTCAGGGTGCCATTGTTCTGGGGCCCCTGGTCTCGGGGTGTCATTGTTCTGGGGCCCCTGGTCTCGGGGTGTCATTGTTCTGGGGCCCCTGGTCTTGGGGTGTCATTGTCCTGGGGCCCCTGGTCTCGGGGTGTCATTGTTCTGGGGCCCCTGGTCTCGGGGTGTCATTGTTCTGGGGCCCCTGGTGTCGTGGTGTCATTGTTCTGGGGCCCTGGTCTCGGGGTGTCATTGTTCTGGGGCCCCTGGTCTCGGGGTGTCATTGTTCTGGGGCCCCTGGTCTTGGGGTGTCATTGTTCTGGGGCCCCTGGTCTCAGGGTGTCATTGTTCTGGGGCCCCTGGTCTTGGGGCGTCATTGTTCTGGGGCCCCTGGTGTCGTGGTGTAATTGTTCTGGGGCCCCTGGTCTCGGGGTGTCATTGTTCTGGGGCCCCTGGTGTCGGGGGGGTAACTGTTCTGGGGCCCCTGGTGTCAGGGTGTCATTGTTCTGGGGCCCCTGGTCTCGGGGTGTCATTGTTCTGGGGCCCCTGGTGTCGGGGTGTCATTGTTCTGGGGCCCCTGGTGTCGGGGTGTCATTGTTCTGGGGCCCCTGGTGTCAGGGTGTCATTGTTCTGGGGCCCCTGGTGTCGGGGTGTCATTGTTCTGGGGCCCCTGGTGTCGGGGTGCCATTGTTCTGGGGCCCCTGGTGTCCGGGTGTCATTGTTCTGGGGCCCCTGGTCTCAGTGTGTCATTGTTCTGGGGCCCCTGGTCTCGGGGTGTCATTGTTCTGGGGCCCCTGGTCTCGGGGTGTCATTGTTCTGGGGCCCCTGGTGTCGGGGTGTCATTGTTCTGGGGCCCCTGGTCTCGGGGTGTCATTGTTCTGGGGCCCCTGGTGTCGGGGTGTCATTGTTCTGGGGCCCCTGGTCTCGGGGTGTCATTGTTCTGGGGCCCCTGGTGTCGGGGTGTCATTGTTCTGGAGCCCCTGGTGTCAGGGTGTCATTGTTCTGGGGCCCCTGGTCTCGGGGTGTCATTGTTCTGGGGCCCCTGGTCTCGGGGTGTCATTGTTCTGGGGCCCCTGGTGTCGGGGTGTCATTGTTCTGGGGCCCCTGGTCTCAGTGTGTCATTGTTCTGGGGCCCCTGGTCTCGGGGTGTCATTGTTCTGGGGCCCCTGGTCTCGGAGTGTCATTGTTCTGGGGCCCCTGGTCTCGGGGTGTCATTGTTCTGGGGCCCCTGGTGTCGGGGTGTCATTGTTCTGGGGCCCCTGGTCTCGGGGTGTCATTGTTCTGGGGCCCCTGGTGTCGGGGTGTCATTGTTCTGGGGCCCATGGTGTCAGGGTGCCATTGTTCTGGGGCCCCTGGTCTCGGGGTGTCATTGTTCTGGGGCCCCTGGTCTCGGGGTGTCATTGTTCTGGGGCCCCTGGTCTTGGGGTGTCATTGTTCTGGGGCCCCTGGTCTCAGGGTGTCATTGTTCTGGGGCCCCTGGTCTTGGGGCGTCATTGTTCTGGGGCCCCTGGTGTCGTGGTGTAATTGTTCTGGGGCCCCTGGTCTCGGGGTGTCATTGTTCTGGGGCCCCTGGTCTCGGGGTGTCATTGTTCTGGAGCCCCTGGTGTCAGGGTGTCATTGTTCTGGGGCCCCTGGTCTCGGGGTGTCATTGTTCTGGGGCCCCTGGTCTCGGGGTGTCATTGTTCTGGGGCCCCTGGTGTCGGGGTGTCATTGTTCTGGGGCCCCTGGTCTCAGTGTGTCATTGTTCTGGGGCCCCTGGTCTCGGGGTGTCATTGTTCTGGGGCCCCTGGTCTCGGAGTGTCATTGTTCTGGGGCCCCTGGTCTCGGGGTGTCATTGTTCTGGGGCCCCTGGTGTCGGGGTGTCATTGTTCTGGGGCCCCTGGTCTCGGGGTGTCATTGTTCTGGGGCCCCTGGTGTCGGGGTGTCATTGTTCTGGGGCCCATGGTGTCAGGGTGCCATTGTTCTGGGGCCCCTGGTCTCGGGGTGTCATTGTTCTGGGGCCCCTGGTCTCGGGGTGTCATTGTTCTGGGGCCCCTGGTCTTGGGGTGTCATTGTTCTGGGGCCCCTGGTCTCAGGGTGTCATTGTTCTGGGGCCCCTGGTCTTGGGGCGTCATTGTTCTGGGGCCCCTGGTGTCGTGGTGTAATTGTTCTGGGGCCCCTGGTCTCGGGGTGTCATTGTTCTGGGGCCCCTGGTGTCGGGGGGGTAACTGTTCTGGGGCCCCTGGTGTCAGGGTGTCATTGTTCTGGGGCCCCTGGTCTCGGGGTGTCATTGTTCTGGGGCCCCTGGTGTCGGGGTGTCATTGTTCTGGGGCCCCTGGTGTCGGGGTGTCATTGTTCTGGGGCCCCTGGTGTCAGGGTGTCATTGTTCTGGGGCCCCTGGTGTCGGGGTGTCATTGTTCTGGGGCCCCTGGTGTCGGGGTGTCATTGTTCTGGGGGCCCCCTGGTCTCGGGGGTGTCATTGTTCTGGGGCCCCTGGTATCAGGGTGTCATTGTTCTGGGGCCCCTTGTCTCGGGGTGTCATTGTTCTGGGGCCCCCTGGTGTCGGGGTGTCATTGTTCTGGGGCCCCTGGTCTCAGGGTGTCATTGTTCTGGGCCCCTGGTGTCGGGGTGTCATTGTTCTGGGGCCCCTGGTGTCGGGGTGCCATTGTTCTGGGGCCCCTGGTGTCCGGGTGTCATTGTTCTGGGGCCCCTGGTCTCAGTGTGTCATTGTTCTGGGGCCCCTGGTCTCGGGGGTGTCATTGTTTCTGGGGCCCCTGGTCTCGAGGTGTCATTGTTCTGGGGCCCCTGTGTCGGGGTGTCATTGTTCTGGGGCCCCTGGTCTCGGGGTGTCATTGTTCTGGGGCCCCTGGTGTCGGGGTGTCATTGTTCTGGGGCCCCTGGTCTCGGGGTGTCATTGTTCTGGGGCCCCTGGTGTCGGGGGTGTCATTGTTCTGGAGCCCCTGGTGTCAGGGTGTCATTGTTCTGGGGCCCCTGGTCTCGGGGTGTCATTGTTCTGGGGCCCCTGGTCTCGGGGTGTCATTGTTCTGGGGCCCCTGGTCTCGGGGTGTCATTGTTCTGGGGCCCCTGGTCTTGGGGTGTCATTGTTCTGGGGCCCCTGGTCTCGGGGTGTCATTGTTCTGGGGCCCCTGGTCTTGGGGTGTCATTGTTCTGGGGCCCCTGTGTCGGGGTGTCATTGTTCTGGGGCCCCTGGTCTCGGGGTGTCATTGTTCTGGGGCCCCTGGTGTCAGGGTGTCATTGTTCTGGGGCCCCTGGTGTCTGGGTGTCATTGTTCTTGGGCCCCTGGTCTCGGGGTGTCATTGTTCTGGGGCCCCTGGTCTCGGGGGTGTCATTGTTCTGGGGCCCCTGGTCTTGGGGTGTCATTGTTTTGGGGCCCCTGGTCTTGGGGTGTTATTGTTCTGGGGCCCCTGGTCTCGGGGTGTCATTGTTCTGGGGCCCCTGGTGTCGTGGTGTCATTGTTCTGGGGGCCCCTGGTCTCGGGGTGTCATTGTTCTGGGGCCCCTGGTCTCGGGGTGTCATTGTTCTGGGGCCCCTGGTCTTGGGGTGTCATTGTTCTGGGGCCCCTGGTCTCGGGGTGTCATTGTTCTGGGGCCCCTGGTCTTGGGGTGTCATTGTTCTGGGGCCCCTGGTGTCGTGGTGTCATTGTTCTGGGGCCCCTGGTCTCGGGGTGTCATTGTTCTGGGGCCCCTGGTCTCGGGGTGTCATTGTTCTGGGGCCCTGGTGTTGGGGTGTCATTGTTCTGGGGCCCCTGGTGTGGGGGTGTCATTGTTCTGGGGCCCCTGGTGTCGGGGTGTCATTGTTCTGGGGCCCCTGGTGTCAGGGTGTCATTGTTCTGGGGCCCCTGGTGTCGGGGTGTCATTGTTCTGGGGCCCCTGGTGTCGGGGTGTCATTGTTCTGGGGCCCCTGGTCTCGGGTGTCATTGTTCTGGGGCCCCTGGTGTCGGGGTGTCATTGTTCTGGGACCCCTGGTGTCGGGGTGTTATTGTTCTGGGGCCCCTGGTGTCGGGGTGTCATTGTTCTGGGACCCCTGGTGTCGGGGTGTTATTGTTCTGGGGCCCCTGGTGTCCGGGTGTCATTGTTCTGGGGCCCCTGGTCTCAGTGTGTCATTGTTCTGGGGCCCCTGGTCTCGGGTGTCATTGTTCTGGGGCCCCTGGTCTCGGGGTGTCATTGTTCTGGGGCCCCTGGTGTCGGGGTGTCATTGTTCTGGGGCCCCTGGTCTCAGGGTGTCATTGTTCTGGGGCCCCTGGTGTCGTGGTGTCATTGTTCTGGGGCCCCTGGTCTCGGGGTGTCATTGTTCTGGGCCCCTGGTGTCGGGGTGTCATTGTTCTGGGGCCCTGGTGTCAGGGTGTCATTGTTCTGGGGCCCCTGGTCTCGGGGTGTCATTGTTCTGGGGCCCCTGGTCTCGGGGTGTCATTGTTCTGGGTCCCCTGGTCTCGGGTGTCATTGTTCTGGGGCCCCTGGTCTTGGGGTGTCATTGTTCTGGGGCCCCCTGGTCTCGGGGTGTCATTGTTCTGGGGCCCTGGTGTCGGGGTGTCATTGTTCTGGGGCCCCTGGTCTCGGGGTGTCATTGTTCTGGGGCCCCTGGTGTCGGGGTGTCATTGTTCTGGGGCCCTGGTGTCGGGGTGTCATTGTTCTGGGGCCCCTGGTGTCCGGGTGTCATTGTTCTGGAGCCCCTGGTCTCAGTGTGTCATTGTTCTGGGGCCCCTGGTCTCGGGGTGTCATTGTTCTGGGGCCCCTGGTGTCGGGGTGTCATTGTTCTGGGGCCCCTGGTGTCGGGGTGTCATTGTTCTGGGGCCCCTGTCTCGGGGTGTCATTGTTCTGGGGCCCCTGGTGTCAGGGTGTCATTGTTCTGGGGCCCCTGGTGTCGGGGTGTCAATTGTTCTGGGGCCCCTGGTCTCGCGGGTGTCATTGTTCTGGGGCCCCCTGGTGTCAGGGTGTCATTGTTCTGGGGCCCCTGGTGTCGGGGTGTCATTGTTCTGGGGCCCCTGGTCTTGGGGTGTCATTGTTCTGGGGCCCCTGGTCTCGGGGTGTCATTGTTCTGGGGCCCTGGTGTCGGGGTGTCATTGTTCTGGGGCCCCTGGTCTCGGGTGTCATTGTTCTGGGGCCCCTGGTGTCGGGGTGTCATTGTTCTGGGGCCCCTGGTCTCGGGGTGTCATTGTTCTGGGGCCCCTGGTGTCAGGGTGTCATTGTTCTGGGGCCCCTGGTCTCAGGGTGTCATTGTTCTGGGGCCCCTGGTCTCGGGGTGTCATTGTTCTGGGGCCCCTGGTGTCGGGGTGTCATTGTTCTGGGGGCCCCTGGTCTCGGGGGTGTCATTGTTCTGGGGCCCCTGGTGTCGGGGTGTCATTGTTCTGGGGCCCCTGGTCTCGGGGTGTCATTGTTCTGGGGCCCCTGGTGTCGGAGTGTCATTGTTCTGGGGCCCCTGGTCTCGGGGTGTCATTGTTCTGGGGCCCCTGGTGTCGGGGTGTCATTGTTCTGGGGCCCTGGTGTCGGGGTGTCATTGTTCTGGGGCCCCTGGTGTCCGGTTGTCATTGTTCTGGGGCCCCTGGTCTCAGTGTGTCATTGTTCTGGGGCCCCTGGTCTCGGGTGTCATTGTTCTGGGGCCCCTGGTCTCGGGGTGTCATTGTTCTGGGGCCCCTGGTGTCGGGGTGTCATTGTTCTGGGGCCCCTGGTGTCGTGGTGTCATTGTTCTGGGGCCCCTGGTCTCGGGGTGTCATTGTTCTGGGGCCCCTGTCTCGGGGTGTCATTGTTCTGGGGCCCCTGGTCTCGGGGTGTCATTGTTCTGGGGCCCCTGGTCTCGGGGTGTCATTGTTCTGGGGCCCCTGGTCTTGGGGTGTCATTGTTCTGGGCCCCTGGTGTCATGGTGTCATTGTTCTGGGGCCCCTGGTCTCGGGTGTCATTGTTCTGGGGCCCCTGGTCTCGGGGTGTCATTGTTCTGGGGCCCCTGGTCTCGGGGTGTCATTGTTCTGGGGCCCCTGGTCTTGGGGTGTCATTGTTCTGGGGCCCCCTGGTGTCGTGGTGTCATTGTTCTGGAGCCCCTGGTCTCGGGGTGTCATTGTTCTGGGGCCCCTGTTGTCGGGGTGTCATTGTTCTGGGGCCCCTGGTGTCGGGGTGTCATTGTTCTGGGGCCCCTGGTGTCAGGGTGTCATTGTTCTGGGGCCCCTGGTGTCGGGGTGTCATTGTTCTGGGGCCCCTGGTCTCGGGGTGTCATTGTTCTGGGGCCCCTGGTGTCGGGGTGTCATTGTTCTGGGGCCCCTGGTGTCGGGGTGTCATTGTTCTGGGGCCCCTGGTGTCCGGGTGTCATTGTTCTGGGGCCCCTGGTCTCAGTGTGTCATTGTTCTGGGGCCCCTGGTCTCGGGGTGTCATTGTTCTGGGGCCCCTGGTCTCGGAGTGTCATTGTTCTGGGGCCCCTGGTCTCGGGGTGTCATTGTTCTGGGGCCCCTGGTGTCGGGGTGTCATTGTTCTGGGGCCCCTGGTCTCGGGGTGTCATTGTTCTGGGGCCCCTGGTGTCGGGGTGTCATTGTTCTGGGGCCCATGGTGTCAGGGTGCCATTGTTCTGGGGCCCCTGGTCTCGGGGTGTCATTGTTCTGGGGCCCCTGGTCTCGGGGTGTCATTGTTCTGGGGCCCCTGGTCTTGGGGTGTCATTGTCCTGGGGCCCCTGGTCTCGGGGTGTCATTGTTCTGGGGCCCCTGGTCTCGGGGTGTCCATTGTTCTGGGGCCCCTGGTGTCGTGGTGTCATTGTTCTGGGGCCCTGGTCTCGGGGTGTCATTGTTCTGGGGCCCCTGGTCTCGGGGTGTCATTGTTCTGGGGCCCCTGGTCTTGGGGTGTCATTGTTCTGGGGCCCCTGGTCTCAGGGTGTCATTGTTCTGGGGCCCCTGGTCTTGGGGCGTCATTGTTCTGGGGCCCCTGGTGTCGTGGTGTAATTGTTCTGGGGCCCCTGGTCTCGGGGTGTCATTGTTCTGGGGCCCCTGGTGTCGGGGGGGTAACTGTTCTGGGGCCCCTGGTGTCAGGGTGTCATTGTTCTGGGGCCCTGGTCTCGGGGTGTCATTGTTCTGGGGCCCCTGGTGTCGGGGTGTCATTGTTCTGGGGCCCCTGGTGTCGGGGTGTCATTGTTCTGGGGCCCCTGGTGTCAGGGTGTCATTGTTCTGGGGCCCCTGGTGTCGGGGTGTCATTGTTCTGGGGCCCCTGGTGTCGGGGTGCCATTGTTCTGGGGCCCCTGGTGTCCGGGTGTCATTGTTCTGGGGCCCCTGGTCTCAGTGTGTCATTGTTCTGGGGCCCCTGGTCTCGGGGTGTCATTGTTCTGGGGCCCCTGGTCTCGGGGTGTCATTGTTCTGGGGCCCCTGGTGTCGGGGTGTCATTGTTCTGGGGCCCCTGGTCTCGGGGTGTCATTGTTCTGGGGCCCCTGGTGTCGGGGTGTCATTGTTCTGGGGCCCCTGGTCTCGGGGTGTCATTGTTCTGGGGCCCCTGGTGTCGGGGTGTCATTGTTCTGGAGCCCCTGGTGTCAGGGTGTCATTGTTCTGGGGCCCCTGGTCTCGGGGTGTCATTGTTCTGGGGCCCCTGGTCTCGGGGTGTCATTGTTCTGGGGCCCCTGGTGTCGGGGTGTCATTGTTCTGGGGCCCCTGGTCTCAGTGTGTCATTGTTCTGGGGCCCCTGGTCTCGGGGTGTCATTGTTCTGGGGCCCCTGGTCTCGGAGTGTCATTGTTCTGGGGCCCCTGGTCTCGGGGTGTCATTGTTCTGGGGCCCCTGGTGTCGGGGTGTCATTGTTCTGGGGCCCCTGGTCTCGGGGTGTCATTGTTCTGGGGCCCCTGGTGTCGGGGTGTCATTGTTCTGGGGCCCATGGTGTCAGGGTGCCATTGTTCTGGGGCCCCTGGTCTCGGGGTGTCATTGTTCTGGGGCCCTGGTCCTCGGGGTGTCATTGTTCTGGGGCCCCTGGTCTTGGGGTGTCATTGTCCTGGGGCCCCTGGTCTCGGGGTGTCATTGTTCTGGGGCCCCTGGTCTCGGGGTGTCATTGTTCTGGGGCCCCTGGTGTCGTGGTGTCATTGTTCTGGGGCCCTGGTCTCGGGGTGTCATTGTTCTGGGGCCCCTGGTCTCGGGGTGTCATTGTTCTGGGGCCCCTGGTCTTGGGGTGTCATTGTTCTGGGGCCCCTGGTCTCAGGTGTCATTGTTCTGGGGCCCCTGGTCTTGGGGCGTCATTGTTCTGGGGCCCCTGGTGTCGTGGTGTAATTGTTCTGGGGCCCCTGGTCTCGGGGTGTCATTGTTCTGGGGCCCCTGGTGTCGGGGGGGTAACTGTTCTGGGGCCCCTGGTGTCAGGGTGTCATTGTTCTGGGGCCCCTGGTCTCGGGGTGTCATTGTTCTGGGGCCCCTGGTGTCGGGGTGTCATTGTTCTGGGGCCCCTGGTGTCGGGGTGTCATTGTTCTGGGGCCCCTGGTGTCAGGGTGTCATTGTTCTGGGGCCCCTGGTGTCGGGGTGTCATTGTTCTGGGGCCCCTGGTGTCGGGGTGTCATTGTTCTGGGGCCCCTGGTCTCGGGGTGTCATTGTTCTGGGGCCCCTGGTATCAGGGTGTCATTGTTCTGGGGCCCCTTGTCTCGGGGTGTCATTGTTCTGGGGCCCCTGGTGTCGGGGTGTCATTGTTCTGGGGCCCCTGGTCTCAGGGTGTCATTGTTCTGGGGCCCCTGGTGTCGGGGTGTCATTGTTCTGGGGCCCCTGGTGTCGGGGTGCCATTGTTCTGGGGCCCCTGGTGTCCGGGTGTCATTGTTCTGGGGCCCCTGGTCTCAGTGTGTCATTGTTCTGGGGCCCCTGGTCTCGGGGTGTCATTGTTCTGGGGCCCCTGGTCTCGAGGTGTCATTGTTCTGGGGCCCCTGGTGTCGGGGTGTCATTGTTCTGGGGCCCCTGGTCTCGGGGTGTCATTGTTCTGGGGCCCCTGGTGTCGGGGTGTCATTGTTCTGGGGCCCCTGGTCTCGGGGTGTCATTGTTCTGGGGCCCCTGGTGTCGGGGTGTCATTGTTCTGGAGCCCCTGGTGTCAGGGTGTCATTGTTCTGGGGCCCCTGGTCTCGGGGTGTCATTGTTCTGGGGCCCCTGGTCTCGGGGTGTCATTGTTCTGGGGCCCCTGGTCTCGGGGTGTCATTGTTCTGGGCCCCTGGTCTCGGGGTGTCATTGTTCTGGGGCCCCTGGTCTTGGGTGTCATTGTTCTGGGGCCCCTGGTCTCGGGGTGTCATTGTTCTGGGCCCCTGGTCTTGGGGTGTCATTGTTCTGGGGCCCCTGGTGTCGGGGTGTCATTGTTCTGGGGCCCCTGGTCTCGGGGTGTCATTGTTCTGGGGCCCCTGGTGTCAGGGTGTCATTGTTCTGGGGCCCCTGGTGTCAGGGTGTCATTGTTCTTGGGCCCCTGGTCTCGGGGTGTCATTGTTCTGGGGCCCCTGGTCTCGGGGTGTCATTGTTCTGGGGCCCCTGGTCTTGGGGTGTCATTGTTTTGGGGCCCCTGGTCTTGGGGTGTTATTGTTCTGGGGCCCCTGGTCTCGGGGTGTCATTGTTCTGGGGCCCCTGGTGTCGTGGTGTCATTGTTCTGGGGCCCCTGGTCTCGGGGTGTCATTGTTCTGGGGCCCCTGGTCTCGGGGTGTCATTGTTCTGGGGCCCCTGATCTTGGGGTGTCATTGTTCTGGGGCCCCTGGTCTCGGGGTGTCATTGTTCTGGGGCCCCTGGTCTTGGGGTGTCATTGTTCTGGGGCCCCTGGTGTCGTGGTGTCATTGTTCTGGGGCCCCTGGTCTCGGGGTGTCATTGTTCTGGGGCCCCTGGTCTCGGGGTGTCATTGTTCTGGGGCCCCTGGTGTTGGGGTGTCATTGTTCTGGGGCCCCTGGTGTGGGGGTGTCATTGTTCTGGGGCCCCTGGTGTCGGGGTGTCATTGTTCTGGGGCCCCTGGTGTCAGGGTGTCATTGTTCTGGGGCCCCTGGTGTCGGGGTGTCATTGTTCTGGGGCCCCTGGTGTCGGGGGTGTCATTGTTCTGGGGCCCCTGGTCTCGGGGTGTCATTGTCTGGGGCCCCTGGTGTCGGGGTGTCATTGTTCTGGGACCCCTGGTGTCGGGGTGTTATTGTTCTGGGGCCCCTGGTGTCGGGGTGTCATTGTTCTGGGACCCCTGGTGTCGGGGTGTTATTGTTCTGGGGCCCCTGGTGTCCGGGTGTCATTGTTCTGGGGCCCCTGGTCTCAGTGTGTCATTGTTCTGGGGCCCCTGGTCTCGGGGTGTCATTGTTCTGGGGCCCCTGGTCTCGGGGTGTCATTGTTCTGGGGCCCCTGGTGTCGGGGGTGTCATTGTTCTGGGGCCCCTGGTCTCAGGGTGTCATTGTTCTGGGGCCCCTGGTGTCGTGGTGTCATTGTTCTGGGGCCCCTGGTCTCGGGGTGTCATTGTTCTGGGGCCCCTGGTGTCGGGGTGTCATTGTTCTGGGGCCCCTGGTGTCAGGGTGTCATTGTTCTGGGGCCCCTGGTCTCGGGGTGTCATTGTTCTGGGGCCCCTGGTCTCGGGGTGTCATTGTTCTGGGTCCCCTGGTCTCGGGTGTCATTGTTCTGGGGCCCCTGGTCTTGGGGTGTCATTGTTCTGGGGCCCCTGGTCTCGGGGTGTCATTGTTCTGGGGCCCCTGGTGTCGGGGTGTCATTGTTCTGGGGCCCCTGGTCTCGGGGTGTCATTGTTCTGGGGCCCCTGGTGTCGGGGTGTCATTGTTCTGGGGCCCCTGGTGTCGGGGTGTCATTGTTCTGGGGCCCCTGGTGTCCGGGTGTCATTGTTCTGGAGCCCCTGGTCTCAGTGTGTCATTGTTCTGGGGCCCCTGGTCTCGGGGTGTCATTGTTCTGGGGCCCCTGGTGTCGGGGTGTCATTGTTCTGGGGCCCCTGGTGTCGGGGTGTCATTGTTCTGGGGCCCCTGGTCTCGGGGTGTCATTGTTCTGGGGCCCCTGGTGTCAGGGTGTCATTGTTCTGGGGCCCCTGGTGTCGGGGTGTCATTGTTCTGGGGCCCCTGGTCTCGGGGTGTCATTGTTCTGGGGCCCCTGGTGTCAGGGTGTCATTGTTCTGGGGCCCCTGGTGTCGGGGTGTCATTGTTCTGGGGCCCCTGGTCTTGGGGTGTCATTGTTCTGGGGCCCCTGGTCTCGGGGTGTCATTGTTCTGGGGCCCCTGGTGTCGGGGTGTCATTGTTCTGGGGCCCCTGGTCTCGGGGTGTCATTGTTCTGGGGCCCCTGGTGTCGGGGTGTCATTGTTCTGGGGCCCCTGGTCTCGGGGTGTCATTGTTCTGGGGCCCCTGGTGTCAGGGTGTCATTGTTCTGGGGCCCCTGGTCTCGGGGTGTCATTGTTCTGGGGCCTCTGGTCTCGGGGTGTCATTGTTCTGGGGCCCCTGGTGTCGGGGTGTCATTGTTCTGGGGCCCCTGGTCTCGGGGTGTCATTGTTCTGGGGCCCCTGGTGTCGGGGTGTCATTGTTCTGGGGCCCCTGGTCTCGGGGTGTCATTGTTCTGGGGCCCCTGGTGTCGGAGTGTCATTGTTCTGGGGCCCCTGGTCTCGGGGTGTCATTGTTCTGGGGCCCCTGGTGTCGGGGTGTCATTGTTCTGGGGCCCCTGGTGTCGGGGTGTCATTGTTCTGGGGCCCCTGGTGTCCGGTTGTCATTGTTCTGGGGCCCCTGGTCTCAGTGTGTCATTGTTCTGGGGCCCCTGGTCTCGGGGTGTCATTGTTCTGGGGCCCCTGGTCTCGGGGTGTCATTGTTCTGGGGCCCCTGGTGTCGGGGTGTCATTGTTCTGGGGCCCCTGGTGTCGTGGTGTCATTGTTCTGGGGCCCCTGGTCTCAGGGTGTCATTGTTCTGGGGCCCCTGGTCTCGGGGTGTCATTGTTCTGGGGCCCCTGGTCTCGGGGTGTCATTGTTCTGGGGCCCCTGGTCTCGGGGTGTCATTGTTCTGGGGCCCCTGGTCTCGGGGTGTCATTGTTCTGGGGCCCCTGGTCTTGGGGTGTCATTGTTCTGGGGCCCCTGGTGTCATGGTGTCATTGTTCTGGGGCCCCTGGTCTCGGGGTGTCATTGTTCTGGGGCCCCTGGTCTCGGGGTGTCATTGTTCTGGGGCCCCTGGTCTCGGGGTGTCATTGTTCTGGGGCCCCTGGTCTTGGGGTGTCATTGTTCTGGGGCCCCCTGGTGTCGTGGTGTCATTGTTCTGGAGCCCCTGGTCTCGGGGTGTCATTGTTCTGGGGCCCCTGTTGTCGGGGTGTCATTGTTCTGGGGCCCCTGGTGTCGGGGTGTCATTGTTCTGGGGCCCCTGGTCTCAGGGTGTCATTGTTCTGGGGCCCCTGGTGTCGGGGTGTCATTGTTCTGGGGCCCCTGGTCTCGGGGTGTCATTGTTCTGGGGCCCCTGGTGTCGGGGTGTCATTGTTCTGGGGCCCCTGGTCTCGGGGTGTCATTGTTCTGGGGCCCCTGGTCTCGGGGTGTCATTGTTCTGGGGCCCCTGGTGTCGGGGTGTCATTGTTCTGGGGCCCCTGGTGTCGTGGTGTCATTGTTCTGGGGCCCCTGGTCTCGGGGTGTCATTGTTCTGGGGCCCCTGGTCTCGGGGTGTCATTGTTCTGGGGCCCCTGGTCTTGGGGTGTCATTGTTCTGGGGCCCCTGGTCTCGGGGTGTCATTGTTCTGGGGCCCCTGGTCTTGGGGTGTCATTGTTCTGGGGCCCCTGGTCTCGGGGTGTCATTGTTCTGGGGCCCCTGGTCTTGGGGTGTCATTGTTCTGGGGCCCCTGGTGTCGTGGTGTCATTGTTCTGGGGCCCCTGGTCTCGGGGTGTCATTGTTCTGGGGCCCCTGGTGTCGGGGTGTCATTGTTCTGGGGCGCCTGGTGTCGGGGTGTCATTGTTCTGGGGCCCCTGGTCTCGGGGTGTCATTGTTCTGGGGCCCCTGGTGTCGGGGTGTCATTGTTCTGGGGCCCCTGGTGTGGGGGGTGTCATTGTTCTGGGGCCCCTGGTGTCGGGGTGTCATTGTTCTGGGGCCCCTGGTGTCAGGGTGTCATTGTTCTGGGGCCCCTGGTGTCGGGGTGTCATTGTTCTGGGGCCCCTGGTGTCGGGGTGTCATTGTTCTGGGGCCCCTGGTCTCGGGGTGTCATTGTTCTGGGGCCCCTGGTGTCGGGGTGTCATTGTTCTGGGGCCCCTGGTCTCGGGTGTCATTGTTCTGGGGCCCCTGGTGTCGGGGTGTCATTGTTCTGGGACCCCTGGTGTCGGGGTGTTATTGTTCTGGGGCCCCTGGTGTCCGGGTGTCATTGTTCTGGGGCCCCTGGTCTCAGTGTGTCATTGTTCTGGGGCCCCTGGTCTCGGGGTGTCATTGTTCTGGGGCCCCTGGTCTCGGGGTGTCATTGTTCTGGGGCCCCTGGTCTCGGGGTGTCATTGTTCTGGGGCCCCTGGTGTCGGGGTGTCATTGTTCTGGGGCCCCTGGTGTCAGGGTGTCATTGTTCTGGGGCCCCTGGTCTCGGGGTGTCATTGTTCTGGGGCCCCTGGTCTCGGGGTGTCATTGTTCTGGGGCCCCTGGTCTCGGGTGTCATTGTTCTGGGGCCCCTGGTCTTGGGGTGTCATTGTTCTGGGGCCCCTGGTCTCGGGGTGTCATTGTTCTGGGGCCCCTGGTGTCGGGGTGTCATTGTTCTGGGGCCCCTGGTCTCGGGGTGTCATTGTTCTGGGGCCCCTGGTGTCGGGGTGTCATTGTTCTGGGGCCCCTGGTCTCAGGGTGTCATTGTTCTGAGGCCCCTGGTGTCGGGGTGTCATTGTTCTGGGGCCCCTGGTGTCGGGTTGTCATTGTTCTGGGGCCCCTGGTGTCCGGGTGTCATTGTTCTGGAGCCCCTGGTCTCAGTGTGTCATTGTTCTGGGGCCCCTGGTCTCGGGGTGTCATTGTTCTGGGGCCCCTGGTGTCGGGGTGTCATTGTTCTGGGGCCCCTGGTGTCGGGGTGTCATTGTTCTGGGGCCCCTGGTCTCGGGGTGTCATTGTTCTGGGGCCCCTGGTGTCGGGGTGTCATTGTTCTGGGGCCCCTGGTGTCAGGGTGTCATTGTTCTGGGGCCCCTGGTCTCGGGGTGTCATTGTTCTGGGGCCCCTGGTCTCAGGGTGTCATTGTTCTGGGGCCCCTGGTCTTGGGGTGTCATTGTTCTGGGGCCCCTGGTCTCGGGGTGTCATTGTTCTGGGGCCCCTGGTGTCAGTGTGTCATTGTTCTGGGGCCCCTGGTCTCGGGGTGTCATTGTTCTGGGGCCCCTGGTGTCAGGGTGTCATTGTTCTGGGGCCCCTGGTCTCGGGGTGTCATTGTTCTGGGGCCCGTGGTCTCGGGGTGTCATTGTTCTGGGGCCCCTGGTCTCGGGGTGTCATTGTTCTGGGGCCCCTGGTGTCGGAGTGTCATTGTTCTGGGGCCCCTGGTCTCGGGGTGTCATTGTTCTGGGGCCCCTGGTGTCGGGGTGTCATTGTTCTGGGGCCCCTGGTGTCGGGGTGTCATTGTTCTGGGGCCCCTGGTGTCCGGGTGTCATTGTTCTGGGGCCCCTGGTCTCAGTGTGTCATTGTTCTGGGGCCCCTGGTCTCGGGGTGTCATTGTTCTGGGGCCCCTGGTCTCGGGGTGTCATTGTTCTGGGGCCCCTGGTGTCGGAGTGTCATTGTTCTGGGGCCCCTGGTCTCGGGGTGTCATTGTTCTGGGGCCCCTGGTGTCGGGGTGTCATTGTTCTGGGGCCCCTGGTGTCGGGGTGTCATTGTTCTGGGGCCCCTGGTGTCCGGGTGTCATTGTTCTGGGGCCCCTGGTCTCAGTGTGTCATTGTTCTGGGGCCCCTGGTCTCGGGGTGTCATTGTTCTGGGGCCCCTGGTGTCCGGGTGTCATTGTTCTGGGGCCCCTGGTCTCAGTGTGTCATTGTTCTGGGGCCCCTGGTCTCGGGGTGTCATTATTCTGGGGCCCCTGGTCTCGGGGTGTCATTGTTCTGGGGCCCCTGGTGTCGGGGTGTCATTGTTCTGGGGCCCCTGGTCTCAGGGTGTCATTGTTCTGGGGCCCCTGGTCTCGGGGTGTCATTGTTCTGGGGCCCCTGGTGTCGGGGTGTCATTGTTCTGGGGCCCCTGGTGTCGGGGTGTCATTGTTCTGGGGCCCCTGGTGTCAGGGTGTCATTGTTCTGGGGCCCCTGGTCTCGGGGTGTCATTGTTCTGGGGCCCCTGGTCTCGGGGTGTCATTGTTCTGGGGCCCCTGGTCTCGGGTGTCATTGTTCTGGGGCCCCTGGTCTTGGGGTGTCATTGTTCTGGGGCCCCTGGTCTCGGGGTGTCATTGTTCTGGGGCCCCTGGTGTCGGGGTGTCATTGTTCTGGGGCCCCTGATCTCGGGGTGTCATTGTTCTGGGGCCCCTGGTGTCGGGGTGTCATTGTTCTGGGGCCCCTGGTCTCGGGGTGTCATTGTTCTGGGGCCCCTGGTGTCGGGGTGTCATTGTTCTGGGGCCCCTGGTGTCGGGGTGTCATTGTTCTGGGGCCCCTGGTGTCCGGGTGTCATTGTTCTGGAGCCCCTGGTCTCAGTGTGTCATTGTTCTGGGGCCCCTGGTCTCGGGGTGTCATTGTTCTGGGGCCCCTGGTGTCGGGGTGTCATTGTTCTGGGGCCCCTGGTGTCGGGGTGTCATTGTTCTGGGGCCCCTGGTCTCGGGGTGTCATTGTTCTGGGGCCCCTGGTGTCGGGGTGTCATTGTTCTGGGGCCCCTGGTGTCAGGGTGTCATTGTTCTGGGGCCCCTGGTCTCGGGGTGTCATTGTTCTGGGGCCCCTGGTCTCGGGGTGTCATTGTTCTGGGGCCCCTGGTATCGGGGTGTCATTGTTCTGGGGCCCCTGGTCTTGGGGTGTCATTGTTCTGGGGCCCCTGGTCTCGGGGTGTCATTGTTCTGGGGCCCCTGGTGTCGGGGGTGTCATTGTTCTGGGGCCCCTGGTCTCGGGGTGTCATTGTTCTGGGGCCCCTGGTGTCAGGGTGTCATTGTTCTGGGGCCCCTGGTCTCGGGGTGTCATTGTTCTGGGGCCCGTGGTCTCGGGGTGTCATTGTTCTGGGGCCCCTGGTCTTGGGGTGTCATTGTTCTGGGGCCCCTGGTCTCGGGGTGTCATTGTTCTGGGGCCCCTGGTGTCGGGGTGTCATTGTTCTGGGGCCCCTGGTCTCGGGGTGTCATTGTTCTGGGGCCCCTGGTGTCGGAGTGTCATTGTTCTGGGGCCCCTGGTCTCGGGGTGTCATTGTTCTGGGGCCCCTGGTGTCGGGGTGTCATTGTTCTGGGGCCCCTGGTGTCAGGGTGTCATTGTTCTGGGGCCCCTGGTGTCCGGGTGTCATTGTTCTGGGGCCCCTGGTCTCAGTGTGTCATTGTTCTGGGGCCCCTGGTCTCGGGGTGTCATTGTTCTGGGGCCCCTGGTCTCGGGGTGTCATTGTTCTGGGGCCCCTGGTGTCGGGGTGTCATTGTTCTGGGGCCCCTGGTCTCGGGGTGTCATTGTTCTGGGGCCCCTGGTGTCGGGGTGTCATTGTTCTGGGGCCCCTGGTGTCGTGGTGTCATTGTTCTGGGGCCCCTGGTCTCGGGGTGTCATTGTTCTGGGGCCCCTGGTCTCGGGGTGTCATTGTTCTGGGGCCCCTGGTCTCGGGGTGTCATTGTTCTGGGGCCCCTGGTCTTGGGGTGTCATTGTTCTGGGGCCCCTGGTCTCGGGGTGTCATTGTTCTGGGGCCCCTGGTCTCGGGGTGTCATTGTTCTGGGGCCCCTGGTGTCATGGTGTCATTGTTCTGGGGCCCCTGGTCTCGGGGTGTCATTGTTCTGGGGCCCCTGGTCTCGGGGTGTCATTGTTCTGGGGCCCCTGGTGTCGGGGTGTCATTGTTCTGGGGCCCCTGGTGTCGGGGTGTCATTGTTCTGGGGCCCCTGGTCTCGGGGTGTCATTGTTCTGGGGCCCCTGGTGTCGGGGTGTCATTGTTCTGGGGCCCCTGGTCTCGGGGTGTCATTGTTCTGGGGCCCCTGGTGTCAGGGTGTCATTGTTCTGGGGCCCCTGGTCTCGGGGTGTCATTGTTCTGGGGCCCGTGGTCTCGGGGTGTCATTGTTCTGGGGCCCCTGGTCTCGGGGTGTCATTGTTCTGGGGCCCCTGGTGTCGGAGTGTCATTGTTCTGGGGCCCCTGGTCTCGGGGTGTCATTGTTCTGGGGCCCCTGGTGTCGGGGTGTCATTGTTCTGGGGCCCCTGGTGTCGGGGTGTCATTGTTCTGGGGCCCCTGGTGTCCGGGTGTCATTGTTCTGGGGCCCCTGGTCTCAGTGTGTCATTGTTCTGGGGCCCCTGGTCTCGGGGTGTCATTGTTCTGGGGCCCCTGGTCTCGGGGTGTCATTGTTCTGGGGCCCCTGGTGTCGGAGTGTCATTGTTCTGGGGCCCCTGGTCTCGGGGTGTCATTGTTCTGGGGCCCCTGGTGTCGGGGGTGTCATTGTTCTGGGGCCCCTGGTGTCGGGGTGTCATTGTTCTGGGGCCCCTGGTGTCCGGGTGTCATTGTTCTGGGGCCCCTGGTCTCAGTGTGTCATTGTTCTGGGGCCCCTGGTCTCGGGGTGTCATTGTTCTGGGGCCCCTGGTGTCCGGGTGTCATTGTTCTGGGGCCCCTGGTCTCAGTGTGTCATTGTTCTGGGGCCCCTGGTCTCGGGGTGTCATTGTTCTGGGGCCCCTGGTCTCGGGGTGTCATTGTTCTGGGGCCCCTGGTGTCGGGGTGTCATTGTTCTGGGGCCCCTGGTCTCAGGGTGTCATTGTTCTGGGGCCCCTGGTCTCGGGGTGTCATTGTTCTGGGGCCCCTGGTGTCGGGGTGTCATTGTTCTGGGGCCCCTGGTGTCGGGGTGTCATTGTTCTGGGGCCCCTGGTGTCAGGGTGTCATTGTTCTGGGGCCCCTGGTCTCGGGGTGTCATTGTTCTGGGGCCCCTGGTCTCGGGGTGTCATTGTTCTGGGGCCCCTGGTCTCGGGTGTCATTGTTCTGGGGCCCCTGGTCTTGGGGTGTCATTGTTCTGGGGCCCCTGGTCTCGGGGTGTCATTGTTCTGGGGCCCCTGGTGTCGGGGTGTCATTGTTCTGGGGCCCCTGGTCTCGGGGTGTCATTGTTCTGGGGCCCCTGGTGTCGGGGTGTCATTGTTCTGGGGCCCCTGGTCTCGGGGTGTCATTGTTCTGGGGCCCCTGGTGTCGGGGTGTCATTGTTCTGGGGCCCCTGGTGTCGGGGTGTCATTGTTCTGGGGCCCCTGGTGTCCGGGTGTCATTGTTCTGGAGCCCCTGGTCTCAGTGTGTCATTGTTCTGGGGCCCCTGGTCTCGGGGTGTCATTGTTCTGGGGCCCCTGGTGTCGGGGTGTCATTGTTCTGGGGCCCCTGGTGTCGGGGTGTCATTGTTCTGGGGCCCCTGGTCTCGGGGTGTCATTGTTCTGGGGCCCCTGGTGTCGGGGTGTCATTGTTCTGGGGCCCCTGGTGTCAGGGTGTCATTGTTCTGGGGCCCCTGGTCTCGGGGTGTCATTGTTCTGGGGCCCCTGGTCTCGGGGTGTCATTGTTCTGGGGCCCCTGGTATCGGGGTGTCATTGTTCTGGGGCCCCTGGTCTTGGGGTGTCATTGTTCTGGGGCCCCTGGTCTCGGGGTGTCATTGTTCTGGGGCCCCTGGTGTCGGGGTGTCATTGTTCTGGGGCCCCTGGTCTCGGGGTGTCATTGTTCTGGGGCCCCTGGTGTCAGGGTGTCATTGTTCTGGGGCCCCTGGTCTCGGGGTGTCATTGTTCTGGGGCCCGTGGTCTCGGGGTGTCATTGTTCTGGGGCCCCTGGTCTTGGGGTGTCATTGTTCTGGGGCCCCTGGTCTCGGGGTGTCATTGTTCTGGGGCCCCTGGTGTCGGGGTGTCATTGTTCTGGGGCCCCTGGTCTCGGGGTGTCATTGTTCTGGGGCCCCTGGTGTCGGAGTGTCATTGTTCTGGGGCCCCTGGTCTCGGGGTGTCATTGTTCTGGGGCCCCCTGGTGTCGGGGTGTCATTGTTCTGGGGCCCCTGGTGTCAGGGTGTCATTGTTCTGGGGCCTCTGGTGTCCGGGTGTCATTGTTCTGGGGCCCCTGGTCTCAGTGTGTCATTGTTCTGGGGCCCCTGGTCTCGGGGTGTCATTGTTCTGGGGCCCCTGGTCTCGGGGTGTCATTGTTCTGGGGCCCCTGGTGTCGGGGTGTCATTGTTCTGGGGCCCCTGGTCTCGGGGTGTCATTGTTCTGGGGCCCCTGGTGTCGGGGGTGTCATTGTTCTGGGGCCCCTGGTGTCGTGGTGTCATTGTTCTGGGGCCCCTGGTGTCGGGGTGTCATTGTTCTGGGGCCCCTGGTCTCGGGGTGTCATTGTTCTGGGGCCCCTGGTCTCGGGGTGTCATTGTTCTGGGGCCCCTGGTCTTGGGGTGTCATTGTTCTGGGGCCCCTGGTCTCGGGGTGTCATTGTTCTGGGGCCCCTGGTCTCGGGGTGTCATTGTTCTGGGGCCCCTGGTGTCATGGTGTCATTGTTCTGGGGCCCCTGGTCTCGGGGTGTCATTGTTCTGGGGCCCCTGGTCTCGGGGTGTCATTGTTCTGGGGCCCCTGGTGTTGGGGTGTCATTGTTCTGGGGCCCCTGGTGTCGGGGTGTCATTGTTCTGGGGCCCCTGGTGTCCGGGTGTCATTGTTCTGGAGCCCCTGGTCTCAGTGTGTCATTGTTCTGGGGCCCCTGGTCTCGGGGTGTCATTGTTCTGGGGCCCCTGGTGTCGGGGTGTCATTGTTCTGGGGCCCCTGGTGTCGGGGTGTCATTGTTCTGGGGCCCCTGGTCTCGGGGTGTCATTGTTCTGGGGCCCCTGGTGTCGGGGTGTCATTGTTCTGGGGCCCCTGGTGTCAGGGTGTCATTGTTCTGGGGCCCCTGGTCTCGGGGTGTCATTGTTCTGGGGCCCCTGGTCTCGGGGTGTCATTGTTCTGGGGCCCCTGGTGTCGGGGTGTCATTGTTCTGGGGCCCCTGGTCTTGGGGTGTCATTGTTCTGGGGCCCCTGGTCTCGGGGTGTCATTGTTCTGGGGCCCCTGGTGTCGGGGTGTCATTGTTCTGGGGCCCCTGGTCTCGGGGTGTCATTGTTCTGGGGCCCCTGGTGTCAGGGTGTCATTGTTCTGGGGCCCCTGGTCTCGGGGTGTCATTGTTCTGGGGCCCGTGGTCTCGGGGTGTCATTGTTCTGGGGCCCCTGGTCTTGGGGTGTCATTGTTCTGGGGCCCCTGGTCTCGGGGTGTCATTGTTCTGGGGCCCCTGGTGCCGGGGTGTCATTGTTCTGGGGCCCCTGGTCTCGGGGTGTCATTGTTCTGGGGCCCCTGGTGTCGGAGTGTCATTGTTCTGGGGCCCCTGGTCTCGGGGTGTCATTGTTCTGGGGCCCCTGGTGTCAGGGTGTCATTGTTCTGGGGCCCCTGGTGTCGGGGTGTCATTGTTCTGGGGCCCCTGGTGTCCGGGTGTCATTGTTCTGGGGCCCCTGGTCTCAGTGTGTCATTGTTCTGGGGCCCCTGGTCTCGGGGTGTCATTGTTCTGGGGCCCCTGGTCTCGGGGTGTCATTGTTCTGGGGCCCCTGGTGTCCGGGTGTCATTGTTCTGGGGCCCCTGGTCTCGGGGTGTCATTGTTCTGGGGCCCCTGGTGTCGGGGTGTCATTGTTCTGGGGCCCCTGGTGTCGTGGTGTCATTGTTCTGGGGCCCCTGGTCTCGGGGTGTCATTGTTCTGGGGCCCCTGGTCTCGGGGTGTCATTGTTCTGGGGCCCCTGGTCTCGGGGTGTCATTGTTCTGGGGCCCCAGGTCTTGGGGTGTCATTGTTCTGGGGCCCCTGGTCTCGGGGTGTCATTGTTCTGGGGCCCCTGGTCTCGGGGTGTCATTGTTCTGGCATTGTTCTGGGGCCCCTGGTGTCATGGTGTCATTGTTCTGGGGCCCCTGGTCTCGGGGTGTCATTGTTCTGGGGCCCCTGGTCTCGGGGTGTCATTGTTCTGGGGCCCCTGGTCTCGGGGTGTCATTGTTCTGGGGCCCCTGGTCTTGGGGTGTCATTGTTCTGGGGCCCCCTGGTGTCGTGGTGTCATTGTTCTGGGGCCCCTGGTCTCGGGGTGTCATTGTTCTGGGGCCCCTGTTGTCGGGGTGTCATTGTTCTGGGGCCCCTGGTGTCGGGGTGTCATTGTTCTGGGGCCCCTGGTCTTGGGGTGTCATTGTTCTGGGGCCCCTGGTGTCGGGGTGTCATTGTTCTGGGGCCCCTGGTCTCGGGGTGTCATTGTTCTGGGGCCCGTGGTGTCGGGGTGTCATTGTTCTGGGGCCCCTGGTCTCGGGGTGTCATTGTTCTGGGGCCCCTGGTGTCGGGGTGTCATTGTTCTGGGGCCCCTGGTCTCAGGGTGTCATTGTTCTGAGGCCCCTGGTGTCGGGGTGTCATTGTTCTGGGGCCCCTGGTGTCGGGGTGTCATTGTTCTGGGGCCCCTGGTGTCCGGGTGTCATTGTTCTGGAGCCCCTGGTCTCAGTGTGTCATTGTTCTGGGGCCCCTGGTCTCGGGGTGTCATTGTTCTGGGGCCCCTGGTGTCGGGGTGTCATTGTTCTGGGGCCCCTGGTGTCGGGGTGTCATTGTTCTGGGGCCCCTGGTCTCGGGGTGTCATTGTTCTGGGGCCCCTGGTGTCGGGGTGTCATTGTTCTGGGGCCCCTGGTGTCAGGGTGTCATTGTTCTGGGGCCCCTGGTCTCGGGGTGTCATTGTTCTGGGGCCCCCTGGTCTCAGGGTGTCATTGTTCTGGGGCCCCTGGTCTTGGGGTGTCATTGTTCTGGGGCCCCTGGTCTCGGGGTGTCATTGTTCTGGGGCCCCTGGTGTCGGGGTGTCATTGTTCTGGGGCCCCTGGTCTCGGGGTGTCATTGTTCTGGGGCCCCTGGTGTCAGGGTGTCATTGTTCTGGGGCCCCTGGTCTCGGGGTGTCATTGTTCTGGGGCCCGTGGTCTCGGGGTGTCATTGTTCTGGGGCCCCTGGTCTCGGGGTGTCATTGTTCTGGGGCCCCTGGTGTCGGAGTGTCATTGTTCTGGGGCCCCTGGTCTCGGGGTGTCATTGTTCTGGGGCCCCTGGTGTCGGGGGTGTCATTGTTCTGGGGCCCCTGGTGTCGGGGTGTCATTGTTCTGGGGCCCCTGGTGTATGGGTGTCATTGTTCTGGGGCCCCTGGTCTCAGTGTGTCATTGTTCTGGGGCCCCTGGTCTCGGGGTGTCATTGTTCTGGGGCCCCTGGTCTCGGGGTGTCATTGTTCTGGGGCCCCTGGTGTCGGAGTGTCATTGTTCTGGGGCCCCTGGTCTCGGGGTGTCATTGTTCTGGGGCCCCTGGTGTCGGGGTGTCATTGTTCTGGGGCCCCTGGTGTCGGGGTGTCATTGTTCTGGGGCCCCTGGTGTCCGGGTGTCATTGTTCTGGGGCCCCTGGTCTCAGTGTGTCATTGTTCTGGGGCCCCTGGTCTCGGGGTGTCATTGTTCTGGGGCCCCTGGTGTCCGGGTGTCATTGTTCTGGGGCCCCTGGTCTCAGTGTGTCATTGTTCTGGGGCCCCTGGTCTCGGGGTGTCATTGTTCTGGGGCCCCTGGTCTCGGGGTGTCATTGTTCTGGGGCCCCTGGTGTCGGGGTGTCATTGTTCTGGGGCCCCTGGTCTCAGGGTGTCATTGTTCTGGGGCCCCTGGTCTCGGGGTGTCATTGTTCTGGGGCCCCTGGTGTCGGGGTGTCATTGTTCTGGGGCCCCTGGTGTCGGGGTGTCATTGTTCTGGGGCCCCTGGTGTCAGGGTGTCATTGTTCTGGGGCCCCTGGTCTCGGGGTGTCATTGTTCTGGGGCCCCTGGTCTCGGGGTGTCATTGTTCTGGGGCCCCTGGTCTCGGGTGTCATTGTTCTGGGGCCCCTGGTCTTGGGGTGTCATTGTTCTGGGGCCCCTGGTCTCGGGGTGTCATTGTTCTGGGGCCCCTGGTGTCGGGGTGTCATTGTTCTGGGGCCCCTGGTCTCGGGGTGTCATTGTTCTGGGGCCCCTGGTGTCGGGGTGTCATTGTTCTGGGGCCCCTGGTCTCGGGGTGTCATTGTTCTGGGGCCCCTGGTGTCGGGGTGTCATTGTTCTGGGGCCCCTGGTGTCGGGGTGTCATTGTTCTGGGGCCCCTGGTGTCCGGGTGTCATTGTTCTGGAGCCCCTGGTCTCAGTGTGTCATTGTTCTGGGGCCCCTGGTCTCGGGGTGTCATTGTTCTGGGGCCCCTGGTGTCGGGGTGTCATTGTTCTGGGGCCCCTGGTGTCGGGGTGTCATTGTTCTGGGGCCCCTGGTCTCGGGGTGTCATTGTTCTGGGGCCCCTGGTGTCGGGGTGTCATTGTTCTGGGGCCCCTGGTGTCAGGGTGTCATTGTTCTGGGGCCCCTGGTCTCGGGGTGTCATTGTTCTGGGGCCCCTGGTCTCGGGGTGTCATTGTTCTGGGGCCCCTGGTATCGGGGTGTCATTGTTCTGGGGCCCCTGGTCTTGGGGTGTCATTGTTCTGGGGCCCCTGGTCTCGGGGTGTCATTGTTCTGGGGCCCCTGGTGTCGGGGTGTCATTGTTCTGGGGCCCCTGGTCTCGGGGTGTCATTGTTCTGGGGCCCCTGGTGTCAGGGTGTCATTGTTCTGGGGCCCCTGGTCTCGGGGTGTCATTGTTCTGGGGCCCGTGGTCTCGGGGTGTCATTGTTCTGGGGCCCCTGGTCTTGGGGTGTCATTGTTCTGGGGCCCCTGGTCTCGGGGTGTCATTGTTCTGGGGCCCCTGGTGTCGGGGTGTCATTGTTCTGGGGCCCCTGGTCTCGGGGTGTCATTGTTCTGGGGCCCCTGGTGTCGGAGTGTCATTGTTCTGGGGCCCCTGGTCTCGGGGTGTCATTGTTCTGGGGCCCCTGGTGTCGGGGTGTCATTGTTCTGGGGCCCCTGGTGTCAGGGTGTCATTGTTCTGGGGCCCCTGGTGTCCGGGTGTCATTGTTCTGGGGCCCCTGGTCTCAGTGTGTCATTGTTCTGGGGCCCCTGGTCTCGGGGTGTCATTGTTCTGGGGCCCCTGGTCTCGGGGTGTCATTGTTCTGGGGCCCCTGGTGTCGGGGTGTCATTGTTCTGGGGCCCCTGGTCTCGGGGTGTCATTGTTCTGGGGCCCCTGGTGTCGGGGTGTCATTGTTCTGGGGCCCCTGGTGTTGTGGTGTCATTGTTCTGGGGCCCCTGGTCTCGGGGTGTCATTGTTCTGGGGCCCCTGGTCTCGGGGTGTCATTGTTCTGGGGCCCCTGGTCTCGGGGTGTCATTGTTCTGGGGCCCCTGGTCTTGGGGTGTCATTGTTCTGGGGCCCCTGGTCTCGGGGTGTCATTGTTCTGGGGCCCCTGGTCTCGGGGTGTCATTGTTCTGGGGCCCCTGGTGTCATGGTGTCATTGTTCTGGGGCCCCTGGTCTCGGGGTGTCATTGTTCTGGGGCCCCTGGTCTCGGGGTGTCATTGTTCTGGGGCCCCTGGTGTCGGGGTGTCATTGTTCTGGGGCCCCTGGTGTCGGGGTGTCATTGTTCTGGGGCCCCTGGTGTCCGGGTGTCATTGTTCTGGAGCCCCTGGTCTCAGTGTGTCATTGTTCTGGGGCCCCTGGTCTCGGGGTGTCATTGTTCTGGGGCCCCTGGTGTCGGGGTGTCATTGTTCTGGGGCCCCTGGTGTCGGGGTGTCATTGTTCTGGGGCCCCTGGTCTCGGGGTGTCATTGTTCTGGGGCCCCTGGTCTCGGGGTGTCATTGTTCTGGGGCCCCTGGTGTCGGGGTGTCATTGTTCTGGGGCCCCTGGTGTCAGGGTGTCATTGTTCTGGGGCCCCTGGTCTCGGGGTGTCATTGTTCTGGGGCCCCTGGTCTCGGGGTGTCATTGTTCTGGGGCCCCTGGTGTCGGGGTGTCATTGTTCTGGGGCCCCTGGTCTTGGGGTGTCATTGTTCTGGGGCCCCTGGTCTCGGGGTGTCATTGTTCTGGGGCCCCTGGTGTCGGGGTGTCATTGTTCTGGGGCCCCTGGTCTCGGGGTGTCATTGTTCTGGGGCCCCTGGTGTCAGGGTGTCATTGTTCTGGGGCCCCTGGTCTCGGGGTGTCATTGTTCTGGGGCCCGTGGTCTCGGGGTGTCATTGTTCTGGGGCCCCTGGTCTTGGGGTGTCATTGTTCTGGGGCCCCTGGTCTCGGGGTGTCATTGTTCTGGGGCCCCTGGTGTCGGGGTGTCATTGTTCTGGGGCCCCTGGTCTCGGGGTGTCATTGTTCTGGGGCCCCTGGTGTCGGAGTGTCATTGTTCTGGGGCCCCTGGTCTCGGGGTGTCATTGTTCTGGGGCCCCTGGTGTCAGGGTGTCATTGTTCTGGGGCCCCTGGTGTCGGGGTGTCATTGTTCTGGGGCCCCTGGTGTCCGGGTGTCATTGTTCTGGGGCCCCTGGTCTCAGTGTGTCATTGTTCTGGGGCCCCTGGTCTCGGGGTGTCATTGTTCTGGGGCCCCTGGTCTCGGGGTGTCATTGTTCTGGGGCCCCTGGTGTCGGGGTGTCATTGTTCTGGGGCCCCTGGTCTCGGGGTGTCATTGTTCTGGGGCCCCTGGTGTCGGGGTGTCATTGTTCTGGGGCCCCTGGTGTCGTGGTGTCATTGTTCTGGGGCCCCTGGTCTCGGGGTGTCATTGTTCTGGGGCCCCTGGTCTCGGGGTGTCATTGTTCTGGGGCCCCTGGTCTCGGGGTGTCATTGTTCTGGGGCCCCAGGTCTTGGGGTGTCATTGTTCTGGGGCCCCTGGTCTCGGGGTGTCATTGTTCTGGGGCCCCTGGTCTCGGGGTGTCATTGTTCTGGGGCCCCTGGTGTCATGGTGTCATTGTTCTGGGGCCCCTGGTCTCGGGGTGTCATTGTTCTGGGGCCCCTGGTCTCGGGGTGTCATTGTTCTGGGGCCCCTGGTCTCGGGGTGTCATTGTTCTGGGGCCCCTGGTCTTGGGGTGTCATTGTTCTGGGGCCCCCTGGTGTCGTGGTGTCATTGTTCTGGGGCCCCTGGTCTCGGGGTGTCATTGTTCTGGGGCCCCTGTTGTCGGGGTGTCATTGTTCTGGGGCCCCTGGTGTCGGGGTGTCATTGTTCTGGGGCCCCTGGTCTTGGGGTGTCATTGTTCTGGGGCCCCTGGTGTCGGGGTGTCATTGTTCTGGGGCCCCTGGTCTCGGGGTGTCATTGTTCTGGGGCCCGTGGTGTCGGGGTGTCATTGTTCTGGGGCCCCTGGTCTCGGGGTGTCATTGTTCTGGGGCCCCTGGTGTCGGGGTGTCATTGTTCTGGGGCCCCTGGTGTCGTGGTGTCATTGTTCTGGGGCCCCTGGTCTCGGGGTGTCATTGTTCTGGGGCCCCTGGTCTCGGGGTGTCATTGTTCTGGGGCCCCTGGTCTTGGGGTGTCATTGTTCTGGGGCCCCTGGTCTCGGGGTGTCATTGTTCTGGGGCCCCTGGTCTTGGGGTGTCATTGTTCTGGGGCCCCTGGTGTCGTGGTGTCATTGTTCTGGGGCCCCTGGTCTCGGGGTGTCATTGTTCTGGGGCCCCTGGTGTCGGGGTGTCATTGTTCTGGGGGCCTGGTGTCGGGGTGTCATTGTTCTGGGGCCCCTGGTCTCGGGGTGTCATTGTTCTGGGGCCCCTGGTGTTGGGGTGTCATTGTTCTGGGGCCCCTGGTGTGGGGGTGTCATTGTTCTGGGGCCCCTGGTGTCGGGGTGTCATTGTTCTGGGGCCCCTGGTGTCAGGGTGTCATTGTTCTGGGGCCCCTGGTGTCGGGGTGTCATTGTTCTGGGGCCCCTGGTGTCGGGGTGTCATTGTTCTGGGGCCCCTGGTCTCGGGTGTCATTGTTCTGGGGCCCCTGGTGTCGGGGTGTCATTGTTCTGGGACCCCTGGTGTCGGGGTGTTATTGTTCTGGGGCCCCTGGTGTCCGGGTGTCATTGTTCTGGGGCCCCTGGTCTTGGGGTGTCATTGTTCTGGGGCCCCTGGTCTCGGGGTGTCATTGTTCTGGGGCCCCTGGTCTCGGGGTGTCATTGTTCTGGGGCCCCTGGTCTCGGGGTGTCATTGTTCTGGGGCCCCTGGTGTCGGGGTGTCATTGTTCTGGGGCCCCTGGTGTCGGGGTGTCATTGTTCTGGGGCCCCTGGTGTCGGGGTGTCATTGTTCTGGGGCCCCTGGTGTCAGGGTGTCATTGTTCTGGGGCCCCTGGTCTCGGGGTGTCATTGTTCTGGGGCCCCTGGTCTCGGGGTGTCATTGTTCTGGGGCCCCTGGTCTCGGGTGTCATTGTTCTGGGGCCCCTGGTCTTGGGGTGTCATTGTTCTGGGGCCCCTGGTCTCGGGATGTCATTGTTCTGGGGCCCCTGGTGTCGGGGTGTCATTGTTCTGGGGCCCCTGGTCTCGGGGTGTCATTGTTCTGGGGCCCCTGGTGTCGGGGGTGTCATTGTTCTGGGGCCCCTGGTCTCGGGGTGTCATTGTTCTGAGGCCCCTGGTGTCGGGGTGTCATTGTTCTGGGGCCCCTGGTGTCGGGGTGTCATTGTTCTGGGGCCCCTGGTGTCCCGGCTGTCATTGTTCTGGAGCCCCTGGTCTCGGGGTGTCATTGTTCTGGGGCCCCTGGTGTCGGGGTGTCATTGTTCTGGGGCCCCTGGTCTCGGGGTGTCATTGTTCTGGGGCCCCTGGTGTCGGGGTGTCATTGTTCTGGGGCCCCTGGTCTCGGGGTGTCATTGTTCTGGGGCCCCTGGTGTCGGGGTGTCATTGTTCTGGGGCCCCTGGTCTCGGGGTGTCATTGTTCTGGGGCCCCTGGTGTCGGGGTGTCATTGTTCTGGGGCCCCTGGTCTCGGGGTGTCATTGTTCTGGGGCCCCTGGTGTCGGGGGTGTCATTGTTCTGGGGCCCCTGGTGTCGGGGTGTCATTGTTCTGGGGCCCCTGGTGTCCGGGTGTCATTGTTCTGGGGCCCCTGGTCTCAGTGTGTCATTGTTCTGGGGCCCCTGGTCTCGGGGTGTCATTGTTCTGGGGCCCCTGGTCTCGGGGTGTCATTGTTCTGGGGCCCCTGGTCTCGGGGTGTCATTGTTCTGGGGCCCCTGGTGTCGTGGTGTCATTGTTCTGGGGCCCCTGGTCTCGGGGTGTCATTGTTCTGGGGCCCCTGGTCTCGGGGTGTCATTGTTCTGGGGCCCCTGGTCTCGGGGTGTCATTGTTCTGGGGCCCCTGGTCTTGGGGTGTCATTGTTCTGGGGCCCCTGGTCTCGGGGTGTCATTGTTCTGGGGCCCCTGGTCTCGGGGTGTCATTGTTCTGGGGCCCCTGGTGTCGTGGTGTCATTGTTCTGGGGCCCCTGGTCTTGGGGTGTCATTGTTCTGGGGCCCCTGGTCTCGGGGTGTCATTGTTCTGGGGCCCCTGGTCTTGGGGTGTCATTGTTCTGGGGCCCCTGGTCTCGGGGTGTCATTGTTCTGGGGCCCCTGGTGTCGTGGTGTCATTGTTCTGGGGCCCCTGGTCTCGGGGTGTCATTGTTCTGGGGCCCCTGGTGTCGGGGTGTCATTGTTCTGGGGCCCCTGGTGTCGGGGTGTCATTGTTCTGGGGCCCCTGGTCTCGGGTGTCATTGTTCTGGGGCCCCTGGTGTCGGGGTGTCATTGTTCTGGGGCCCCTGGTCTCGGGGTGTCATTGTTCTGGGGCCCCTGGTGTCGGGGTGTCATTGTTCTGGGGCCCCTGGTCTCGGGGTGTCATTGTTCTGGGGCCCCTGGTCTCGGGGTGTCATTGTTCTGGGGCCCCTGGTCTTGGGGTGTCATTGTTCTGGGGCCCCTGGTCTCGGGGTGTCATTGTTCTGGGGCCCCTGGTGTCGGGGTGTCATTGTTCTGGGGCCCCTGGTGTCGGGGTGTCATTGTTCTGGGGCCCCTGGTCTTGGGGTGTCATTGTTCTGGGGCCCCTGGTCTCGGGGTGTCATTGTTCTGGGGCCCCTGGTCTTGGGGTGTCATTGTTCTGGGGCCCCTGGTCTCAGGGTGTCATTGTTCTGGGGCCCCTGGTCTCGGGTGTCATTGTTCTGGGGCCCCTGGTGTCGTGGTGTCATTGTTCTGGGGCCCCTGGTCTTGGGGTGTCATTGTTCTGGGGCCCCTGGTCTCGGGGTGTCATTGTTCTGGGGCCCCTGGTCTTGGGGTGTCATTGTTCTGGGGCCCCTGGTGTCGGGGTGTCATTGTTCTGGGGCCCCTGGTCTCGGGGTGTCATTGTTCTGGGGCCCCTGGTGTCGGGGTGTCATTGTTCTGGGGCCCCTGGTCTCGGGGTGTCATTGTTCTGGGGCCCCTGGTGTCGGGGTGTCATTGTTCTGGGGCCCCTGGTGTCGGGGTGTCATTGTTCTGGGGCCCCTGGTCTCGGGGTGTCATTGTTCTGGGGCCCCTGGTGTCGGGGTGTCATTGTTCTGGGGCCCCTGGTGTCGGGGTGTCATTGTTCTGGGGCCCCTGGTCTCAGGGTGTCATTGTTCTGGGGCCCCTGGTGTCGGGGTGTCATTGTTCTGGGGCCCCTGGTCTCGGGGTGTCATTGTTCTGGGGCCCCTGGTGTCGGGGTGTCATTGTTCTGGGGCCCCTGGTCTCGGGGTGTCATTGTTCTGGGGCCCCTGGTCTCGGGGTGTCATTGTTCTGGGGCCCCTGGTGTTGGGGTGTCATTGTTCTGGGGCCCCTGGTGTCGTGGTGTCATTGTTCTGGGGCCCCTGGTCTCGGGGTGTCATTGTTCTGGGGCCCCTGGTCTCGGGGTGTCATTGTTCTGGGGCCCCTGGTCTTGGGGTGTCATTGTTCTGGGGCCCCTGGTCTCGGGGTGTCATTGTTCTGGGGCCCCTGGTCTTGGGGTGTCATTGTTCTGGGGCCCCTGGTCTCGGGGTGTCATTGTTCTGGGGCCCCTGGTCTTGGGGTGTCATTGTTCTGGGGCCCCTGGTGTCGTGGTGTCATTGTTCTGGGGCCCCTGGTCTCGGGGTGTCATTGTTCTGGGGCCCCTGGTGTCGGGGTGTCATTGTTCTGGGGCGCCTGGTGTCGGGGTGTCATTGTTCTGGGGCCCCTGGTCTCGGGGTGTCATTGTTCTGGGGCCCCTGGTGTCGGGGTGTCATTGTTCTGGGGCCCCTGGTGTGGGGGTGTCATTGTTCTGGGGCCCCTGGTGTCGGGGTGTCATTGTTCTGGGGCCCCTGGTGTCAGGGTGTCATTGTTCTGGGGCCCCTGGTGTCGGGGTGTCATTGTTCTGGGGCCCCTGGTGTCGGGGTGTCATTGTTCTGGGGCCCCTGGTCTCGGGGTGTCATTGTTCTGGGGCCCCTGGTGTCGGGGTGTCATTGTTCTGGGGCCCCTGGTCTCGGGTGTCATTGTTCTGGGGCCCCTGGTGTCGGGGTGTCATTGTTCTGGGACCCCTGGTGTCGGGGTGTTATTGTTCTGGGGCCCCTGGTGTCCGGGTGTCATTGTTCTGGGGCCCCTGGTCTCAGTGTGTCATTGTTCTGGGGCCCCTGGTCTCGGGGTGTCATTGTTCTGGGGCCCCTGGTCTCGGGGTGTCATTGTTCTGGGGCCCCTGGTCTCGGGGTGTCATTGTTCTGGGGCCCCTGGTGTCGGGGTGTCATTGTTCTGGGGCCCCTGGTGTCAGGGTGTCATTGTTCTGGGGCCCCTGGTCTCGGGGTGTCATTGTTCTGGGGCGCCTGGTCTCGGGGTGTCATTGTTCTGGGGCCCCTGGTCTCGGGTGTCATTGTTCTGGGGCCCCTGGTCTTGGGGTGTCATTGTTCTGGGGCCCCTGGTCTCGGGGTGTCATTGTTCTGGGGCCCCTGGTGTCGGGGTGTCATTGTTCTGGGGCCCCTGGTCTCGGGGTGTCATTGTTCTGGGGCCCCTGGTGTCGGGGTGTCATTGTTCTGGGGCCCCTGGTCTCGGGGTGTCATTGTTCTGAGGCCCCTGGTGTCGGGGTGTCATTGTTCTGGGGCCCCTGGTGTCGGGGTGTCATTGTTCTGGGGCCCCTGGTGTCCGGGTGTCATTGTTCTGGAGCCCCTGGTCTCAGTGTGTCATTGTTCTGGGGCCCCTGGTCTCGGGGTGTCATTGTTCTGGGGCCCCTGGTGTCGGGGTGTCATTGTTCTGGGGCCCCTGGTGTCGGGGTGTCATTGTTCTGGGGCCCCTGGTCTCGGGGTGTCATTGTTCTGGGGCCCCTGGTGTCGGGGTGTCATTGTTCTGGGGCCCCTGGTGTCAGGGTGTCATTGTTCTGGGGCCCCTGGTCTCGGGGTGTCATTGTTCTGGGGCCCCTGGTCTCGGTGTGTCATTGTTCTGGGGCCCCTGGTCTCGGGGTGTCATTGTTCTGGGGCCCCTGGTCTTGGGGTGTCATTGTTCTGGGGCCCCTGGTCTCGGGGTGTCATTGTTCTGGGGCCCCTGGTGTCGGGGGTGTCATTGTTCTGGGGCCCCTGGTCTCGGGGTGTCATTGTTCTGGGGCCCCTGGTGTCAGGGTGTCATTGTTCTGGGGCCCCTGGTCTCGGGGTGTCATTGTTCTGGGGCCCGTGGTCTCGGGGTGTCATTGTTCTGGGGCCCCTGGTCTTGGGGTGTCATTGTTCTGGGGCCCCTGGTCTCGGGGTGTCATTGTTCTGGGGCCCCTGGTGTCGGGGTGTCATTGTTCTGGGGCCCCTGGTCTCGGGGTGTCATTGTTCTGGGGCCCCTGGTGTCGGAGTGTCATTGTTCTGGGGCCCCTGGTCTCGGGGTGTCATTGTTCTGGGGCCCCTGGTGTCGGGGTGTCATTGTTCTGGGGCCCCTGGTGTCAGGGTGTCATTGTTCTGGGGCCCCTGGTGTCCGGGTGTCATTGTTCTGGGGCCCCTGGTCTCAGTGTGTCATTGTTCTGGGGCCCCTGGTCTCGGGGTGTCATTGTTCTGGGGCCCCTGGTGTCCGGGTGTCATTGTTCTGGGGCCCCTGGTCTCAGTGTGTCATTGTTCTGGGGCCCCTGGTCTCGGGGTGTCATTGTTCTGGGGCCCCTGGTCTCGGGGTGTCATTGTTCTGGGGCCCCTGGTGTCGGGGTGTCATTGTTCTGGGGCCCCTGGTCTCAGGGTGTCATTGTTCTGGGGCCCCTGGTCTCGGGGTGTCATTGTTCTGGGGCCCCTGGTGTCGGGGTGTCATTGTTCTGGGGCCCCTGGTGTCGGGGTGTCATTGTTCTGGGGCCCCTGGTGTCCGGGTGTCATTGTTCTGGGGCCCCTGGTCTCAGTGTGTCATTGTTCTGGGGCCCCTGGTCTCGGGGTGTCATTGTTCTGGGGCCCCTGGTGTCCGGGTGTCATTGTTCTGGGGCCCCTGGTCTCAGTGTGTCATTGTTCTGGGGCCCCTGGTCTCGGGGTGTCATTGTTCTGGGGCCCCTGGTCTCGGGGTGTCATTGTTCTGGGGCCCCTGGTGTCGGGGTGTCATTGTTCTGGGGCCCCTGGTCTCAGGGTGTCATTGTTCTGGGGCCCCTGGTCTCGGGGTGTCATTGTTCTGGGGCCCCTGGTGTCGGGGTGTCATTGTTCTGGGGCCCCTGGTGTCGGGGTGTCATTGTTCTGGGGCCCCTGGTGTCAGGGTGTCATTGTTCTGGGGCCCCTGGTCTCGGGGTGTCATTGTTCTGGGGCCCCTGGTCTCGGGGTGTCATTGTTCTGGGGCCCCTGGTCTCGGGTGTCATTGTTCTGGGGCCCCTGGTCTTGGGGTGTCATTGTTCTGGGGCCCCTGGTCTCGGGGTGTCATTGTTCTGGGGCCCCTGGTGTCGGGGTGTCATTGTTCTGGGGCCCCTGGTCTCGGGGTGTCATTGTTCTGGGGCCCCTGGTGTCGGGGTGTCATTGTTCTGGGGCCCCTGGTCTCGGGGTGTCATTGTTCTGGGGCCCCTGGTGTCGGGGTGTCATTGTTCTGGGGCCCCTGGTGTCGGGGTGTCATTGTTCTGGGGCCCCTGGTGTCCGGGTGTCATTGTTCTGGAGCCCCTGGTCTCAGTGTGTCATTGTTCTGGGGCCCCTGGTCTCGGGGTGTCATTGTTCTGGGGCCCCTGGTGTCGGGGTGTCATTGTTCTGGGGCCCCTGGTGTCGGGGTGTCATTGTTCTGGGGCCCCTGGTCTCGGGGTGTCATTGTTCTGGGGCCCCTGGTGTCGGGGTGTCATTGTTCTGGGGCCCCTGGTGTCAGGGTGTCATTGTTCTGGGGCCCCTGGTCTCGGGGTGTCATTGTTCTGGGGCCCCTGGTCTCGGGGTGTCATTGTTCTGGGGCCCCTGGTATCGGGGTGTCATTGTTCTGGGGCCCCTGGTCTTGGGGTGTCATTGTTCTGGGGCCCCTGGTCTCGGGGTGTCATTGTTCTGGGGCCCCTGGTGTCGGGGTGTCATTGTTCTGGGGCCCCTGGTCTCGGGGTGTCATTGTTCTGGGGCCCCTGGTGTCAGGGTGTCATTGTTCTGGGGCCCCTGGTCTCGGGGTGTCATTGTTCTGGGGCCCGTGGTCTCGGGGTGTCATTGTTCTGGGGCCCCTGGTCTTGGGGTGTCATTGTTCTGGGGCCCCTGGTCTCGGGGTGTCATTGTTCTGGGGCCCCTGGTGTCGGGGTGTCATTGTTCTGGGGCCCCTGGTCTCGGGGTGTCATTGTTCTGGGGCCCCTGGTGTCGGAGTGTCATTGTTCTGGGGCCCCTGGTCTTGGGGTGTCATTGTTCTGGGGCCCCTGGTGTCGGGGTGTCATTGTTCTGGGGCCCCTGGTGTCAGGGTGTCATTGTTCTGGGGCCCCTGGTGTCCGGGTGTCATTGTTCTGGGGCCCCTGGTCTCAGTGTGTCATTGTTCTGGGGCCCCTGGTCTCGGGGTGTCATTGTTCTGGGGCCCCTGGTCTCGGGGTGTCATTGTTCTGGGGCCCCTGGTGTCGGGGTGTCATTGTTCTGGGGCCCCTGGTCTCGGGGTGTCATTGTTCTGGGGCCCCTGGTGTCGGGGTGTCATTGTTCTGGGGCCCCTGGTGTTGTGGTGTCATTGTTCTGGGGCCCCTGGTCTCGGGGTGTCATTGTTCTGGGGCCCCTGGTCTCGGGGTGTCATTGTTCTGGGGCCCCTGGTCTCGGGGTGTCATTGTTCTGGGGCCCCTGGTCTTGGGGTGTCATTGTTCTGGGGCCCCTGGTCTCGGGGTGTCATTGTTCTGGGGCCCCTGGTCTCGAGGTGTCATTGTTCTGGGGCCCCTGGTGTCATGGTGTCATTGTTCTGGGGCCCCTGGTCTCGGGGTGTCATTGTTCTGGGGCCCCTGGTCTCGGGGTGTCATTGTTCTGGGGCCCCTGGTGTCGGGGTGTCATTGTTCTGGGGCCCCTGGTGTCGGGGTGTCATTGTTCTGGGGCCCCTGGTGTCCGGGTGTCATTGTTCTGGAGCCCCTGGTCTCAGTGTGTCATTGTTCTGGGGCCCCTGGTCTCGGGGTGTCATTGTTCTGGGGCCCCTGGTGTCGGGGTGTCATTGTTCTGGGGCCCCTGGTGTCGGGGTGTCATTGTTCTGGGGCCCCTGGTCTCGGGGTGTCATTGTTCTGGGGCCCCTGGTCTCGGGGTGTCATTGTTCTGGGGCCCCTGGTGTCGGGGTGTCATTGTTCTGGGGCCCCTGGTGTCAGGGTGTCATTGTTCTGGGGCCCCTGGTCTCGGGGTGTCATTGTTCTGGGGCCCCTGGTCTCGGGGTGTCATTGTTCTGGGGCCCCTGGTGTCGGGGTGTCATTGTTCTGGGGCCCCTGGTCTTGGGGTGTCATTGTTCTGGGGCCCCTGGTCTCGGGGTGTCATTGTTCTGGGGCCCCTGGTGTCGGGGTGTCATTGTTCTGGGGCCCCTGGTCTCGGGGTGTCATTGTTCTGGGGCCCCTGGTGTCAGGGTGTCATTGTTCTGGGGCCCCTGGTCTCGGGGTGTCATTGTTCTGGGGCCCGTGGTCTCGGGGTGTCATTGTTCTGGGGCCCCTGGTCTTGGGGTGTCATTGTTCTGGGGCCCCTGGTCTCGGGGTGTCATTGTTCTGGGGCCCCTGGTGTCGGGGTGTCATTGTTCTGGGGCCCCTGGTCTCGGGGTGTCATTGTTCTGGGGCCCCTGGTGTCGGAGTGTCATTGTTCTGGGGCCCCTGGTCTCGGGGTGTCATTGTTCTGGGGCCCCTGGTGTCAGGGTGTCATTGTTCTGGGGCCCCTGGTGTCGGGGTGTCATTGTTCTGGGGCCCCTGGTGTCCGGGTGTCATTGTTCTGGGGCCCCTGGTCTCAGTGTGTCATTGTTCTGGGGCCCCTGGTCTCGGGGTGTCATTGTTCTGGGGCCCCTGGTCTCGGGGTGTCATTGTTCTGGGGCCCCTGGTGTCGGGGTGTCATTGTTCTGGGGCCCCTGGTCTCGGGGTGTCATTGTTCTGGGGCCCCTGGTGTCGGGGTGTCATTGTTCTGGGGCCCCTGGTGTCGTGGTGTCATTGTTCTGGGGCCCCTGGTCTCGGGGTGTCATTGTTCTGGGGCCCCTGGTCTCGGGGTGTCATTGTTCTGGGGCCCCTGGTCTCGGGGTGTCATTGTTCTGGGGCCCCAGGTCTTGGGGTGTCATTGTTCTGGGGCCCCTGGTCTCGGGGTGTCATTGTTCTGGGGCCCCTGGTCTCGGGGTGTCATTGTTCTGGGGCCCCTGGTGTCATGGTGTCATTGTTCTGGGGCCCCTGGTCTCGGGGTGTCATTGTTCTGGGGCCCCTGGTCTCGGGGTGTCATTGTTCTGGGGCCCCTGGTCTTGGGGTGTCATTGTTCTGGGGCCCCCTGGTGTCGTGGTGTCATTGTTCTGGGGCCCCTGGTCTCGGGGTGTCATTGTTCTGGGGCCCCTGTTGTCGGGGTGTCATTGTTCTGGGGCCCCTGGTGTCGGGGTGTCATTGTTCTGGGGCCCCTGGTCTTGGGGTGTCATTGTTCTGGGGCCCCTGGTGTCGGGGTGTCATTGTTCTGGGGCCCCTGGTCTCGGGGTGTCATTGTTCTGGGGCCCGTGGTGTCGGGGTGTCATTGTTCTGGGGCCCCTGGTCTCGGGGTGTCATTGTTCTGGGGCCCCTGGTGTCGGGGTGTCATTGTTCTGGGGCCCCTGGTGTCGTGGTGTCATTGTTCTGGGGCCCCTGGTCTCGGGGTGTCATTGTTCTGGGGCCCCTGGTCTCGGGGTGTCATTGTTCTGGGGCCCCTGGTCTTGGGGTGTCATTGTTCTGGGGCCCCTGGTCTCGGGGTGTCATTGTTCTGGGGCCCCTGGTCTTGGGGTGTCATTGTTCTGGGGCCCCTGGTGTCGGGGTGTCATTGTTCTGGGGCCCCTGGTGTCCGGGTGTCATTGTTCTGGAGCCCCTGGTCTCAGTGTGTCATTGTTCTGGGGCCCCTGGTCTCGGGGTGTCATTGTTCTGGGGCCCCTGGTGTCGGGGTGTCATTGTTCTGGGGCCCCTGGTGTCGGGGTGTCATTGTTCTGGGGCCCCTGGTCTCGGGGTGTCATTGTTCTGGGGCCCCTGGTCTCGGGGTGTCATTGTTCTGGGGCCCCTGGTGTCGGGGTGTCATTGTTCTGGGGCCCCTGGTGTCAGGGTGTCATTGTTCTGGGGCCCCTGGTCTCGGGGTGTCATTGTTCTGGGGCCCCTGGTCTCGGGGTGTCATTGTTCTGGGGCCCCTGGTGTCGGGGTGTCATTGTTCTGGGGCCCCTGGTCTTGGGGTGTCATTGTTCTGGGGCCCCTGGTCTCGGGGTGTCATTGTTCTGGGGCCCCTGGTGTCGGGGTGTCATTGTTCTGGGGCCCCTGGTCTCGGGGTGTCATTGTTCTGGGGCCCCTGGTGTCAGGGTGTCATTGTTCTGGGGCCCCTGGTCTCGGGGTGTCATTGTTCTGGGGCCCGTGGTCTCGGGGTGTCATTGTTCTGGGGCCCCTGGTCTTGGGGTGTCATTGTTCTGGGGCCCCTGGTCTCGGGGTGTCATTGTTCTGGGGCCCCTGGTGTCGGGGTGTCATTGTTCTGGGGCCCCTGGTCTCGGGGTGTCATTGTTCTGGGGCCCCTGGTGTCGGAGTGTCATTGTTCTGGGGCCCCTGGTCTCGGGGTGTCATTGTTCTGGGGCCCCTGGTGTCAGGGTGTCATTGTTCTGGGGCCCCTGGTGTCGGGGTGTCATTGTTCTGGGGCCCCTGGTGTCCGGGTGTCATTGTTCTGGGGCCCCTGGTCTCAGTGTGTCATTGTTCTGGGGCCCCTGGTCTCGGGGTGTCATTGTTCTGGGGCCCCTGGTCTCGGGGTGTCATTGTTCTGGGGCCCCTGGTGTCGGGGTGTCATTGTTCTGGGGCCCCTGGTCTCGGGGTGTCATTGTTCTGGGGCCCCTGGTGTCGGGGTGTCATTGTTCTGGGGCCCCTGGTGTCGTGGTGTCATTGTTCTGGGGCCCCTGGTCTCGGGGTGTCATTGTTCTGGGGCCCCTGGTCTCGGGGTGTCATTGTTCTGGGGCCCCTGGTCTCGGGGTGTCATTGTTCTGGGGCCCCAGGTCTTGGGGTGTCATTGTTCTGGGGCCCCTGGTCTCGGGGTGTCATTGTTCTGGGGCCCCTGGTCTCGGGGTGTCATTGTTCTGGGGCCCCTGGTGTCATGGTGTCATTGTTCTGGGGCCCCTGGTCTCGGGGTGTCATTGTTCTGGGGCCCCTGGTCTCGGGGTGTCATTGTTCTGGGGCCCCTGGTCTTGGGGTGTCATTGTTCTGGGGCCCCCTGGTGTCGTGGTGTCATTGTTCTGGGGCCCCTGGTCTCGGGGTGTCATTGTTCTGGGGCCCCTGTTGTCGGGGTGTCATTGTTCTGGGGCCCCTGGTGTCGGGGTGTCATTGTTCTGGGGCCCCTGGTCTTGGGGTGTCATTGTTCTGGGGCCCCTGGTGTCGGGGTGTCATTGTTCTGGGGCCCCTGGTCTCGGGGTGTCATTGTTCTGGGGCCCGTGGTGTCGGGGTGTCATTGTTCTGGGGCCCCTGGTCTCGGGGTGTCATTGTTCTGGGGCCCCTGGTGTCGGGGTGTCATTGTTCTGGGGCCCCTGGTGTCGTGGTGTCATTGTTCTGGGGCCCCTGGTCTCGGGGTGTCATTGTTCTGGGGCCCCTGGTCTCGGGGTGTCATTGTTCTGGGGCCCCTGGTCTTGGGGTGTCATTGTTCTGGGGCCCCTGGTCTCGGGGTGTCATTGTTCTGGGGCCCCTGGTCTTGGGGTGTCATTGTTCTGGGGCCCCTGGTGTCGTGGTGTCATTGTTCTGGGGCCCCTGGTCTCGGGGTGTCATTGTTCTGGGGCCCCTGGTGTCGGGGTGTCATTGTTCTGGGGCGCCTGGTGTCGGGGTGTCATTGTTCTGGGGCCCCTGGTCTCGGGGTGTCATTGTTCTGGGGCCCCTGGTGTTGGGGTGTCATTGTTCTGGGGCCCCTGGTGTGGGGGTGTCATTGTTCTGGGGCCCCTGGTGTCGGGGTGTCATTGTTCTGGGGCCCCTGGTGTCAGGGTGTCATTGTTCTGGGGCCCCTGGTGTCGGGGTGTCATTGTTCTGGGGCCCCTGGTGTCGGGGTGTCATTGTTCTGGGGCCCCTGGTCTCGGGGTGTCATTGTTCTGGGGCCCCTGGTGTCGGGGGTGTCATTGTTCTGGGACCCCTGGTGTCGGGGGTGTTATTGTTCTGGGGCCCCTGGTGTCCGGGTGTCATTGTTCTGGGGCCCCTGGTCTTGGGGTGTCATTGTTCTGGGGCCCCTGGTCTCGGGGTGTCATTGTTCTGGGGCCCCTGGTCTCGGGGTGTCATTGTTCTGGGGCCCCTGGTCTCGGGGTGTCATTGTTCTGGGGCCCCTGGTGTCGGGGTGTCATTGTTCTGGGGCCCCTGGTGTCGGGGTGTCATTGTTCTGGGGCCCCTGGTGTCGGGGTGTCATTGTTCTGGGGCCCCTGGTGTCAGGGTGTCATTGTTCTGGGGCCCTGGTCTCGGGGTGTCATTGTTCTGGGGCCCCTGGTCTCGGGGTGTCATTGTTCTGGGGCCCCTGGTCTCGGGTGTCATTGTTCTGGGGCCCCTGGTCTTGGGGTGTCATTGTTCTGGGGCCCCTGGTCTCGGGATGTCATTGTTCTGGGGCCCCTGGTGTCGGGGTGTCATTGTTCTGGGGCCCCTGGTCTCGGGGTGTCATTGTTCTGGGGCCCCTGGTGTCGGGGTGTCATTGTTCTGGGGCCCCTGGTCTCGGGGTGTCATTGTTCTGAGGCCCCTGGTGTCGGGGTGTCATTGTTCTGGGGCCCCTGGTGTCGGGGTGTCATTGTTCTGGGGCCCCTGGTGTCCGGCTGTCATTGTTCTGGAGCCCCTGGTCTCAGTGTGTCATTGTTCTGGGGCCCCTGGTCTCGGGGTGTCATTGTTCTGGGGCCCCTGGTGTCGGGGTGTCATTGTTCTGGGGCCCCTGGTGTCGGGGGTGTCATTGTTCTGGGGCCCCTGGTCTCGGGGTGTCATTGTTCTGGGGCCCCTGGTGTCGGGGTGTCATTGTTCTGGGGCCCCTGGTGTCAGGGTGTCATTGTTCTGGGGCCCCTGGTCTCGGGGTGTCATTGTTCTGGGGCCCCTGGTCTCGGGGTGTCATTGTTCTGGGGCCCCTGGTCTCGGGGTGTCATTGTTCTGGGGCCCCTGGTCTTGGGGTGTCATTGTTCTGGGGCCCCTTGTCTCGGGGTGTCATTGTTCTGGGGCCCCTGGTGTCGGGGTGTCATTGTTCTGGGGCCCCTGGTCTCGGGGTGTCATTGTTCTGGGGCCCCTGGTGTCAGGGTGTCATTGTTCTGGGGCCCCTGGTCTCGGGGTGTCATTGTTCTGGGGCCCGTGGTCTCGGGGTGTCATTGTTCTGGGGCCCCTGGTCTTGGGGTGTCATTGTTCTGGGGCCCCTGGTCTCGGGGTGTCATTGTTCTGGGGCCCCTGGTGTCGGGGTGTCATTGTTCTGGGGCCCCTGGTCTCGGGGTGTCATTGTTCTGGGGCCCCTGGTGTCGGAGTGTCATTGTTCTGGGGCCCCTGGTCTCGGGGTGTCATTGTTCTGGGGCCCCTGGTGTCGGGGGTGTCATTGTTCTGGGGCCCCTGGTGTCGGGGTGTCATTGTTCTGGGGCCCCTGGTGTCCGGGTGTCATTGTTCTGAGGCCCCTGGTCTCAGTGTGTCATTGTTCTGGGGCCCCTGGTCTCGGGGTGTCATTGTTCTGGGGCCCCTGGTCTCGGGGTGTCATTGTTCTGGGGCCCCTGGTCTCGGGGTGTCATTGTTCTGGGGCCCCTGGTGTCGGGGGTGTCATTGTTCTGGGGCCCCTGGTCTCGGGGTGTCATTGTTCTGGGGCCCCTGGTGTCGGGGTGTCATTGTTCTGGGGCCCCTGGTCTCGGGGTGTCATTGTTCTGGGGCCCCTGGTGTCGGGGTGTCATTGTTCTGGGGCCCCTGGTCTCGGGGTGTCATTGTTCTGGGGCCCCTGGTGTCGGGGTGTCATTGTTCTGGGGCCCCTGGTGTCGGGGTGTCATTGTTCTGGGGCCCCTGGTGTCCGGGTGTCATTGTTCTGGGGCCCCTGGTCTCAGTGTGTCATTGTTCTGGGGCCCCTGGTCTCGGGGTGTCATTGTTCTGGGGCCCCTGGTCTCGGGGTGTCATTGTTCTGGGCCCCTGGTCTCGGGGTGTCATTGTTCTGGGGCCCCTGGTGTCGTGGTGTCATTGTTCTGGGGCCCCTGGTCTCGGGGTGTCATTGTTCTGGGGCCCCTGGTCTCGGGGTGTCATTGTTCTGGGGCCCCTGGTCTCGGGGTGTCATTGTTCTGGGGCCCCTGGTCTTGGGGTGTCATTGTTCTGGGGCCCCTGGTCTCGGGGTGTCATTGTTCTGGGGCCCCTGGTCTCGGGGTGTCATTGTTCTGGGGCCCCTGGTGTCGTGGTGTCATTGTTCTGGGGCCCCTGGTCTTGGGGTGTCATTGTTCTGGGGCCCCTGGTCTCGGGGTGTCATTGTTCTGGGGCCCCTGGTCTTGGGGTGTCATTGTTCTGGGGCCCCTGGTCTCGGGGTGTCATTGTTCTGGGGCCCCTGGTGTCGTGGTGTCATTGTTCTGGGGCCCCTGGTCTCGGGTGTCATTGTTCTGGGGCCCCTGGTGTCGGGGTGTCATTGTTCTGGGGCCCCTGGTGTCGGGGTGTCATTGTTCTGGGGCCCCTGGTCTCGGGTGTCATTGTTCTGGGGCCCCTGGTGTCGGGGTGTCATTGTTCTGGGGCCCCTGGTCTCGGGGTGTCATTGTTCTGGGGCCCCTGGTGTCGGGGTGTCATTGTTCTGGGGCCCCTGGTCTCGGGGTGTCATTGTTCTGGGGCCCCTGGTCTCGGGGTGTCATTGTTCTGGGGCCCCTGGTCTTGGGGTGTCATTGTTCTGGGGCCCCTGGTCTCGGGGTGTCATTGTTCTGGGGCCCCTGGTGTCGGGGTGTCATTGTTCTGGGGCCACTGGTGTCGGGGTGTCATTGTTCTGGGGCCCCTGGTCTTGGGGTGTCATTGTTCTGGGGCCCCTGGTCTCGGGGTGTCATTGTTCTGGGGCCCCTGGTCTTGGGGTGTCATTGTTCTGGGGCCCCTGGTCTCAGGGTGTCATTGTTCTGGGGCCCCTGGTCTCGGGTGTCATTGTTC
>CM055126.1:62296956-62403372 GCA_029206835.1 Rana muscosa | reverse complement strand
CGGCTTCTTTCCATTCATAAACTGAAACATTGTAAACACAGTTTATGATGTTTGTTATGTGAATGGACAGAGTCACAGTGATCACTGACTCTGTTCATTCAGAACAGTAAGGAGCCGGATTTACCGGCTCCTACCTCCGCTCTCCATCCTGACAGATCGAGGAGAAGGAGAACGGCGGGAGGAGGAGGAGGAGGAGAAGAACAACGGCGGGAGGAGGAGGAGGAGGAGGAGAAGAACAACGGCGGGAGGAGGAGGAGGAGGAGAAGAACAACGGCGGGAGGAGGAGGAGGAGGAGGAGGAGGAGAAGAACAACGGCGGGAGGAGGAGGAGGAGGAGAAGAACAACGGCGGGAGGAGGAGGAGGAGGAGGAGGAGGAGAAGAACAACGGCGGGAGGAGGAGGGAGGAGGAGGAGGAGGAGGAGAAGAACAACGGCGGGAGGAGAAGAACAACGGCGGGAGGAGGAGGAGGAGGAGAAGAACAACGGCGGGAGGAGGAGGAGGAGGAGAAGAACAACGGCGGGAGGAGGAGGAGAACAACGGCGGGAGGAGGAGGAGGAGAAGAACAACGGCGGGAGGAGGAGGAGAAGAACAACGGCGGGAGGAGGAGAACGGCGGGAGGAGGAGGAGAACGGCGGGAGGAGGAGAAGGAGGAGAAGGAGGAGAAGGAGGAGAAGAGGAGAAGGAGGAGAAGGAGAAGGGCGGGAGGAGGAGGAGGAGGAGAAGAAGAACGGCGGGAGGAGGAGGAGAAGAACGGCGGGAGGAGGACGACGACGACGACAAGAACGGCGGGAGGAGGAGGGGAGGAGGGGAGGAGGAGGAGGAGGAGGGAGGAGGAGAAGGAGGAGAAGGAGAAGGAGAAGGAGAAGGAGAAGGAGAAGGAGAAGGAGAAGGAGAAGGGCGGGAGGAGGAGGAGGAGGAGAAGAAGAACGGCGGGAGGAGGAGAAGAACGGCGGGAGGAGGAGGACGACGACGACGACGACGACGACGACGACGACGACGACGACGACGACGACGACGACGACGACGACGACGACGACGACGACGACGACGACGACGACAAGAACGGCGGGAGGAGGAGGAGGGGAGGAGGAGGAGGAGGAGGACGAGGAGAAGAACGGCGGGACGAGGAGGAGGGGGACGAGGAGAAGAACGGCGGGACGAGGACAACGGGAGGAGGAGGAGGGAGGGAGGGAGGGAGGAGGGGGGAGGGAGGACGACGACGACGACGGGAGGAGAGGAGAACGGCGGGAGGAGAACGAGGAGGAGAATGGCGGGAGGAGAACGAGGAGGAGAACGAGGAGGAGAACGAGGAGGAGAACGAGGAGGAGAACGAGGAGGAGGAGGAGGAGGACGACGACGGGAGGAGGACGACGGGAGGAGGACGACGGGAAGGAGGACGACGGGAGGAGGAGGACGGGAGGAGGAGGACGGGAGGAGGAGGACGAGGACGAGGACGAGGAGGACGAGGAGAAGGAGGAGGACGAGGACGAGGAGAAGGACGAGGACGAGGACGAGGAGAAGGACGAGGACGAGGAGAAGGACGAGGACGAGGAGAAGGAGGACGAGGAGAAGGAGGACGAGGAGAAGGAGGACGAGGAGAAGGAGGACGAGGAGAAGGAGGACGAGGAGAAGGAGGACGAGGAGAAGGAGGACGAGGAGAAGGAGGACGAGGAGAAGGAGGAGGAGAACGAGGAGGAGAACGAGGAGGAGAACGAGGAGGAGGACGAGGAGAACGAGGAGAACGAGGAGGAGAACGAGGAGGAGGAGGAGAACGAGGAGGAGGAGGAGAACGAGGAGGAGGAGGAGAACGAGGAGGAGGAGGAGAACGAGGAGGAGGAGGAGAACGAGGAGGAGGAGGAGGAGGAGGAGAACGAGGAGGAGGAGGAGGAGAACGAGGAGGAGGAGAACGAGGAGGAGGAGGAGGAGAACGAGGAGGAGGAGGAGGAGGAGAACGAGGAGGAGGAGGAGGAGAACGAGGAGGAGGAGGAGGAGAACGAGGAGGAGGAGGAGGAGAACGAGGAGGAGGAGGAGGAGGAGGAGAACGAGGAGGAGAACGAGGAGGAGGAGGAGGAGGAGGAGAACGAGGAGGAGAACGAGGAGGAGGAGGAGGAGGAGAACGAGGAGGAGAACGAGGAGGAGGACGAGGAGGAGAACGAGGAGGAGAACGAGGAGAACGAGGAGGAGAACGAGGAGGAGGAGGAGAACGAGGAGGAGGAGGAGAACGAGGAGGAGGAGGAGAACGAGGAGGAGGAGGAGAACGAGGAGAACGAGGAGGAGAACGAGGAGAACGAGGAGGAGGAGGAGAACGAGGAGGAGGAGGAGAACGAGGAGGAGGAGGAGAACGAGGAGGAGGAGGAGAACGAGGAGGAGGAGGAGGAGGAGGAGGAGGAGGAGAACGAGGAGGAGGAGAACGAGGAGGAGGAGGAGGAGAACGAGGAGGAGGAGGAGGAGAACGAGGAGGAGGAGGAGGAGAACGAGGAGGAGGAGGAGGAGGAGGAGGAGAACGAGGAGGAGAACGAGGAGGAGGAGGAGGAGGAGAACGAGGAGGAGAACGAGGAGGAGAACGAGGAGGAGGAGAACGAGGAGGAGGAGAACGAGGAGGAGGAGGAGAACGAGGAGAACGAGGAGGACGAGGAGGACGAGGAGGACGAGGAGGAGGAGGAGGACGAGGAGGAGGACGAGGAGGAGGAGGAGGAGGAGGAGGAGGAGGAGGAGGAGGGCGGGAGGAGGAGGAGGAGGAGGAGGAGGAGAAGGGAGGAGGGAGGAGGAGGAGGAGGAGGAGGAGGAGGAGGAGGAGGAGGAGGAGGAGGAGGAGGAGGAGGAGGAGGAGGAGAAGGAGGAGGAGGAGGAGGAGAACGGCGGGAGGAGGAGGAGGAGAACGGCGGGAGGAGGAGGAGGAGGAGGAGGAGGAGGAGAACGGCGGCACGGATTGGGAGGGCGGCACAGAGGGCGGCACGGATTGATGAGGGCAGCAAAACGGAGGGGGCTGGAGGAGGATACAGGGACAATCAAGCAGTGATCGTTTGTGGGGCAGCTACAAGCACCGATCACCGCTAATTTTAAAGCGGCTGAAAGCCGCACGGGGGGGGGGGGGGGGGGGGGGGGAGGGGAGGGAGAGAGAGAGAGAAGCGGACTCAGAGAAACTACTTTTAAATATATACAGCAGTGATTGGTGCTGGTAACTTCCCCCACCGCACTGATCACAAGTATCGGGTGAAGCATCGGGAGCATTTGCCCAAGTACAAGTACTCAGGCAAATGCTCTGGTACCGATACTAGTATCGGTATCGGGACAACCCTAGTCATTACCACTAGGACTGTACATCCTCCCTCTAGTGTCCACAACTGGTAATTACCACTAGACTGTACATCCTCCTCTAGTGTCCACAGCTGGTCATTACCATTAGCCTGTACTTACCTTACCTTACCTTACCCCCCCCCCCCCCACAAAGCACAAATTCCAGAAATATTCTTACCGATGTGTTTCCAGTGTCCCAGGCCTATACTGAGGAATACAGCTCTGCCAAAGGAAAGAGAGATAACATTTTGTAATGAATAACAGTGCAATCTCAATACTGATATCACCAAGTGCTCTTAGAGCAGTGCTAGACCCTCTGAATGTTTTTTTATTATATGATGGTGAAAAGAACAATTAAGGCCTACGATACCAATGCTATTAATGCACGTTCCATAATAATTAATGCAAGTTGGTAAAAAAAGAAGAAGACCAAATTCTTTAAAATGACATCATTTAAAGAATCATCATAGTCAAAGTTTAATTCCCTTATATTTTGCCTTACCCGGTTCCACCCTCATGCCAATTTAATTCTTAAATAAATCCTTTCCATTTTCCTTATGTTATACCCAGCGATATCACCGGGGCTCTGCCCATCTCATGGCTGGTGGGAGGAGCCAACTGGGGGTTGTACATCGCAGCACCCGGCCTCAGTACTCCTCTCAGTCCTGATGTAAGCAGTGGGAAGAGTTATGCAAATATCAAAAATGCCTTGATGGGTGGAGCGATATCACCGGGGCTCTGCCCGTCTCATGGCTAGTGGGAGGAGCCAACTGGGGACTGTACATCGCAGCACCCGGCCTCAGTACTCCTCTCAGTCCTGATGCAAGCAGTGGGAGGAGTTATGCAAATATCAAAAATGCCTTGATAGGTGGAGGTCAGTCTGGAGGAGTGGGGGGCGTTTCCTAGGCAGGCTGCATTTACATAGGTGACGCCCCACACATGTCATGCTGATCCTCCCACGAACTGAAATCCAAAAAGAAAGAAAAGGGACGGGCCAGGAAAGTGCTGGTCGCCCTCCAGCCAGGAAATGGGGACGGGGCTCTGACTTTCTGCAGCTTGTAATGCACATTATGAGAAGCTCGCAGTGTGCTGAGAAATCAGAGGAAGCCGTTTCAGTCCAGGGGGAGGAGCCTGTACACCCAGAAGGATGGCATTTTCAGAAGGATAGAACAAAAGTTATGTGTTTTCTGTACATCTCTGAGCACAGGTCTCCATCAAGCCCCCCCCCCCCGCAACCCCCACCCTTCCTCTACCTTATTGATGCTGACGATCGCTCGGCTGGGCTTTTCCGTCACTCCGAGCTGAGTCGCCGCCGCTGCAGTCGCCAGACTCAAAATCTTCTCGGGATGAACGGACTCCAGGTCCCCCAGGCTGCTTTCGAACCAGGCACCGCCCAGCATCACCTGACAGGAACACAAAGATGGAGGTCACCCCTTCGTCATGGAATGGAATGGGTGGGGGGGTGGTAACATATAGCAGGAGGAAGGCCTTCAGATTTTATGGGGGGGGGGGACAACAAATCCCAGCATGGAGTGTTAGCTCTGTGGTCCAAGTCAGGTCAGGTTACCGTTAGCCTGGTAGATGCCGATCCTTTTCGGTTGTGTTCTGGATAGGCGAGGGAGTCGTACACAATCCCCAGCAGGGCGGCGTCCTCAAAGGATGGGATGAGATGACCAAAAACCCTGCGGGGGTGGGGGGGAAGAGATGCTTAAGAGAAGCGCAGAGTAATGGTGGAACGCAATTATAACGGTTCATTTATAAGGTCATAGAATGGATGTTGGATCATTAATTTATCAAGGAATCAACAAATGTATATTTACCTTCAAATTATATTCTCTGCCATTTGAATGTGTAAATGTGGAAAATACCGCATTATGGCCACTAGATGGCACTGACTACTATAATTTATAATAAGTATGCTCCTCTGCACCATCTAGTGGCCATAATGCAGTATTTATAGATTTAACCACCTCAATACCGGGGCTTTTATACCACTTCCATACCGGGCCTTTTCTGACACTTCTCTCCTACATGTACAAATCATCATTCTTTTGCTAGAAAATTACTCAGAACCCCCAAACATTATATGTTTTTTTTTTAGCAGACACCCTAGGGAATAAAATGACGTTCATTGCAACTTTTTATCTTGCATGGTATTTGCGCAATAATTTTTCAAAAGCCTTTTTTTGGGGAAAAAAAATGGTTTCATGAATTAAAAAATAACAAAAAACAGTAAAGTTAGCCCAATTTGTTTGTAAAATATAAAAGATGATGTCACGCCGAGTAAATAGATACCTAACATGTCACGCTTTAAAATTGCGCACACTCATGGAATGGCGCCAAACTTCGGTACTTAAAAATCTTCATAGGCGACGCTTTGTAACTCTAAACTGGTAACCTGTAAAAAATTTCAGAGGAGGTCTAGTGCTAGAATTGTTGCACGCGCTCCAACACACGCTGCGATACCTCACATATGTGGTTTAAACGGCGTTTACATATGTGGGCGGGACTTACGTGTGCGTTTGCTTCAGAGCGCGAGCTCCCGGGACAGGGGCGTTTTAATAATTTTTTTTTTTTAAAACTTTTATTCCTATTACAAGGAATGTAAACATCCCTTGTAATAGGAATGGTGTGTGACAGGTCCTCTTTATGGAGAGAGGCGGGGTCAATTAGACCCCACATCTCTCCTCCAGGCTGGAAAGCATGAGATTATGAAGAAAAAAAAAAAATTCACCGATCTCATGCTTACTAGCTGCAATCGCGGCTTTGTTTACTTCTGGGTACCGGGCGCGACGTCATCACATTGCGCCTGGGCCTCCGACGGTCATAGAGATGACTCGTCATGTGACAAGACACCAGCGCCGGACGATTCATTCTCCGGGCCCCCAATGGCACAGGAGAGCCCGGAGAAGCACCGGATGGCGGCGGCGGCAGGGGGGGGGGGGGGGTTGGGGGAGTCCTGCTTCTGCGTCTATTGACACAAGCATTCCCAGTATTTTTATTCGTTTTTTTATTCTTCTTATTTTCTTCCATACGTTTTTTGGCTCTGCGTAACTTCCGCATACTTTCAGCTATTAAAACCATTTAACTTTTAAAAAGGTTCAGCTCTTTCAGCCAATGATGGGACTTCAACTTTTTTTTTCTACTATTTATACTTTTTTTAAATATTAAAGCTTTTTAAACACTTTTTTTTTTTAACATTGAAGTCAATGAGAGCATGCTTCAAAATCCTTAAAATCTTCTTCCGCTCCCAAAAGTTTCAGCTCCTTCATACTTTCACCTACAGACGCCAAACAAACTTTAAAAATGTTCACAAAATGTTCAGCTATCCGGCTCTATCTTTTCAGTTTGATATCTTTTACAGTTTTTGTGAAAAAGCTGTTTAAGTTTAGTCATCATTTCAGGAAATTTTATCGATTTAACAGTGTGTCTATGGGGTTGCTTAGAGTGGATGATGTCATCGCTACAGCAGAGAGCCTTAAAAAAAAAAAAAAAAAAAGAAGATCTTCGTTCCTTCTCTATAAATTGCTCTCACGCCCACAAGATCTACTTGTCATACACAATTTATACATCAAAATGTAGGTATTTTTTGTCTAGTTTCAGGCAATGTGCTCCGTTTTGTGATACACCTTTTACTTTTGGCTGGTTGAGCTTCCAAATGACAAGAGTTCTACACTTTCTTGCATTGACTGTCCTGTATAAAATAATTTTTTTTTGAAAAAATAAATAAAAAAACATTTTTGAAAAAACAATTCAGTTTAGTGTCAGCTTTTCAAAAAACCTTTAAATATTTCACATCTTTCATACATTAGTGGTGGTGTTAAACTTTTTTTAATGAAATTCATGTTTATTATAAAACCATTCCTACTTTTCCCAACTATTCTCACTTCAACTTTTTCTTACGGATTTAAGCTATTCATCCAGTTAGCTTTAGCAATTCAGCATTCCCACGCATTTTCTGCAGGAAAATGCATTTTCTAGTTGGATTTGATTGACAGCAGCGGGAGCCAATGGCTACGCTGCTATCACTCTATCCAATCAGGTCACGAGACACCAGCTAGAGCTGGTGTGCTCGTCCCCAGGGGGGGGCGGGGGGGGAAAAAGACAGGGTTCAGGTGAGTTAAAAGGGGGGGGGGGATCTGGGGGGCTGCAGCATGACAGATTGTTTTTCACCTTAATGCATAGAATGTATTAAGGTGAAAAACCACGTGGGTTTACAACCCTCTTTAAAATTTACAATAATGTATGCAAAAAAAAATAATAATAATTTCATAGCTGTTAATCCATCTAACCTGCATGTACATTCATTTTGAGCAAAATCGAACGTTCTTGGGCTATATTCTCTGCTAATTAAATGTGTGAATGCAGAAAATACCGCATTATGGCCACTAGATGGCATTGATCATATATTATATATGTAGATAAAGAACAAGTATGCGCCTCTACAACATCTAGTGGCCATAATACAGATTTATAGATTCAATTAACTATAACCGGGTTCGACAAACCCCGGGCGCCATTGCGACTAGAATTAGCGACCTGGCGCGGCACAGCTGGGGTAAACCTGAGTCTCCGTGCGCGTCCCCCGCCGCACAATCGCGCCGGTCGGTAATTGAGGCCGCGGCTTTGTGGCCTTCTGCAGGCCTATGCTTCCTTCTGTGATCTGGCGCCATCTTGTGGTGGCCGTTGGTATGACAAGGCAACCAGCAATGCTAATGGAGCTTCCCCCTGTCTGTTTTCACTGCCATCTCCTTCCCTCTAATTAGAACCCCCAAACATTATATTTTTTTATTCTAACACCCTAGAGAATAAAAAATGGTGGTCGTTGCAATACTTTGTCACACCGTATTTGCGCAGCGGTCTTACAAGCACACTTTTTTTGGGAAAAAAAATACACTTTTTTTTTTAATAAAAACATAAGAAAAAAAAAAGTAAAGTTAGCCCAATTTTTTTTTATATTGTGAAAGATAATGTTACGCCGAGTAAATTGATACCCAACATGTCACGCTTCAAAATTGCGCCCGCTTGTGGAATGGCGACAAACTTTTACCCTTTAAAATCTCCATAGGCAACGTTTAAAAAAATTCTATAGATTGCATGTTTTGAGTTACAGAGGAGGTCTAGGGCTAGAATTATTTCTCTCACTCTACCGATCGCGGCGATACCTCACATGTGTGATTTGAACACCGTTTACAAACGTGGGCGCGACTTCTGTATGCATTTTCTTTGCTGCGCGAGCTCGCGGGGACAGGGGCGCTTAAATTTTTTTATTTTATTTTTTTTATTTATTTTTATAATAAAAATAGTGTTTTTAAAAAAATAAATACAATTTTGATCACTTTTATTGCTGTCACAAGGAATGTAAACATCCCTTGTGACAGTAATAAGTGGTGACAGGTACTCTTTATGGAGGGATCAGGGGAGGTCTAAAAGACCCCCAATCCCTCCTTTGCACTTCAAAGTATTCAGATCGCCGAAAACGGCGATTCAGAATAATGTGTATTTTTTTTAAATCCGGCGCCATCGGCAGCCGAGTAAACCCGGACGTGACGTCATGACGTCGCTTCCGTGGTTACATTGAAGAGACTGAATCAAAGCCATTCGTGGCTTTGTTTCAGTTTCTCTCTAGGCGCTGGAGGTGGCGCATCGTGGCCCGGTAAGAGCGGCGGAGGCGGCGGGAGTGGGGGGGGGGGGGTCCGCTCCCGCTCCTCCTGGGATAACAACCGATCGGCTTTTAGCTAGAATTATTGCTCTCGCTCTACCAATCGCGGCGATACCTCACGTGTGGTTTGAACACCGCTTTCATATGCAGGCACTACTCATGTATGCTTTCGCTTCTGCGCGCGAGCTCGGCGGGACGGGGCGCATTCCTGGCTCCTAACTTTTTTAGCTGGCTCCTAGATTCCAAGCCCTGAACTATAATATATGCCAAGGATATGCAATTAGCGGACCTCCAGATGTTGCAGAACTACAAGTCCCATGAGGCATAGCAAGACTGACAGCCATAAGCATGACACCCAGAGGCATGATGGGACTTGAAGTTTGGAAACAGCTGGAGGTCCGCCAATTGCATATCCCTGATATATGCGAAGAAATTAGCATAGCTGTTTGCATGTACATTCGTTTTGTGGAAATGGGGCAAACTCGAACTTTCTTAGGCTATATTCTCTGCCATTTGGATGTGTGAACACAGAAAATACTGCATTATGGCCACTAGATGGCGCTGACCATCATAAAAAAATAATTATGCTCCTCTGCACCATCGAATACAGTATTTATAGAGTCAATTTACTAGGATATATGCCAAATAATTTGCATATATTTGACCATCTAAGCTGTGTAAATTAATTTTCTGCAAATGGTGCAAAATTGAACATTCTTGGGCTATACTCCATGCTAATTGAATGTGCAATGCAAAAAAAATACTGCAATATGGCCACTAGATGGCACTGACCATCATTAATAATAAATAGGCTCCTCGGCACCATCTAGTGGCCATAATGCAGTATTTATAGATCCAATTTACTTTAATATATGCAAAAAAAAAATTTGCAAAGCTGTTTGCATGTACATTCGTTTTGTGCAAATAGGGCAAACTCGAACGTTCTTGGGCTATGTTCTCTGCCATTTGTGTGAATGCGGACAATAACGCATTATGGCCACGGGATAGCGCAAACCATCATGAGAAATAAGTATGCTCCTCGGCACCATCTAGTGGCCATCATGCAGTATTTATACATTTAAATATACTATAATATATATGCAATTTTTTTTTTTTTTGCATATGTTTGTCCATCTAAGCTGCATGTACATTTGTTTCCTGCAAATAGGGCAAAATTGAATGTTCTTGGGCTATATTCTCTGCCATTTGGATATGTAAATGCGGAAAATAACGCATTATGGCCACTAGATGGCGCTGACCATCATAAGAAAAAAAAAAAGGTATGCTTCTCTGACCCATCTAGTGGCCGTAATACAGTGTTTATAGATTTAATTTACTATAATATATGCAAAAACAATTTGCATATGTTAGTCCACCTAGCTGCATGTACATACGGTTTGTGCAAATGGGGAAAAAAATTAAGAAAAAATAAATAAAAATCGGACGTTCTTGATCTAGAGCAGGGGGTCTCATACTGGTGGCCCTCCAGCTGTTGTGAAACTACAAGTCCCATGATGCATTGCAAGGCTAACAGTTACAAGCATGACCCCCCCACAGGCAGAGGCATGATGGGACTTGTAGTTTCGCAACAGCTGGAGGGCCACCAGTTTGAGACCCCTGATCTAGATCCTCTGCCATTTGGAAGTGTGAATTCAGAAAAGCATTAAGGCCAAAAAGGATGGTGATGACCATCATAAGAGATAAGTATTCTCCTCGGCACCATCTAGTGGCTGTAATGCAGAATTTATGGATTAAGTTAAAAGGGACACTAAAGGTTCCCGTTTAAAAAAACAAAAAAAACACACACAACAAACATGTTATACTTACCTCCACAGTGGCCCCGATCCTCCTCTTCTGGGGTCCCTCGGTGGCTGTCTCGGCTCCTCCCCACAAGGACTCCACACCTTCATGCGAGCTCGCATGAAGTGGAGTTATTGCGGGCGCGCTCCCGTGATACAGTCGGCGGCCATAGCTGCCGACTGTATCACTGGGCCCCGCCCACCCGCATCATTGGATGTGATTGACAGCAGCGCCAGCAAATGGCTGCGCTGCTTTCAATCCATCCACTGTAGCCAATCAACGGCCAGGCTCAGGAATGAGGAGGATGACCGGGGTGAGAGCGGGACTTTCGAGGGGTCAGGTAAGTAAAAACGGGGGCTCTGTATTGTCGGATGCATTAAAAAGGTAAAAAAAAAAACATTTACCTTTACAACCCCTTTAACTATCATATATGCAAAAAAAATAAAAAATTGCTTAGCTGTTTGTCAATGTAAGCTGCATGTACATTAGTTTTGTGCAAATGAGGCAAAAAAAAAAAAAAAAAATCGAAAGTTCTTGGGCTATATATTCTGCCATTTGGATGTGTGAATGCGGAAAATACAGCATTATGGCCACTAGATGGCGATGACCATCATTAATAATAAGTATGCTCCTCGGCACCATCTAGTGGCCATAATGCAGCATTTATAGATTCAATTTACTATATCCCTTTCCCACCGAGCGGACGCAGATATGCGTCCTCGGCTTTCGGGGGTTATACCGGGATGATGCCTGCAGCTGCAGGCATCATCCTGGTATCATTTTTTTAGAGCCGGCGATAGGCTTTCCGGGGATAACAACAGATGCGGCTAAAAGCCGATCGGTTGTTATCCCAGGAGGAGCGGGAGGGGACGACACCCCTCCCCCCCCCACTCCCGTCGCCTCCCGTCCCACCGGGAGACCCGATCCACGATGCGCCACCTCCAGCGCCTAGAGAGAGACTGAAACAAAGCCGCAAACGGCTTTGATTCAGTCTCTTCAATGTAACCACGGAAGCGACGTCATGACGTCACGTCCGGGTTTACTCGGCTGCCGATGGCGCCGGATTTAAAAAAAAATACACAGTATTCAGAATCGCCGTTTTCGGCGATCTGAATACATTGAAGTGCAAAGGAGGGATTGGGGGTCTTTTAGACCTCCCCCGATCCCTCCATAAAGAGTACCTGTCACCACTTATTACTGTCACAAGGGATGTTTACATTCCTTGTGACAGCAATAAAAGTGATCAAAATTTATTTATTTTTTTTTAAAAACACTATTTTTATTATAAAAATAAATAAGAAAAAAATAAAAAAATTTTTTTAAAGCGCCCATGTCCCCACGAGCTCGCGCAGCAAAGAAAATGCATACGGAAGTCGCGCCCGCGTATGTAAACAGTGTTCAAATCACACATGTGAGGTATCGCCGCGATCTTCAGAGCGAGAGCAATAATTCTAGCCGTAGACCTCCTCTTTAATTCAAAACATGCAACCTATAGAATTTTTTAAACGTCGCCTATGGAGATTTTAAAAGGGTAAAAGTTTGTCGCCATTCCACGAGCGGGCGCAATTTTGAAGCGTGACATGTTGGGTATCAATTTACTCGGCGTAACATTCTTTTCACAATATAAAAAAAAAATTGGGCTAACTTTACCGTTTTCTTATTTTCTAATAAAAAAAAAAAAAAAAAAAAAAAAAAAAAAAATTTAAAAGCGTCACCTATGAAGATTTTTTAGGTACTGTAGTTTGTTGCCATTCCACGAGTGCGTGCAATTATAAAGCATGACATGTTTGGTATCTATTTACTCGGCGTAACATCATCTTTCACATTATACGAAAAAATTGGGCTAACTTTACTTTTTAATTCATGAAAGTTAATTTTTCCCCCCCAAAAAAAAAATTGCGTTTAAAACACCGCTGCACAAATACCGTGTGACATAAAATATTGCAACAATCGCCATTTTATTCTCTGCTACAAATTATATATATATATATGGGGTTTCTAAGTAATTTACTAGCAAAAAATACGGATTTTAAAGCGGAGCTCCGCCGAAAAAAAAAAATATTAAAAGCCAGCAGCTGCTGACTTTTAATATTTGGACACTTACCTGTCCTGGAGTCCAGCGACGTCCGCAGCAGAGGACGAGCCATCGCTCGTCACTCTGCTGCTCCCTCCGCCATCCTCGGTGAGGGAACCAGGAAGTGAAGCCTTGCAGCTTCATGCCCGGTTCCTTACGGCGCATGCGCGAGTCGTGCTGCGCCGTTCTGAATGGTCCTCCTGTGTTCTGGGAGCCGAGTGTCTCCCAGAACACAACGGGGAATCTGCGGGAAGTGACGTGCTTCCCGCAGAGGACTCCCGGAAGTGGGTGCAAATACCTGACTTAGACAGGTATCTGCACCCCCTCCCCCCTGTAAGGTGTCAATAGTGACACTGGAGGGGGGGGGGGGAGGGTTCCGATCAGCAGTTTCACTTTAGGGTGGAGCTCCGCTTTAACTTGTAAACACCAAAATGTCAGAAATGGGCTTAGTCATGAAAGGGAGAATATATGCAAAACAATTTGCATAGCCGTTTGTCCATCTAAGCTGCATGTACATTTGTTTTGTGCAAACCCGAAACGTTCTTGGGCTATATTCTCGATCATTTGGATGTGTGAATGCAGAAAATGCCGCATTATGGCCACCAGATGGCGATCATCATAAGAGATAAGTATGCTCTTCTGCACCATCTAGTGGCCGTATGAAGTATTTTTCACATTCATAGATTACATTTTTCAGAGAATACAGCCTAAGAAAAATACAGTTTGCCCCATTTATACAAAACAAATTTGCATGCCGTTGCGATGGACGAACTGCTGTTAATTTTTGTATATATATTATATAATATACACACACAATTTTTTTTTTTATTTAGCAAAACAAGCACTAGGTGGCACTGATGATATGGGAACTACACATATTAGAGAGAATTTGGCAATTTTCTTCCTGATGTTATTTTTGTCATATCAGAACAGCAAACATTTTATCTATAGACCCCCTTAGTGTTCTAATACGAGAAAAAAAGAAAACCAACGATTGCAGGATTGTAAGTGTTGACAGTCACCACATCCCTAATTATATGAAAAACTGGAAGAACCCCCTTGGGAGGTGGGACTTTGAAAGTGACTGACAACACACAGAGGTATATCAAAAAATATATATGAATTTAATCAACGAGTATCAAGACATAATTACAAAGACAGTTTCTTATTAAAATACATGAATTAAATACAGATTCACAAAAAACTGTTTGTATTCAAAAAAGAAAGAAAGAACATAACGTTTTATAGTCCGACCCTTAGTGTTCTAATAGGGAATATAAAATACCTCCCGCAATACCCTGAACTACCCATTATATCAACAAGTTAAAATGCCCCCTACAGAATGTATGATTGTATATACCTGAAAAGGGGATAAGCAGATTCCAGAGAGCCACGCTCCCGCGGCAGGTCGGTGCATCAGCTCGCCCGGAGTGGCGTTATTCTCCCACATACACCATTTATTTACTTTGATTTCCAGTGCAACTGATGCAACACTTTCTGCCACTTAAATCGCACCAAAGTAGTGCAGGAATCTTTTCAAAGTCGCCGTGGCTCCAAATCACATAGATCGGAACGAGTGCCATTGAAATGAATGGGCTGCGACTTGTCATGCGACTTTATATGGCCAAAAGTGGCACTAGTGCAAACGGAGCCTAAAACACTTACCGATACGGGTAAAACCTCTCCATCATACTCCAAGTTCACCACCGCCACATTGGCCGCGCTCAGCTGACGCAAGGTGTCCGCCATGGGTTTGGCGACCGGGTCCAGCAGTCTGCTCAAAGCTGGAGACAAAAAAAAATAAAATATACGGCGGTTCGAGTGTCATGTCACATGACCAATCGTCAAAAAAGTACATCGAACGGCAACTGATGCAGCTATGCAACTAGACATGTGCGATTTGTTTCGTTCCGAATTGAAATTCGCAAGAATTTTATCGATGTATCCTAAATTAAAAATTTCCATCAAAAAACACAATATGGCATTAATGTGTATAAAAAAACATTTGGATAATTTTTTTTTTTTTTTTTACCTCACCTGGAAATACCTGTTGCTATGCGGTCCCACGAAATCTGCCTTCATCTCCTCGGTTTGTGTCGTCGTCTCCCTCAGCACCTCCGATCGCTACATGCTCCTGGGAAATGTCGGTCGTCATTTCCCAGGATGCAGTGCGCTTCCCCCCCCCCCCTAGGGCTAGAATCGCGGGACTTTCAAAACAGGAATCCAAAATAAACGAATCAAAATTTGGGATGAAAATTTGAATAGTTTTCTAAATCAAAATTCGAATTTCCGAAGAGAATAGAAAATAAAAAGAGTAGCATATAATAGAGTAAAACAGAACACAAAATAATAGAATAAAAAAAAAAGAAAAAGGACAGAATAGAAAATAAAAGAATAGATTATAGAATATGAATTTATAATATATATATATATATATATATATATATATATAAATTAATGTGTGTGTGTGTGTGTACACACACACACACACACCCCAAATAATCGAATATAACTAATCTTCTGAAATTCTAATAGAATAAATTTGAATAAAAAAAAAAAAAATTAGAATAAAATAGAAAGAATATGAAATTCTAATTTCCACAAACTGTTATTTTTATATTCTATTTTTTTTTTTTTTATTCTATTTGAAATTCAAAATTTCCACAAACTGTTATTTTTAAATAGAATAAATTCAAATAGAATAGAAAAGAATATAATAGAAAAGAAAAGAAAAAAAAAATAATAGAAAAAAAAAAAAAAAACACAGTAGAATAGAAAGAATTTAACCATCTTCCAAATAAAATAAATTTGATTTTGAATGAAATTTGAATCGATTCGAACAAAACAACATTTCCGAAAACAAATTAAATGAATTTAAAACGAAACAAATTTATGTAAATAACTAAAACAAAACAATATTTTTTTCGTTCTGCACATGTCTATATGCAACCATTTTTTTAAAGAGGACCTGTCATAGGAGCTGCACAGACACCTGTCCCAAGTTTTCTAAATCTGACCTTCAGGCCTTCCCTTTCAGTACGGGTGAGACGCCTCCGCTTGTATTACCTGCTGCTGGGACCGCGCTGAACACGTGATCGGCCGTGACGCCGCCATTCGGGAGTTTTATCTGTTGAAACAAAAACACGCCTCCGATTAGTAGTATTATTATTCTGCATTTTCAAGAAGCAATTTGTTTTGAGATTATACTGCCACCTACAGGAGAAATGGACACTAGACGCATTAAAAATCAGAGGGCCGGCCCCCTTGAGGCTGAAACCCCTCCCACCTGCTCCAACCCCTTCCAGCTCCAAAGAGAAAAAAAAAATCCAATACAATTTATGGGGTTTATTACGCGCCCCCCCACCCCCCACACCACAGGCACCTTCCAGCTGTTGTTGGGGGTCCTCTCCATGGCCTCCATGGGGGTGTCCTTGTGTATCTCCACCCCCCTCTTCTTGATGTAATCTTCCAATGCGTCAGACAGCGTCTGCATCCCCCCGCGCAGCGACCACTGGCTCCAACGCTCCTTCTTGGCCTTCTGGATAAGAGCCGAGTCCAACTCCGGGGTCTTCTCTGCTGAAATACGACACAGCGCAGGAATGAGTACAGACTATGGAGGAATCCCCGGGAGGGAGGGGGGAGATCTAAAAAACACAGAACAAGTGATAGATCCCTGGGGGAGGAACACTTTAAAGGAGGCGTGGCCAAATTAAAGTGGGTTTGGTCAGTGATGATTGGGCAAATAGGATAAATCATGCATTACCCCAGTAACATCTCCTCTTACATTGGTGGTCAGTGAGGGGCCCCAGTAACATCTCCTCTTACATTGGTGGTCAGTGAGGAGCCCCAGGAACATCTCCTCTTACATTGGTGGTCAGTGAGGAGCCCCAGGAACATCTCCTCTTACATTGGTGGTCAGTGAGGAGCCCCAGGAACATCTCCTCTTACATTGGTGGTCAGTGAGGAGCCCCAGTAAAGTCTCCTCTTACATTGGTGGTCAGTGAGGAGCCCCAGTAACATCTCCTCTTACATTGGTGGTCAGTGGGGAGCCCCCAGTAACATCTCCTCTTACATTGGTGGTCAGTGGGGAGCCCCAGTAAAGTCTCCTCTTACATTGGTGGTCAGTGAGGGGCCCCAGTAACATCTCCTCTTACATTGGTGGTCAGTGAGGGGCCCCAGTAACATCTCCTCTTACATTGGTGGTCAGTGAGGGGCCCCAGTAACATCTCCTCTTACATTGGTGGTCAGTGAGGGGCCCCAGTAACATCTCCTCTTACATTGGTGGTCAGTGAGGGGCCCCAGTAACATCTCCTCTTACATTGGTGGTCAGTGAGGGGCCCCAGTAACATCTCCTCTTACATTGGTGGTCAGTGAGGGGCCCCAGGAACATCTCCTCTTACATTGGTGGTCAGTGAGGAGCCCCAGTAAAGTCTCCTCTTACATTGGTGGTCAGTGAGGAGCCCCAGTAACATCTCCTCTTACATTGGTGGTCAGTGGGGAGCCCCCAGTAACATCTCCTCTTACATTGGTGGTCAGTGAGGAGCCCCAGGAACATCTCCTCTTACATTGGTGGTCAGTGAGGAGCCCCAGTAACACCCCCTCTTACATTGGTGGTCAGTGGGGAGCTCCAGTAACATCCCCTCTTACATTGGTGGTCAGTGAGGAGCCCCAGGAACATCTCCTCTTACATTGGTGGTCAGTGAGGAGCCCCAGTAACATCTCCTCTTACATTGGTGGTCAGTGGGGAGCCCCCAGTAACATCTCCTCTTACATTGGTGGTCAGTGAGGAGCCCCAGGAACATCTCCTCTTACATTGGTGGTCAGTGAGGAGCCCCAGTAAAGTCTCCTCTTACATTGGTGGTCAGTGGGGAGCCCCCAGTAACATCTCCTCTTACATTGGTGGTCAGTGAGGAGCCCCAGTAACATCTCCTCTTACATTGGTGGTCAGTGACATGGCTGTGATTGGCAGATCGCAAATGACCTGTTGTCGAGCACCACTGTAAAGTGACACGCCCCCTCCAAGATATATTATATAATTAGTAAGCAGGTGGGCGGGAAGTGGGAGGGACTTGGGTGCATTTATTTGGGGAGAGACCACATGGTGACATCTGTATCAGAAGATGAAAAAAGGAGTCGATCACCTACCTCCGCCTGTCGCCATTCCCAGGATGACCGATCTTTTCCGCACTTCCGCGTCATGCAGGAAGGGAAAGCAAGAGCGCAGGCTGAGCTTCCGACAGTCTCCGGCAAATACGCCCCGACACAGACTGTCAACCACAATGTCCGCCAGCTGCAGGGGAGAAGATCAGCAAGACGCCATTAATAGATCCGAAGTACAGGCAGATAGCGGAAGGAGCAGAGTATCTCAGGAGAGTTCTGGAGGAAGGAGCAGAGTCCTCCAGCAGAGCAGAGTATTTCAGGAGAGGAGAGTTATAGAGGAAGGAGCAGAGTCCTCCAGCAGTGCAGAGTATTTCAGGAGAGGAGAGTTATAGAGGAAGGAGCAGAGCAGAGTATTTCAGGAGAGGAGAGTCTCATCTCCACTTCTTACCTCTTTTCCGAAGCGGCGTGTGAAGAAATCATGGACGCTCTCATCCTCCTGGGATCCGCGAGGAGCGGTCAGGTCCTGCAGGCCACACAGGAACAATGGTCTGGAGAAGGGGGGGATGGTACGAAGAACCCCCCTGTGATGGAAAAGAAAAATGAATGATGTCATGAAGCTCTATTTTTTTTTTAACCCCTTCTCGCTCTCCCTGGAGTCCCTTTTTAAACAGTTCTGAATGCCATGGTGGGGGGGGGGGGGGGTTGGTTATCATGCGATCACTGTCACATTGGTCACCTGACCAGAAGTCGGTCATGCCGGCTGCTGATCTCTCAGGCTGGATTGTACTGGGAGAGCGCAGCGAGCAATCCACCATGGGTCGTTTTTCAGAGACCAGCAGAGGTGTAAGCCAGGCCATGTTCAGATTGGGGGGGGGGGGCTCCATTCACACCTGTGCGACTTTTGACATCAAAGTCACATGACAAGTCGCCGCTCATTCTTTTCAATGGCACTCGGTGCCTGCACTACTTTTATTCAGTATAAAGCCGGATGAAAGTCGCACTGGAAAATCGTGCAACTTTGCAGCCGAGCAAGTGTGATCCCGATTACCTCCTGCACTCAGTGACCCCCCAATTTGGTGGTTCCCAATTCCCTGACCCCCGACTCAGTCTGATGCCCAGGGCCACCATCAGGGGGGTACAACCCCCTGTTTTTTTTGTTTTTTTTAATAAAATTGTTTTATTTCTTTATTTAGTTTTTTGTAAGGGACCCAGGGCCCTGGATGGCAACCCCCCCTTTTTTGTTTGTCAGCACCAAAAGCCCCCCCCCCCCCCGACCTCAACAATTTGCGGTGACAGCACCCCCCACTTCTCAATTCGCGGCACCCAGCACCCCCCCCGGTTCTTCTCTGCTCCAGGGGGCCCATGCCTGAAGCTGTGTAAGGGGCCCCAAAATTCCTGAAGGCGGCCCTGCTGATGCCCTCCTACGAGAAGCAAAGCCTGAGCAGCGCCGGCGTCTCACCCCAGACTGGACGGCATTTTGTGCAGCTTCTTCTGGACGTAGAGGTAGCGGTTCTTAGCGGCGGGGTGACTCCTCGGGATTGCGATCAGATCGCCTTCCAATCCGAGTTCTGACACCTAGGAGGGAAAAGCATGGAAGTCAGTCCAACAAAATCGGGCAATGGGTGTAACCCCCTTCATGACTGCCAAACACGCAAGGGCTCCCGATCATGTGACCACCCACTATGGGTCCTGACATGGTCACTTGGGACAGGCAGCTCATTTATTTATTTACTATTATTATTTATTTTTATTTAGAATATATAATTAGATTATACATTTTTTTGACAGGTGTTTAAGTTTTTGCTTAAACATAAAAAGAAACATAGAAAAAAGAGAACCAGTCAAAAATACACAGTTGGTACATAAAAGCATATTAGAATTACAATTATTTAGGAGAATATTATAATCATATTACATACCGGTATATACTCGAGTATAAGCCGAGTTTTTCAGCACTTTTTTTGTGCTGAAAATGCCCCCCTCGGCTTATACTCGAGTCACCTTTTTGCGCCTGATCTCCCGGATTTGGGGACCCGCTACCGGCCGGCAGTAGGTCCCCTGGACCCCAAACTTGGCACACATGTAGCCCCACTCTTCCTCTACAAGTGTGCAAAGATTGTTGTCTGGGAGACCTACAGCCGGGGAGCACTGATTTTTCAAAGCCGGGCACCCCTTCCATAGACTCCCATGTTAAACGTCAGTCTAGTCATGGGCACAGTGAGGAATGCAGATGGACACCCTAGGCTTATACTCGAGTCAATACGTTTTCCCATTTTCTTGTGGTAAAATTAGGTGCCTCGGCTTATATTCGGGTCAGCTTATACTCGAGTATATACAGTAATTTATAATTATAGGTATACAGTAAAACCTTGGTTTAAAGCGGAGGTTCACACAAAAACTCATCACTGTCTCCACCGCATCAGTGTGCATGTAGAAGCTAAAATCTGCCTTTTTATTTTTTTTTAAATAGCAAAATACCTTAGTATTGAATAATCCGACTCCCGCGGGAGTAGGCGTCTCCCCAGCACCGCAGTGATCTATGGGAGCTCACGTGGTGTGTACTGGGGATGACGCCGCCCGTTGCTATGACAACTAAAATGCTTACGGCGCAGGTCGCCGTAGAGAGTGCGCATCCCCGAGAGCGAGCCGCAGTGATCTATGGGAGCTCACGCGGCGTTTACTGGGGATGACGCCGCCCGTTGCTATGACAAACATAATGCTTACGGCGCAGGTTGCCGTAGAAAGTGCGCATCCCCGAGAGCGGTGAATGCCGGGAGCCGAGCATTCACCGCATCCAGGAAGCAATTGCTTGTGGGCTTCACAATGCCCACAAGCAAAATGGCAAATGCATAGATAAAATAATAAAAGTTTATCTTTACTATGAAAACGGACAGGTGATGCTGCAAGACACCTAAAAAGTGAGTACTCAATTGCGATATATAAATCCACTGATTTAATACAAAAAAAAAAAAAAAAATGAATGGTCGCGGAACCTCCGCTTTAAGAGCGTTTTGCAAGACAAGCAAAAGGTATTCATAAATTTTGACTTGATATACAAGTAGCGTCATGTCACAACTGAGTATAAAAGAGAAGAGAGGCGCCTCCAAGTGTAGCAATTTGGTTACATTTAATGAAGGTACAACATTTAGCAACTTATTGCTACACTTAGAGGCGCCTCTCTTCTTTTTTATATTCTGGAGCTCCTGCTGGATTTTGCTTCTAATCCCCTTGTGGAGGCTTCCATTTGTGGATGGACATTTTATGGTTACACAACCTGGTCACATCGCTATCATCTTTTTATATGGACTATAAAACTGAGGGACCTATTAATAAATGGTTGTGGAACGAGTCATCTGAGTTTCCATTATTTCTTATGGGGAAATTTGCTTTGATATACAAGTGCTTTGGATTACAAGCATGTATCCGGAATGAATTATGCTCGCAATCCAAGGTTTTACTGTATAGTGCCCTATAATAAATAATTATAAATGATATATGATTATAATATTCTATTATTAAATATATTATTATTAATGTAAATATATACCTATTTACATTAATAATAATATATTTAATAAGTCACGTTTTATATCCACTTGGGAAAGGCACCTCATTTATTCATTATAAGTTTACAATTATTTTATAATTTATATTTATTATAGGTGTTTATATAAATGTCCACTATTTACATTAATATGTAATAATATATTTAAAAACTCATGTTTTACATCTACAGAGCATCCAGAAAGTATTCACAGTGCTTCACTTTTTCCACATTTTGTGATGTTACAGCCTTATTCCAAAACGGATTCAATTTATTGTCTTCCTCAAAATTCTACAAACAATCCCCCATAATGACAGCGTGAGAGAAGTTAGTTTGAAATCTTTGCAAAAAAAAAAAAAACATGTACACAAGCATCACAGGCTCCTCCCGTGCACACAGGCTCCTCCCGTGCACACAGGCTCCTCCCTGTACATACTCCCGTGTGCACGGGGGAGGATCCTGTGATGCTTGTGTGCACGGGGAGGAGCCTGTGTGCACGGGGAGGAGCCTGTGATGCTTGTGTGCACGGGGAGGAGCCTGTGATGCTTGTGTGCACATGGGATTTTTAAAATTTTTTAATTTTTAATAAATTTGCAAAGATTTCAAAACAAACTTCTCTCACGTTGTCATTGTTTGTAGAATTTTGAGGAAAATAATTAATTTAATCCATTTTGGAATGAGGCTGTAACGTCACAAAATGTGGAAAAAGTGAAGCGCTGTGAATACTTTCTGGATGGTCTGTAGTGTCCACTATTTACAATAATAATAATAATAATAATTTTAAAAAGTCATGTTTTACATCTATTCGGGGTCCTGACATTGCCAATTGGGACAGGCAGCGCGTTTATTATTACTATTATATTTAGATTAAAATTATTTTTTATAATAATATTATATTAGAAGAAAAAAAACTGCGCTAAAATTTAAACAAAAACAAAAACACAGGCAGCAATAATGGTGATATAAACACAAAACAACATAGGCAAAGAAAAAAATTGCGCCAATAATGAATAATGGGCAAATAAGGAAAATTATGTCCAGGGGCTGGATTGTGTAAAGCAATCGCACTAAACCATTTCACAGCCCATATATCGGATAAGGCACGGAAATAAGTACATATTTAAATATTATCACCTTACCAAAATAATAAACCAATATATGAAAAAAATATATAAATAATTAAACCATACAATAAATGCATAGAACCTGTGAAGGACTGAACCTTATCAAATTAAGGTAATAATAATACTGGTTGGGATATAAACAAAAATTGGAGTTGTTTATTTCCGTGCCTTATCCAATATATGGGCTGTGAAATGGTTTAGTGCAATTGCTTTACACAATCCAGCCCCTGGACATAATTTTCCTTATTTGCCCATTATTCATTATTGGCGCAATTTTTTTATTTGCCAATATAATATTTATATTATAATTTTATTAAATATTTTATCATTTATAAACGTCACAGGAATTTATATAATGTCCACTATTTACATTAATATCGCCATGTCTTACATTCATCTGGGGTCCTGACACTTTATTATATTATATTTAAATAATATATTATAATTTATTTTAGAATATATTTAAATTCTAATATATTATAATTATTTATTATAATATAATTATATTATTATTCTATTTATATTAGAATTATAGCCACTTAACCCCCCAGCATGTCTTTGGAGTTGCGTGAGGAAACGCGACAAGCTCAGTTCTGCTCCAGGCGACTCACCATACACAGGGCGTTCTTGCCCACCAATCCCGCCGGGCGCATGCCGCGGGGGCCGTGCTCGAACACAGCGCCGTCCTCTGTCCGCGTGGAGTGCACCCATCCCCCGAGCCGGGAACTGCTCTCCAACAAGATCACCTGTGTGACAGACAACAGAACTGATGACACGCTGTACATCACAGAGATGACATCACCGGGTATAAAAAAAAAAAAAAAGGAATTCGAAAATCAAAAATTGTACGATCCAATCTGACCCGACCCGTGATTGGTCTAGGAGGGAGGGGCCGGATCTGGGATCCTCACCTTGGACACTTTGGCATCTTTCACCAGGTGGTAGCAGGCGGTCAGCCCACTAATACCGCCGCCGGCGACTACAACCGACCTCTGCATCCGAAACCCTTCCGAGCCTGGAGACAACCAGATCGTTATTATACCATTTATAGGAGGGGGAGGGGAGGGAGAGATGTTCTGCAGATCTCTAGAGGAGGTCAGTGATGGGATAATCTGCAGAATATATCAATATGGATCTGTCAGGAGGGGGAGGGGAGGGAGAGATGTTCTGCAGATCTCTAGAGGAGGTCAGTGATGGGATAATCTGCAGAATATATCAATATGGATCTGTCAGGAGGGGGAGGGGAGGAAGCGATGTTCTGCAGATCTCTAGAGAGAGCAGTGATGGGATAATCTGCAGAATATATCAATATGGATCTGTCAGGAGGGAGAGGGGAGGGAGTGATGCTCTGCGGATCTCTAGAGGAGGTCAGTGATGGGATAATCTGCAGAATATATCAATATGGATCTGTCAGGAGGGAGAGGGGAGGGAGTGATGCTCTGCGGATCTCTAGAGGAGGTCAGTGATGAGATAATCTGCAGAATATATCAATATGGATCTGTCAGGAGGGGGAGGGGAGGAAGCGATGTTCTGCAGATCTCTAGAGGGGTCAGTGATGGGATAATCTGCAGAATATATCAATATGGATCTGTCAGGAGGGGGAGGGGAGGGAGCGATGTTCTGCAGATCTCTAGAGAGAGCAGTGATGGGATAATCTGCAGAATATATCAATATGGATCTGTCAGGAGGGGGAGGGGAGGGAGCGATGTTCTGCGGATCTCTAGAGAGGTCAGTGATGGAATAATCTGCAGAATATATCAATATGGATCTGTCAGGAGGGGGAGGGAGCGATGTTCTGCAGATCTCTAGAGAGGTCAGTGATGGAATAATCTGCAGAATATATCAATATGGATCTGTCAGGAGGGGGAGGGGAGGGAGCGATGTTCTGCAGATCTCTAGAGAGGTCAGTGATGGGATAATCTGCAGAATATATCAATATGGATCTGTCAGGAGGGGGAGGGGAGGGAGTGATGCTCTGCGGATCTCTAGAGAGGTCAGTGATGGAATAATCTGCAGAATATATCAATATGGATCTGTCAGGAGGGGGAGGGAGCGATGTTCTGCAGATCTCTAGAGAGGTCAGTGATGGAATAATCTGCAGAATATATCAATATGGATCTGTCAGGAGGGGGAGGGGAGGGAGCGATGTTCTGCGGATCTCTAGAGAGGTCAGTGATGGAATAATCTGCAGAATATATCAATATGGATCTGTCAGGAGGGGGAGGGAGCGATGTTCTGCAGATCTCTAGAGAGGTCAGTGATGGAATAATCTGCAGAATATATCAATATGGATCTGTCAGGAGGGGGAGGGGAGGGAGCGATGTTCTGCAGATCTCTAGAGAGGTCAGTGATGGGATAATCTGCAGAATATATCAATATGGATCTGTCAGGAGGGGGAGGGGAGGGAGTGATGCTCTGCGGATCTCTAGAGAGGTCAGTGATGGAATAATCTGCAGAATATATCAATATGGATCTGTCAGGAGGGGCATGGGAGGGAGCGATGTTCTGCAGATCTCTAGAGAGGTCAGTGATGGAATAATCTGCAGAATATATCAATATGGATCTGTCAGGAGGGGGAGGGAGAGATGTTCTGCAGATCTCTAGAGGAGGTCAGTGATGGGATAATCTGCAGAATATAACAATATGGATCTGTCAGGAGGGGGATGGGAGGGAGCGATGTTCTGCAGATCTCTAGAGAGGTCAGTGATGGGATAATCTGCAGAATATATCAATATGGATCTGTCAGGAGGGGGAGGGGAGGGAGTGATGCTCTGCGGATCTCTAGAGAGGTCAGTGATGGAATAATCTGCAGAATATATCAATATGGATCTGTCAGGAGGGGGAGGGGAGGAAGCGATGTTCTGCAGATCTCTAGAGGAGGTCAGTGATGGGATAATCTGCAGAATATATCAATATGGATCTGTCAGGAGGGGGAGGGGAGGGAGCGATGTTCTGCAGATCTCTAGAGAGGTCAGTGATGGGATAATCTGCAGAATATATCAATATGGATCTGTCAGGAGGGGGAGGGGAGGGAGCGATGTTCTGCAGATCTCTAGAGGAGGTCAGTGATGGGATAATCTGCAGAATATATCAATATGGATCTGTTAGGAGGGGGAGGGGAGGGAGCGATGTTCTGCAGATCTCCAGAGAGGTCAGTGATGGGATAATCTGCAGAATATATCAATATGGATCTGTCAGGAGGGGGAGGGGAGGGAGCGATGTTCTGCAGATCTCTAGAGAGGTCAGTGATGGGATAATCTGCAGAATATATCAATATGGATCTGTCAGGAGGGGGAGGGGAGGGAGCGATGTTCTGCAGATCTCTAGAGAGGTCAGTGATGGGATAATCTGCAGAATATATCAATATGGATCTGTCAGGAGGGGGAGGGGAGGGAGCGATGTTCTGCAGATCTCTAGAGGAGGTCAGTGATGGGATAATCTGCAGAATATATCAATATGGATCTGTTAGGAGGGGGAGGGGAGGGAGCGATGTTCTGCAGATCTCCAGAGAGGTCAGTGATGGGATAATCTGCAGAATATATCAATATGGATCTGTCAGGAGGGGGAGGGGAGGGAGCGATGTTCTGCAGATCTTTAGAGAGGTCAGTGATGGGATAATCTGCAGAATATATCAATATGGATCTGTTAGGAGGGGGAGGGGAGGGAGCGATGTTCTGCAGATCTCCAGAGAGGTCAGTGATGATATATTCTGCAGATTATTCCAATATGGATCTGTCAGGAGGGGGAGGGAGCGATGTTCTGCAGATCTCTAGAGAGGTCAGTGATGCAGACACACAGGTGATCACACTGTACAGATGATACATTGTAACATACTAAGAGATCAGACACGTTATACAATGTAACGATAGGGGGAGGGGGGGATACAATGTAACGATAGGGGGAGGGGGGGATACAATGTAACGATAGGGGGAGGGGGGGATACAATGTAACGATAGGGGGAGGGGGGGATACAATGTAACGATAGGGGGAGATACACAATGCAACGATAGGAGGAGGGGGGGGGATACACAATGCAACGATAGGAGGAGGGGGGGGGATACACAATGCAACGATAGGAGGAGGGGGGGGATACACAATGCAACGATAGGAGGAGGGGGGGGGATACACAATGCAACGATAGGAGGGGGGGATACACAATGTAACGATAGGGGGAGGGGGGATACAATGTAACGATAGGGGGAGGGGGGATACACAGTAACGATAGGGGGAGGGGGGGATACAATGTAACGATAGGGGGAGGGGGGGATACACAGTAACGATAGGGGGAGGGGGGGATACACAATGTAACGATAGGGGGAGGGGGGGATACACAATGTAACTATAGGGGGAGGGGGGGATACACAATGTAACTATAGGGGGAGGGGGGGGATACACAATGTAACTATAGGGGGAGGGGGGGATACAATGTAACGATAGGGGGAGGGGGGATACAATGTAACGATAGGGGGAGGCGGGGATACAATGTAACGATAGGGGGATACAATGTAACGATAGGGGGAGGGGGGGATACAATGTAACGATAGGGGGAGGGGGGGATACAATGTAACGATAGGGGGAGGCGGGGATACAATGTAACGATAGGGGGAGGCGGGGATACAATGTAACGATAGGGGGAGGCGGGGATACAATGTAGCGATAGGGGGAGGCGGGGATACAATGTAACGATAGGGGGAGGCGGGGATACAATGTAGCGATAGGGGGAGGCGGGGATACAATGTAACGATAGGGGGAGGCGGGGATACAATGTAACGATAGGGGGAGGCGGGGGATACAATGTAACGATAGGGGGAGGCGGGGATACAATGTAACGATAGGGGGAGGCGGGGATACAATGTAACGATAGGGGGAGGCGGGGATACAATGTAACGATAGGGGGAGGAGGGGATACAATGTAACGATAGGGGGAGGAGGGGATACAATGTAACGATAGGGGGAGGAGGGGATACAATGTAACGATAGGGGGAGGAGGGGATACAATGTAACGATAGGGGGAGGAGGGGATACAATGTAACGATAGGGGGAGGGGGGATACAATGTAACGATAGGGGGAGGCGGGGATACAAAGTAACGATAGGGGGAGGCGGGGATACAATGTAACGATAGGGGGAGGCGGGGATACAATGTAACGATAGGGGGAGGCGGGGATACAATGTAACGATAGGAGGAGGCGGGGATACAATGTAACGATAGGGGGAGGCGGGGATACAATGTAACGATAGGAGGAGGCGGGGATACAATGTTACACAATGTGATCTTACCAGCTGTCCCTCTCTGATCCTCTCCAGCACTCACTGAGACCTCCCACCCACATGGTATGGAGGATAAAGCAGTGGAGGGGGTGTGTCTGTCAGCTGTAAGCCAATCAGAGTTGTGGGTTGAGGTGACAGGCGGACAGATCAGGAAGTGCCTGGCTGGGGCAGATAGCTCTATCACACAGGCTGTGTGCAGGATAAGCCCCCCTCCCCCCATGCAGAGTGCAGCTTGTGTTCACCTCTCTTCTACTCCACCTCTCTTTCCTGACACCCCATCTATGAAATTGCTAGTTGCCTGGCTGTCTCCATTAATAGTGGTCATGTGGTACCAGAACAAGGACAGCTGACCTTCTTCTAGAAATACCTGTTGCCTGGCTGTGCCTGGTATGAAGATCTGGAACATGCACGTTGTTGGGATTCCTGATCCCTTGCCCCGGGTGCAGCCAGAGAATTAGCATTTTCAGAAGGAAAGGACAGCCATGGCAGCCCAATGAACAATCGCCTTAGTTGCTACCCTGAAATAAGCACACAGCCAATGAAGTCTTCCTCTGCAGAGACACAGGTAAAAAAAAAAATGCAAGCTGCTATAGCCAGGCAACTAGCATTTCCCAAAGGAAGTTGGCAATGGCTGATTTAAAAATGAATCTGTCCCTCCCATTCACACGTGCAAAAAAAAAGAAAACATTCTAACGCAGTCCTCAGTCTCAGCATCATTCAATCCACTTCCCCTGAGCCCGGGTCGCCCTGGACCTGCCCCCAGTCTTTGATTGGACAGCGAATAGTAAAGCCGAACAGTGATGCGATCATCTCTCCGCTCTGTGAGATAAAATGTGACGCGCTTTGCGCTGTCCGGGGGGGGGCGCTGTACAAAATGTAAATACTTGAAATGTCAGTCATGTGACCCGCTGCGTCCAATCATTCTGCACCGCAAGTCACTGCTTACAGGAGCCAATAGGAGGGACTCTGGATCACGTGACCTCTGTGACAGCCAATTACAGCGATCATATGTCGGGCATAACTGGCATTAAGATCCCCTTAAAGGGCCAGCTCCTGCCAAAAAGGGGATAAAGGCCTGGCTCCTCTCTGTGGCCCCCCGATACATAACACAACTGGGCCCTAAAATCCTGACCCAGATAAGGATTAAGGGGCCGGCTCCCCCCATATAAGGATTAAGGGCCGGCTCCCCCCAGATAAGGGTTAAGGGGCCGGCTCCCCCCCAGATAAGGGTTAAGGGGCCGGCTCCCCCCCAGATAAGGGTTAAGGGGCCGGCTCCCCCCCAGATAAGGGTTAAGGGGCCGGATCCCTACCAGATAAGGGTTAGGGGGCCGGCTCCCCCCCAGATAAGGGTTAAGGGGCCGGCTCCCCCCCAGATAAGGGTTAAGGGGCCGGCTCCCCCCCAGATAAGGGTTAAGGGGCCGGCTCCCCCCCCAGATAAGGGTTAAGGGGCCGGCTCCCCCCCCAGATAAGGGTTAAGGGGCCGGCTCCCCCCCCCAGATAAGGGTTAAGGGGCCGGCTCCCCCCCAAATAAGTGTTAAGGGGCCGGCTCCCCCCAGATAAGGGTTAGGGGGCTGGCTCCCCCCCAAATAAGGGTTAAGGGGCCGGCTCCCCCCCCAGATAAGGGTTAAGGGGCCGGCTCCCCCCAGACAAGGGTTAAGGGGCCGGCTCCCCCCCAGACAAGGGTTAAGGGGCCGGCTCCCCCCCAGACAAGGGTTAAGGGGCCGGCTCCCCCCCAGACAAGGGTTAAGGGGCCGGCTCCCCCCAGATAAGGGTTAAGGGGCCGGCTCCCCCCCAGACAAGGGTTAAGGGGCCGGCTCCCCCCAGATAAGGGTTAAGGGGCCGGCTCCCCCCAGATAAGGGTTAAGGGGCCGGCTCCCCACCCAGATAAGGATTAAGGGGCCGGCTCCCCACCCAGATAAGGATTAAGGGGCCGACTCCCCCCCCCCAGATAAGGGTTAAGGGGCCAGCACCTCCCCAGATAAGGGTTAGGGGGCCGGCTCCCCCCAGATAAGGGTTAAGGGGCCGGCTCCCCCCCAGATAAGGGTTAAGGGGCCGGCTCCCCCCAGATAAGGGTTAAGGGGCCGGCTCCCCCCAGATAAGGGTTAAGGGGCCGGCTCCCCCCCAGATAAGGGTTAAGGGGCCGGCTCCCCCCCAGATAAGGGTTAAGGGGCCGGCTCCCCCCCAGATAAGGGTTAAGGGGCCAGCTCCCCCCAGATAAGGGTTAAGGGGCCGGCTCCCCCCCCAGATAACGGTTAAGGGGCCGGCTCCCCCCCCAGATAACGGTTTAAGGGGCCGGCTCCCCCCCCAGATAAGGGTTAAGGGGCCGGCTCCCCCCCAGATAAGGATTAAGGGGCCGGCTCCCCCCCAGATAAGGGATAGGGGCCGGCTCCCCCAGATAAGGGTTAAGGGGCCGGCTCCCCCCAGATAAGGGATAGGGGCCGGCTCCCCCCCAGATAAGGGTTAGGGGGCCGGCTCCTCCCCAGATAAGGGTTAGGGGGCCGGCTCCTCCCCAGATAAGGGTTAGGGGGCCGGCTCCTCCCCAGATAAGGGTTAAGGGGACGGCTCCCCCCCAGATAAGGGTTAAGGGGCCGTCTCCCCACCAGATAAGGGTTAAGGGGCCGTCTCCCCCCCAGATAAGGGTTAGGGGGCCGGCTCCCCCCCAGATAAGGGTTAGGGGGCCGGCTCCCCCCCAAATAAGGGTTAAGGGGCCGGCTCCCCCCAGATAAGGGTTAGGGGGCCGGCTCCCCCCCAAATAAGGGTTAGGGGGCTGGCTCCTCCCCAGATAAGGGTTAAGGGGCCGGCTCCCCACCCAGATAAGGATTAAGGGGCCGGCTCCCCCCAGATAAGGGATAGGGGCCGGCTCCCCCCAGATAAGGGTTAAGGGGCCGGCTCCCCCCCAGATAAGGGTTAAGGGGCCGGCTCCCCCCAAATAAGGGTTAAGGGGCCGGCTCCCCCCCCAGATAAGGGTTAAGGGGCCGGCTCCTCCCCAGATAAAGGGTTAAGGGGCCGGCTCCCCCCCAGATAAGGGTTAAGGGGCCGGCTCCCCCCCAGATAAGGGTTAAGGGGCCGGCTCCCCCCAGATAAGGGTTAAGGGGCCGGCTTCCCCCCCAGATAAGGGTTAAGGGGCCGGCTCCCCCCCCAGATAAGGGTTAAGGGGCCGGCTCCCCCCCAGATAAGGGTTAAGGGGCCGGCTCCCCCCAGATAAGGGATAGGGGCCGGCTCCCCAGATAAGGGTTAAGGGGCCGGCTCCCCCCCAGATAAGGGTTAGGTGGCCGGCTCCTCCCCAGATAAGGGTTAGGGGGCCGGCTCCTCCCCAGATAAGGGTTAAGGGGCCGTCTCCCCACCAAATAAGGTTTAAGGGGCCGGCTCCCCCCCAGATAAGTGTTAAGGGGCCAGCTCCCCCCCAGATAAGTGTTAAGGGGCCGGCTCCCCCCCCAGATAAAGGGTTAAGGGGCCGGCTCCCACCCAGATAAAGGGTTAAGGGGCCGGCTCCCACCCAGATAAAGGGTTAAGGGGCCGGCTCCCACCCAGATAAAGGGTTAAGGGGCCGGCTCCTCCCCAGATAAAGGGTTAAGGGGCCGGCTCCCCCCCAGATAAGGGTTAAGGGGCCGGCTCCCCCCCAGATAAGGGTTAAGGGGCCGGCTTCCCCCCCAGATAAGGGTTAAGGGGCCGGCTCCCCCCCCAGATAAGGGTTAAGGGGCCGGCTCCCCCCCAGATAAGGGTTAAGGGGCCGGCTCCCCCCCCAGATAAGGATTAAGGGGCCGGCTCCCCCCAGATAAGGGATAGGGGCCGGCTCCCCAGATAAGGGTTAAGGGGCCGGCTCCCCCCCAGATAAGGGTTAGGTGGCCGGCTCCTCCCCAGATAAGGGTTAGGGGGCCGGCTCCTCCCCAGATAAGGGTTAAGGGGCCGTCTCCCCACCAGATAAGGTTTAAGGGGCCGGCTCCCCCCCAGATAAGTGTTAAGGGGCCAGCTCCCCCCCAGATAAGTGTTAAGGGGCCGGCTCCCCCCCAGATAAAGGGTTAAGGGGCCGGCTCCCACCCAGATAAAGGGTTAAGGGGCCGGCTCCCACCCAGATAAAGGGTTAAGGGGCCGGCTTCCCCCCCAGATAAGGATTAAGGGGCCGGCTCCCCCCCAGATAAGGATTAAGGGGCCGGCTCCCCCCAGATAAGGGATAGGGGCCGGCTCCCCAGATAAGGGTTAAGGGGCCGGCTCCCCCCCAGATAAGGGTTAAGGGGCCGGCTCCCCCCCAAATAAGGGTTAAGGGGCCGGCTCCCCCCCCAGATAAGGGTTAAGGGGCCGGCTCCTCCCCAGATAAGGGTTAAGGGGCCGGCTCCTCCCCAGATAAGTGTTAGGGGGCCGCCCCCCCAGATAAGGGTTAGGGGGCCGGCTCCCCCCTAAATAAGGGTTAAGGGGCCGGCTCCCCCCCCAGATAAGGGTTAAGGAGCCGGCTCCTCCCCAGATAAGGGTTAAGGAGCCGACTCCTCCCCAGATAAGTGTTAGGGGGCCGCCCCCCCCAGATAAGGGTTAGGGGGCTGGCTCCTCCCCAGATAAGGGTTAAGGGGCTGGCTCCTCCCCAGATAAGAGTTAGGGGGCCGGCTCCCCACCCAGATAAGGATTAAGGGGCCGGCTCCCCCCCAGATAAGGGATAGGGGCCGGCTCCCCCCAGATAAGGGTTAAGGGGCCGGCTCCCCCCCAGATAAGGGTTAAGGGGCCGGCTCCCCCCCAGATAAGGGTTAAGGGGCCGGCTCCCCCCCCAGATAAGGGTTAAGGGGCCGGCTCCCCCCCCCAGATAAGGGTTAAGGGGCCGGCTCCTCCCCAGATAAAGGGTTAAGGGGCCGGCTCCCCCCCAGATAAGGGTTAAGGGGCCGGCTCCCCCCCAGATAAGGGTTAAGGGGCCGGCTCCCCCCAGATAAGGGTTAAGGGGCCGGCTTCCCCCCCAGATAAGGGTTAAGGGGCCGGCTCCCCCCCCAGATAAGGATTAAGGGGCCGGCTCCCCCCAGATAAGGGATAGGGGCCGGCTCCCCAAATAAGGGTTAAGGGGCCGGCTCCCCCCCAGATAAGGGTTAGGTGGCCGGCTCCTCCCCAGATAAGGGTTAGGGGGCCGGCTCCTCCCCAGATAAGGGTTAAGGGGCCGTCTCCCCACCAGATAAGGTTTAAGGGGCCGGCTCCCCCCCAGATAAGTGTTAAGGGGCCGGCTCCCCCCCAGATAAGTGTTAAGGGGCCGGCTCCCCCCCAGATAAGGGTTAAGGGGCCGGCTCCCCCCCAGATAAAGGGTTAAGGGGCCGGCTCCCCCCCAGATAAGGGTTAAGGGGCCGGCTCCCCCCCAGATAAGGGTTAAGGGGCCGGCTCCCCCCAGATAAGGGTTAAGGGGGCGGCTTCCCCCCCAGATAAGGATTAAGGGGCCGGCTCCCCCCAGATAAGGGATAGGGGCCGGCTCCCCAGATAAGGGTTAAGGGGCCGGCTCCCCCCCAGATAAGGGTTAGGGGGCCGGCTCCTCCCCAGATAAGGGTTAGGGGGCCGGCTCCTCCCCAGATAAGGGTTAAGGGGACGGCTCCCCCCCAGATAAGGGTTAAGGGGCCGTCTCCCCACCAGATAAGGTTTAAGGGGCCGGCTCCCCCCCAGATAAGTGTTAAGGGGCCGGCTCCCCCCCAGATAAGGGTTAAGGGGCCGGCTCCCCCCCAGATAAGGGTTAAGGGGCCGGCTCCCCCCCAGATAAGGGTTAAGGGGCCGGCTCCCCCCAGATAAGGGTTAAGGGGCCGGCTTCCCCCCCAGATAAGGGTTAAGGGGCCGGCTTCCCCCCCAGATAAGGATTAAGGGGCCGGCTCCCCCCCAGATAAGGATTAAGGGGCCGGCTCCCCCCAGATAAGGGATAGGGGCCGGCTCCCCAGATAAGGGTTAAGGGGCCGGCTCCCCCCCAGATAAGGGTTAGGGGGCCGGCTCCTCCCCAGATAAGGGTTAGGGGGCCGGCTCCTCCCCAGATAAGGGTTAAGGGGACGGCTCCCCCCCAGATAAGGGTTAAGGGGCCGTCTCCCCACCAGATAAGGTTTAAGGGGCCGGCTCCCCCCCAGATAAGTGTTAAGGGGCCGGCTCCCCCCCAGATAAGGGTTAAGGGGCCGGCTCCCCCCCAGATAAGGGTTAAGGGGCCGGCTCCCCCCCAGATAAGGGTTAAGGGGCCGGCTCCCCCCAGATAAGGGTTAAGGGGCCGGCTTCCCCCCCAGATAAGGATTAAGGGGCCGGCTCCCCCCCAGATAAGGATTAAGGGGCCGGCTCCCCCCAGATAAGGGATAGGGGCCGGCTCCCCAGATAAGGGTTAAGGGGCCGGCTCCCCCCCAGATAAGGGTTAGGGGGCCAGCTCCTCCCCAGATAAGGGTTAGGGGGCCAGCTCCTCCCCAGATAAGGGTTAAGGGGCCGTCTCCCCACCAGATAAGGTTTAAGGGGCCGTCTCCCCCCCAGATAAGTGTTAAGGGGCCGGCTCCCCCCCAGATAAAGGGTTAAGGGGCCGGCTCCCACCCAGATAAAGGGTTAAGGGGCCGGCTTCCCCCCTCCCTCTCCCCCATGTGACAGTACTGGGTGGGCTCTCCCCTTCCCCCATGTGACAGTGCTGGGTGGGCTCTCCCCCTCCCCCATGTGACAGTGCTGGGTCAATCAGCAGTGTGGTCACATGGTCCCATACCCGGAAGTACCACGAGTTCCCCCTCAGTGGGTGTTACAGAGCCCCAGTGCCGGCAGGTCACCGGGTGTTTATTACCTCAATATCCTCCCAGAGTCCTTCTATTCTTATTATAGGAGGATATCACCCCCTCCCCAACCCCCTATGGACTCTGTTCAGGTCACATGACAGGAAAGTATAGAGGAGGAGCCTCTGCCGGCGGTCCTGGGTGTGGAGCCCCTCCCCTTCCCCACAATGCACTGTCCGGTCTCCATAGAGATGCTCCACACCGGAAGTGGAGGATGACAGGCAGTCAGGTGACCGTCTGATGGCGGAAGTGCCGGGTTGGGCGTGGCTGCGGCTCGGAGCGGGCGTGTGGTTGGCGGAGAGTGGTGGAGGGGGAGGAGCCGTGTGATGGCGCTGTGTGTACGGGACCCGTGCGGGCTGCTCTGCCTCCTCCTCACCTACCTGAGTGTCAGCTACTCCGAGTACGTCATCCTCCGACACATCCTGCTGGAGGACTACGCCGGGAGGTATGGGGGACACCGGGGGGCCACAGAGGTGGAGGGCTGGGGGATCAGGGGCCACATGAATGGGGATCAGGGGCTACAAAGAGGAAGACTGTAGGATCAGGGGCCACATGAATGAGGATAGGAGGATCGGGGGCCACAAAGAGAAAGACTGGAGGATCAGGGGCCACAAAGGGGAAGACTGGAGGATCAGGGGCCACAAAGGGGAAGACTGGAGGATCAGGGGCCCCAAAGGGGAAGACTGGAGGATCAGGGGCCACAAAGGGGAAGACTGGAGGATCAGGGGCCACAAAGGGGAAGACTGGAGGATCAGGGGCCACAAAGAGGAAGACTGGAGGATCAGGGGCCACAAAGAGGAAGACTGGGGGATCAGGGGCCACAAAGAGGAAGACTGGGGGATCAGGGGCCACAAAGAGGAAGACTGGGGGATCAGGGGCCACAAAGAGGAAGACTGGAGGATCAGGGGCCACAAAGAGGAAGACTGGGGGATCAGGGGCCACAAAGAGGAAGACTGGAGGATCAGGGGCCACAAAGAGGAAGACTGGGGGATCAGGGTCCACATGAATGAGAATAGGAGAATCAGGGGCCACAAAGAGGAAGACTGGAGGATCAGGGGCCACAAAGAGGAAGACTGGGGGATCAGGGGCCACATGAATGAGGATAGGCGGATCAGGGGCCACAAAGAGGAAGACTGGGGGATCAGGGGCCACATGAATGAGGATAGGAGGATCGGGGGCCACAAAGAGGAAGACTGGGGGATCAGGGGCCACATGAATGAGCATAGGAGGATCAGGGGCCACAAGGAGGAAGTCTGGGACATCAGGGGCCACATGAATGAGGATAGGAGGATCAGGGGCCACAAAGAGGGAGACTGGGTAATTGGAGGCCATATGAATGAGGATCAGGGGCCACAAAGAGGAAGACTGGGGGATCTCCGCTGTGTGGGGGAAGTTAGATTGAGCTATCAAGGGCCACATGAATGAGGAAAAGAGGATCAGGGGCCACAAGGAGGAAGTCTGGGACATCAGGGGCCACATGAATGAGGATAGAAGGATCAGGGGCCACAAAGAGGAAGACTGGGGGATAAGGGGGCCACAGAGGTGGAGGGCTGAGGAATCAGGGGCCACATGAATGAGTATCATGGGCCACAAAGAGGGAGACTGGGTAATTAGGGGCCACATGAATGAGGATCAGGGGCCACAAAGAGGAAGACTGGGGGATCTCCGCTGTGTGTGGGAAGTTAGATTGAGCTATCAAGGGCCACATGAATGAGGAAAAGAGGATCAGGGGCCACAAGGAGGAAGTCTGGGACATCAGGGGCCACATGAATGAGGATAGAAGGATCAGGGGCCACAAAGAGGAAGACTGGGAGATAAGGGGGCCACAGAGGTGGAGGGCTGAGGAATCAGGGGCCACATGAATGAGTATCATGGGCCACAAAGAGGGAGACTGGGTAATTAGGGGCCACATGAATGAGGATCAGGGGCCACAAAGAGGAAGACTGGGGGATCTCCGCTGTGTGGGGGAAGTTAGATTGGGGGATTAGGGGCCACATGGAGAACTGAGGTGTCAGCGGCCACAGGGGGGAGGACTGGGGAACCAGGGGCCACATGAATGATGACGGGGGCAACAGGGAGGAAGACTGGGGGATCAGGGGCCAAGGCAGGTAGGAGGACTTGGAGATCGGGGTCCACAGTGGGAAAACTTGGAGATTGGGGGCCACATTGGGGAGGACAGGGGGTTTAGGGGCCATGGGAGAAAGGATAGAAGATGGGGGGGCCCCCCAGCGTTTGAGGACAGGGAGATTAGGGTCATAGAAGGGGAGAAGTAGGGTATCGGGGGGGGGCCCCCTGGCAGAAGTGTGACTGTCTTCTCCTACCCCGCAGTGTCTGGTGTCCGCTCCATGCCATCCTCTATAATCTCATCGTCTTCATGCTGCTGGCCTGCCACACCCGGGCCGTCTTCTCCGATCCAGGTAACCCGTGTCTCTGCTCCGCCTCCAACGCACATTTCCACCCAACAGGATCTAACCCTCTTGTCTTATTCCAGGTGTCGTACCGCTGCCAGAAATGGCCATCGACTTCTCAGATCTGCGCGGTACTCCACGCAAAAACGACCGGGTGAGCGCCAGGAAATACAAGAAAATGTTCTCTTATTTCTGTTAAAGTGACAACCTCTGTCAGGTTTTTGTTGCTGGGGAGATTTTCCCTCACTTCCTATGTGGTCACCTAACACAGGAAGTGAGCAGAATCTCTCCGATGGGGGCACTGACATTTCCACATTTAGAGCAGGGGAAGGGTTAGTCTGTCTGTGTTTCCATGAGAAAGATTCTTCCTCACTTCGGCTCCTCCCACTTCTCGGCTCCTCCCGCCTGTCTCCCACTTCTCGGCTCCTCCCGCCTGTCTCCCACTTCTCGGCTCCTCCCGCCTGTCTCCCACTTCTCGGCTCCTCCCGCCTGTCTCCCACTTCTCGGCTCCTCCCGCCTGTCTCCCACTTCTCGGCTCCTCCCGCCTGTCTTCTGTTTCTCCGCTCCTCCTGCCTGTCTTCTGTTTCTCCGCTCCTCCTGCCTGTCTCCCGCTTCTCGGCTCCTCTCGCCTGTCTCCCGCTTCTCGGCTCCTCTCGCCTGTCTCCCGCTTCTCGGCTCCTCTCGCCTGTCTCCCGCTTCTCGGCTCCTCCCGCGTGTCTCTCGCTTCTCGGCTCCTCCCGCGTGTCTCTCGCTTCTCGGCTCCTCCCGCGTGTCTCTCGCTTCTCGGCTCCTCCCGCGTGTCTCTCGCTTCTCGGCTCCTCCCGCGTGTCTCTCGCTTCTCGGCTCCTCCCGCGTGTCTCTCGCTTCTCGGCTCCTCCCGCGTGTCTCTCGCTTCTCGGCTCCTCCCGCGTGTCTCTCGCTTCTCGGCTCCTCCCGCGTGTCTCTCGCTTCTCGGCTCCTCCCGCGTGTCTCTCGCTTCTCGGCTCCTCCCGCGTGTCTCTCGCTTCTCGGCTCCTCCCGCCTGTCTCTCGCTTCTCGGCTCCTCCCGCCTGTCTCTCGCTTCTCGGCTCCTCCCGCCTGTCTCCCGCTTCTCGGCTCCTCTCGCCTGTCTTCCGCTTCTCGGCTCCTCTCGCCTGTCTCCCGCTTCTCGGCTCCTCTCGCCTGTCTCCCGCTTCTCGGCTCCTCTCGCCTGTCTCCCGCTTCTCGGCTCCTCTCGCCTGTCTCCCGCTTCTCGGCTCCTCTCGCCTGTCTCCCGCTTCTCGGCTCCTCTCGCCTGTCTCCCGCTTCTCGGCTCCTCCCGCCTGTCTCTCGCTTCTCGGCTCCTCCCGCCTGTCTCTCGCTTCTCGGCTCCTCCCGCCTGTCTCTCGCTTCTCGGCTCCTCCCGCCTGTCTCTCGCTTCTCGGCTCCTCTCGCTTCTCGGCTCCTCCCGCCTGTCTCTCGCTTCTCGGCTCCTCCCGCCTGTCTCCCGCTTCTCGGCTCCTTCCGCCTGTCTCCCGCTTCTCGGCTCCTTCCGCCTGTCTCCCGCTTCTCGGCTCCTCCCGCCTGTTTTCCGCTTCCCGCCTGTCTCCCGCTTCTCGGCTCCTCCCGCCTGTTTCCTGGTTCACAACCCCACCTCTCCTTCCTCTGCCATGACAACCGGTCTTCCATTTTCCCTGTTTGGATTTTTATCTTATTCTTCATAACTGAGACTGTTGCAACAGGAAAAGTGAGACTTGATCTTAAAAGGGGGCGGAGCTGGCCTCTCCCATCTTCAGCCCCCCCTTCTCATCAGACTGACCCTTTAATAAATGAATGTGTATTATTGAACCCGCAGGGCAATGAAGACTGGACGGTGTGCAATCGATGTGAGACGTACCGGCCTCCGCGGGCTCACCACTGCCGGATCTGCCACCGCTGCATCCGCCGCATGGACCACCACTGTCCCTGGTACGATGATGTCACATAGCGTGCGCGCCCCGCCCCCCCCGATCACTGCCGTGTGTAATGCTGTGCCTTCATTTCCTACAGGATCAATAATTGTGTCGGCGAGCTCAACCAGAAATACTTCATCCAGTTCCTCTTCTATACCGGTGAGTTGCGTGTCGGTACGGCGGCTGTAGAGTGCCGTATACTGACTCTTTATTGGGGCTCTTCCGCCATTCCGGGACCAGCGACAGGTTCTCTTCTGCTTCTCACTGACCTTCAAACTACTCTTGGGAAATCCCCGGTACTTCCTGGTATGGGATGTCATGTGACCTCCCCTTTCCAGAATGGAGCCAACCAGCAGACCTGAATACTGTGACAGGGGGGGGGGGGGGGAGGTGCTTATTACTGACTTGGCCCTCTGTGCACGCTAGAGGCCTGGAGGGGGGCGTGTCCACCCTCAAAGCTGAAGTCCTGGAGACAAAGCAGGAAGTTGAAGGAGATCTCCCCAAAGTTGTAGGGAAACTCCCTCTTAGTTGCCACTGGGACAGGTGTCCCCGTTTGGAAGATTTCCATCACTTCCTGTCCTGGAGACACAGCAGGAAGTTGCAGGAGATCTTCCCAAAGTTAGGGCAAACCCCCGTATAGTTGCCACTGGGACAGGGGTCCTCATTTGGAAGATTTCCATCACTTCCTGTCCTGGAGACACAGCAGGAAGTTGAAGGAGATCTTCCCAAAGTTAGGGCAAACCCCTGTATAGTTGCCACTGGGACAAGGGTCCCTGTTTGGAAGATTTTCATCACTTCCTGTCCTGGAGACACAGCAGGAAGTTAAAGGAGATCTTCCCAAAGTTAGGGCAACCCCCGTATAGTTGCCACTGGGACAGGGGTCCTCGTTTGGAAGATTTCCATCACTTCCTGTCCTGGAGACACAGCAGGAAGTTGAAGGAGATCTTCACAAAGTTAGGGCAAACCCCTGTATAGTTGCCACTGGGACAGGGGTCCTCGTTTGGAAGAGTTCCATTTTTTCCTGTCCTGGAGACACAGCAGGAAGTTGAAGGAGATCTTCCCAAAGTTAGGGCAAACCCCCGTATAGTTGCCACTGGGACAGGGGTCCTCGTTTGGAAGATTTCCATCACTTCCTGTCCTGGAGACACAGCAGGAAGTTGAAGGAGATCTTCACAAAGTTAGGGCAAACCCCCGTATAGTTGCCACTGGGACAGGGGTCCTCGTTTGGAAGATTTCCATCACTTCCTGTCCTGGAGACACAGCAGGAAGTTGAAGGAGATCTTCACAAAGTTAGGGCAAACCCCCTATAGTTGCCACTGGGACAGGGGTCCCCGTTTGGAAGATTTCCATCACTTCCTGTCCTGGAGACACACACAGCAGGAAGTTGAAGGAGATCTTCCCAAAGTTAGGGCAAACCCCCGTATAGTTGCCACTGGGACAGGGGTCCCCGTTTGGAAGATTTCCATTACTTCCTGTCCTGGTGACATCGGTCCTCCGCAGAGAAACATGCTGCTATTGGGGGTGGGCTTAATCCAAGACACTTTAACTCAGCTACCTGCTATCTAAAGGCGTCCCTGTAAATGGGTCTTAACGCCCAAGAGGTAGGATGGACTTCCTGATCACGTGACCACTGTGATTGGTTGCCCGTCCGCCCCGGAAGACTATGACAGTTCGGTCACCGCCCTAGGGGCGCGCACTCAGCCCGTCTTTGTGGTTTGTGGGCAGAAAAGTCCCATATAATTAGAGGTTCTGACCCATCCAAGTAAAAGGTGTAAGTGTCAGTTTGTGCGCTCCGGTCCGTTACGGCTTCGTCTTCTTTTTTTTTCTTGCAGCTCTGGCCAGCTTGTACTCCATGGGTCTTGTCTTGGGAACGTGGCTTCTGCCGGCATTGAGGGGCGGCGATGTGGAGGACGCGGTGAAGGCGGACCACGTACGCAGCCACGTGCAGATGTAAGTCAGCCATCGGCGGCCATTGTGGAGTCCGAGCTTCTGTACTGTTATTTAACCCCTTCCTGGCTTCCCTTTAACACCTTTCCACCCGGCCTATAGCAGAATGACGGGCAGTCGGTGGCTTCACCGTCATATGACGTCCTTTTGTATCGCACCACTCGTGTGCGTCCCCTGGGGGCGCGCAGTGAGGTGAGCTGTGTCTCTCGGACATAGTGCAGCACTGATCAGGGTAAAGAGCCGATGATGTAGGCTCTTTATCATGTGATCAGCTGTGTCCAATCACAGCTTATCTCATGTAAACAAATGGCGGTTATCAGTATTTCTTTTCCTCAACGCTGTCAGTGTCTGAGGAAAGGAAAGTCAATAACTGGCTTTCCAGTTATTGACATTTACACTGATTATTAGTGCAGCATATTAATGTCCATCAGTGCTGCCACACTAGTGCCCATCAGTGCTGCCTCATTATTGCTCATTAGTGCCCATCAGTGCTGCCTCATTAGTGCCCATTAGTACATCCTCACTAGTGTCCATCAGTGCTGCCTCATTATTGCTCATTAGTGCTGCCTCATTAGTGCCCATTAGTGCATCCTCATTAGTGCCCAACAGTGCCGCCTTATTATTGCCAATCAGTGCTGCCTCATTATTGCTCATTAGTGCTCATTAGTGCATCCTCATTAGTGCCCATCAGTGCCGCCTTATTATTACCCATCAGTACCCATCAATGCAGCCCATCAGTGCTGCCTCATTATTGCTCATTAGTGCCCATCAGTGCTGCCTCATTATTACCCATCAGTACCCATCAATGCAGCCTCATTATTGCTCATTAGTGCCCATCAGTGCTGCCTCACTAGTGCCCATTAGTACATCCTCACTAGTGCCCATCAGTGCTGCCTCACCCGTGCCCATCAGTGCTGCCTCATTATTGCTCACTAGTGCCCATTAGTGCTGCCTCATTAGTGCCCAATAGTACATTCTCACTAGTGCCCATCAGTGCTGCCTAACTAGTGCCCATCAGTGCTGCCTCATTATTGCTCATTAGTGCCCATCAGTTCTGCCTCATTATTGCTCACTAGTGCCCATTAGTACATCCTCACTAGTGCCCATCAGTGCTGCCTCACTAGTGCCCATCAGTGCTGCCTCATTATTGCTCATTAGTGCCCATCAGTGCTGCCTCATTATTGCTCATTAGTGCCCATTAGTGCATCCTCATTATTGCCCATCAGTGCCACCTTATTATTGCCCATCAGTGCTGCCTCATTATTACCCATCAGTGCAGCCTCATTATTGCCCATCAGTACCCATCAATGCAGCCCATCAGTGCAGCCTCATTAGTGCCCATCAGTGCAGCCTCTTTAGTGCCCATCGGTGAAGAAGAAAAAGAAATGACTGCAAAATTGTATAACAAAGAAAAATCCAAATTTTCGGATTAATGGGTAAAAGCGGCATCAGTGGTGGTGGAAGGGATGGTAAAGGTGGCAGCAGCAAGGGAGGGGGTGGGCCCAGAAAAGGTGGTGGGAGGGGAGAGGGGTGGGCCTGATAAAGGTGGCAGCAGCAGTGAGAGGGGACTGGTAAAGGTAGGAGAGGGGTGGGTCCTACAAAGGCGGCGGGTAGCAGCAAAGGGAGGGGGGGTGGGCCTTAAAAACGTGGCAGCAGCAGCAACAGCATTGGGGCGGTGGGCCTGGTAAAGGAGGTGAAAGCAGCGATGGGAGAGGGGTGGGGGGTGGTAAAGGTGACAACAGCGGTGGTAAAGGTGGCAGCAGCAGTGGGAGGGGGGGTGGGCCCTACAAAGGTGGGAGCTGCAACAGCGTTAGGGGGGGTGGGCCCAGTAAAAGTGGAAGTAGCGGTGAAGAGGGGGGGGGTCCGGGAAAAGGCGGTAGCAGTGGTGGGAGGGGGACAGAGTGGGAATGGACCCAGTACACCATCTTAATAGAAGGCCGTATACAGTCTATACGTACAGCGGTATTGAGGTGGTTAGTGTTCGTTAGTTTTGGATGGAATTTTGTTTTTCAGAGTGAATTTAGTGTTACTTTTGTATCAATATTCTGAGCTGTAACAACTGACCTAATTGTCGGCCATCTTGTCCCTCCCCCGCAGAGCTCACTGTATCCTCCTATTGGTGGAGTCTGTCCTCTTTGGGCTCTTCGTCACCGTTATTTTCTACGATCAGGTAAGAGCTTATCGATTGATCCTTGGTCTGTGAGAGATGGGGCGTGACTAGAAGTGGGGAAGGCAGGGTTTTTAGTAACGCTTGGCTGCCTGCCCGCTGGCATGCAGGAATTGCATGCTGGTAGGCAGGGAGGGGAGCGCAGATAAAGAGGACCTGTCAGGTTTTGGGTAGAGTGGGGAAGATTTTAAATTTGTTGGGATTTTTTATCTATCTGTGACCCCCCCCCATTGGGTAGATTTTCCATCACTTCCTGCCCCTGTGACACCCATACTAGAAATGGTAGAGCGGTTGTCACAGGACAGGAAGGAGCAGGCAGCAAAAAGAGCGTTTTCAGCCGTTTCCCACGTGTGTTGTGTTCTGTGGCCACATTGGAGAGATTTCCAATCACTTCCTGTCCAATCACTTCCTGTCTAGACAGGAAGTCTGCGGGTTTGTTCTCAGGTTTTACCTTTTCGTCCGCAGATTGTATCCATCATCACCGACGAGACCCCTATCGAGCAGCTGCGGAACAAACTGCTGAAGGAAGCGCGCAAGGAGGGGACGCACAGCCGCAAACCAAAGATGGCGCTCCTGCGGGAAGTGTTCGGCAGAGGTGAGGACCAATATTTTTGATGTTTTGCATAACTCCTCCCACTGCTTTCATCAGGGCTGTTGAGAGGAGCACTGAAGCCGGGTGCACCCCTGCTGGCCCCTCCCACCAGCCACAATCTGCCCACATTGCAAAGAGAAGCACATACAGCGCATCCAGAAAGTATTCACAGTGCTTCACTTTTTCCACATTTTGTGATGTTACAGCCTTATTCCAAAACTGATTCAATTCTTTATTTTCCTCCAAAATTCTACAAACAATCCCCCATAATGACAACGTGAGAGAAGTTTGTTTGAAATCTTTGCAAATTTATGACAAATACATAAGTATCACAGGCTCCTCCCTTGTCCATGAGTATCACAGGCTCCTCCCTTGTCCATGAGTATCACAGGCTCCTCCCTTGTCCATGAGTATCACAGGCTCCTCCCTTGTCCATGAGTATCACAGGCTCCTCCCTTGTCCATGAGTATCACAGGCTCCTCCCATGCACACGAGTATCACAGGCTCCTCCCATGCACACGAGTATCACAGGCTCCTCCCATGCACACGAGTATCACAGGCTCCTCCCATGCACACGAGTATCACAGGCTCCTCCCATGCACACGAGTATCACAGGCTCCTCCCATGCACACGAGTATCACAGGCTCCTCCCATGCACACGAGTATCACAGGCTCCTCCCATGCACACGAGTATCACAGGCTCCTCCCATGCACACGAGTATCACAGGCTCCTCCCATGCACACGAGTATCACAGGCTCCTCCCATGCACACGAGTATCACAGGCTCCTCCCATGCACACGAGTATCACAGGCTCCTCCCATGCACACGAGTATCACAGGCTCCTCCCATGCACACGAGTATCACAGGCTCCTCCCATGCACACGAGTATCACAGGCTCCTCCCATGCACACGAGTATCACAGGCTCCTCCCATGCACACGAGTATCACAGGCTCCTCCCATGCACACGAGTATCACAGGCTCCTCCTATGCACACGAGTATCACAGGCTCCTCCCATGCACACGAGTATCACAGGCTCCTCCCATGCACACGAGTATCACAGGCTCCTCCCATGCACACGAGTATCACAGGCTCCTCCCATGCACACGAGTATCACAGGCTCCTCCCATGCACACGAGTATCACAGGCTCCTCCCATGCACACGAGTATCACAGGCTCCTCCCATGCACACGAGTATCACAGGCTCCTCCCATGCACACGAGTATCACAGGCTCCTCCCATGCACACGAGTATCACAGGCTCCTCCCATGCACACGAGTATCACAGGCTCCTCCCATGCACACGAGTATCACAGGCTCTTCCCATGTCCATAAGTATCACAGGCTCTTCCCATGTCCATAAGTATCACAGGCTCTACCCATGTCCATAAGTATCACAGGCTCTTCCCATGTCCATAAGTATCACAGGCTCTTCCCATGTCCATAAGTATCACAGGCTCTTCCCATGTCCATAAGTATCACAGGCTCCTCCCATGTCCATAAGTATCACAGGCTTGTCCATAAGTATCACAGGCTCCTCCCATGTCCATAAGTATCACAGGCTCCTCCCATGTCCATAAGTATCACAGCCTTTGCCATGACACTCCATATTGAGTTCAGGTCCCTCCTGTTTCCACTGATCATCCTGAGATGTTTCTACAACTTGATTGGAGTCCACATGTGGTAAATTCAGGTGATTGGACATGATTTGGAAAGGCACACACCTGTCTATAGAAGGTCCCACAGGTAACAGTGAATGTCAGAGCACAAACCGAGCCATGAAGTCCAAGGAATCATCTGTAGACCTCAGAGACAGGATTGTACAGAGGCACAGATCGGGGGAAGGGTACAGAAAGAGGTCTATAGCATTGAAGGTCCCAATGAGCACAGTGGTCTCCATTATCCATAGATGGAAGAAGTTTGGAACCACCAAAACTCTTCCTAGAAGGGGTCCGCCCGGCCAAACTGAACGATAGGGGGAGAAGGGCCTTAGTCAGGGAGGTGACCAAGAACCCGATGGTCCCGCTGACAGAGCTCCAGCATTTCTCTGTTGAGAGAAGAGAACCTTCCAGAAGAACAACCATCTCTGCAGCACTCCACCAATCAGGCCTGTATGGGGGAGTGGCCAGACGGAAGCCACTCCTCAGTAAAAGGCACATGACAGCCCACCTGGAGTTTGCCGAAAGTCACCTGAAGGATTCTCAGACCATGAGAAACAAAATTCTCTGGTCCGATGAAACAAAGATTGAATTCTTTGGCCTGAATGGCAAGCGTCATGTCTGGAGGAAACCAGGCACCGCTCATCACCTGGCCAATATCACCCCTACTGTGAAGCATGGTGGTGGACACATCATGGGGATGTTTTTCAGGGGCAGGAACTGGGAGACTAATCAGGATGGAGGGAAAGATGAATGCAGCAATGTACAGAGACATCTTGGTGAAAACCTTCTCCAGAGCGCTCTGGACCTCAGACTGGGGCGAAGGTTCATCTTCCAACAGGACAACGACCCTAAGCACACAGCTGAGATAAAAAAGGAGTGGCCACGGGACAACTCTGTGAATGTCTTTGAGTGGCCCGGCCAGAGCCCAGACTTGAACCCGATTGAACATCTCTGGGTAGATCTGAAAAATGGCTGTGCACCGACCCTCCCCATCCAACCTGATGGAGCTTGAGAGGTCCTGCAAAGAAGAATGGGAGAAACTGCCCAAAAATAGGAGTGCCGAGCTTGTAGATTTCAAACAAAGTCCTCTCACGTTGTCATTATGGGGGATTGTTTGTAGAATTTTAAGGAAAATAATGAATTTAATCAGTTTTGCAAAATGTGGAAAAAGTGAAGCGCTGTGAATACTTTCCGGATGCCCTGGGATGATATCACTGGGGCTAAAATAAGGTATGTGGGGGAGGAGGGAGGAACCAAAATAAAAGCAGATTAAACTTCATCTTATTATATTTCTCCCTTTTTTTTTTTTTTTTTTTTTTTTAGGTTTCATCGTCTGCTGGTTTTGCCCATTGGTCACCCCCCCATCCTCGGGGGGTCCGGCGTACAGCTACCTCCCGGACTATGACGTATAGAGGTCCTCGTGGGCGGAGCCTGACCTATCTGAGATCTCCGGCCGCCTACTCCTCCGAGCTGCTCACTCTCTCTCTCCTTACCTCTTCTCTAAGGGCCGGAGTGTTGGCTCCGCCTGCTGCCCTCTGGGCAGCCATCCGATTGGTCAGTATATTGGGGGGGGGGTCCGGCTCGCTGCTGGGGCCCCCGCCCTTTGGCCCCCTGTGGTCTTTGCACTGTGTGGCATCACACTATGGAATACTTGCTACCGAAAAAACTGCTGAAGCCGAACCGCGATTGTCAGTTTGGTGCGCCTCGTGTTAAAGGGCCAGTCCACCCTAAACTGATACGCCGGCAAAGCTGAATCATCCTGCAGGCATTATGATTCTGAATCCCCCCCCCCCCCACAAGGCGGGGGGAGTCTCACACCCTCTGCTGCAGTTCTTTAGAAGAACTTGTTGTGCAGTTTAACCTGCTGGCTTCCGCTTAGAGCGGGAATATCAGTTTCTGGGTGGAGTGACCCTTTAAACTTTTTTTTATTTTTCTGTGGTTTTCATAATCATGTTTATGTCGTGCTGCTGCCGCTGCGCCCTCTGGATGCGATCACGCACATGAAAGGAGGCGGGGCCAACAGCAATTCATTACGATTAAGTGGAGTATGATGAAAAAAAAACATTCTAATGATCCACCCAAAGATATTGGGTGGAGCTAATTAAGAGTTTACCAAAAACGTACATTGGTATAAGGGCGGAGCTTTAGGTTGGCGTGACCAATTCACAGCCTGCGGCCTGGATGGTAACGGTCCGTGTTGGTGGCAATAATTAGATACACTTTGTGGCCAGAAAAATAGAAGCCCCACCCCTGAGCATCGCTCAATGGCTAGAAACCTAAAAAAAAAAAAAAACACCCCTGAGCATTGCACAATGGCCAGCAAATTAAAAACCCCACCCCTGAGCATCAAACAAAGGCCAAAAACATAGAAACCCCACCCCTGAGCATTGCACAATGGCCAGCAAATTAAAAACCCCACCCCTGAGCATCAAACAAAGGCCAAAAACATAGAAACCCCACCCCTGAGCATTGCACAATGGCCATCCAATTGAAAACCCCACCCCTGAGCATCACACAAAGGCCATAAACCTAGAAACCCCACCCCTGAGCATCACACAATAACTAACAGCCACTTGGAAACCCCACCCCCTGGCCAGAAACATAGAAACCCTACCCCTGCACATCTCACACAGGCCAGAAACATAGAAACCCTACCCCTGAGCATTGCACAATGGCCAGAAACATAGAAACTCCACCCCTGTGCATCACACAATGGCCAGAAACATAGAAACTAAACCCCTGGGCATCACACAATGGCCAGAAATATAGAAACCCCACCCCTGAGCATCACACAATGGCCAGAAACATAGGAACCCCCAATCATCGCTCAGTGGCCAGAAACATAGAAACCCCCAATCATCGCTCAGTGGCCAGAAACCTAGAAACCCCCAATCATCGCTCAGTGGCCAGAAACATAGGAACCCCCAATCATCGTTCTGTGGCCAGAAACATAGGAACCCCCAATCATCGCTCAGTGGCCAGAAACATAGGAACCCCCAATCATCGCTCTATGGCCAGAAACATAGGAACCCCCAATCATCGCTCAGTGGCCAGAAACATAGGAACCCCCAATCATCGCTCTATGGCCAGAAACATAGGACCCCCCAATCATCGCTCTATGGCCAGAAACATAGGACCCCCCAATCATCGCTCTATGGCCAGAAACATAGGACCCCCCAATCATCGCTCTATGGCCAGAAACATAGGAACCCCCAATCATCGCTCTATGGCCAGAAACATAGGAACCCCCAATCATCGCTCTATGGCCAGAAACATAGGAACCCCCAATCATCGCTCTATGGCCAGAAACATAGGAACCCCCAATCATCGCTCTATGGCCAGAAACATAGGAACCCCCAATCATCGCTCTATGGCCAGAAACATAGGAACCCCCAATCATCGCTCTATGGCCAGAAACATAGGAACCCCCAATCATCGCTCTATGGCCAGAAACCTAGAAACCCCCAATCATCGCTCTATGGCCAGAAACATAGGAACCCCCAATCATCGCTCTATGGCCAGAAACATAGGAACCCCCAATCATCGCTCTATGGCCAGAAACATAGGAACCCCCAATCATCGCTCAGTGGCCAGAAACATAGGAACCCCCAATCATCGCTCAGTGGCCAGAAACATAGAAACCCCCAATCATCGCTCAGTGGCTAGAAACATAGGAACCCCCAATCATCGCTCAGTGGCCAGAAACATAGGAACCCCCAATCATCGCTCAGTGGCCAGAAACATAGAAACCCCCAATCATCGCTCAGTGGCTAGAAACATAGGAACTCCCAATCATCGCTCAGTGGCCAGAAATATAGGAACCCCTAATTGGTTTGGGACACATTTGGCTCCTATGACTTCATGGAAGTTCCTGTGACGGGGGGACCTCACAGAATTGTCGCACAGTTTTCTAATGCTCGCGGGAAGATGGGGGTTCCCTACCCAGGAACCCCCCCACCCCCATGGACCTGGATCTGAGATTTTCTGGCCCAGGCAATGGGTTTTCAGTCCTTGTCTGTTCTATTTTATTTTATTCATATTTTTGAAGCTGGAGTTCAGCTGTAAGAAGTGCCTATTTTCTTGTATGTTACTTTAGCCCTGAGTAGCGTTTTGCACTTCTAAGGTAATATTGCAGTGTGATGAATGGGGGCCGTTGTGCATTGTGATACCTGGCTCGGGTAACGTGACTGGTCCTCTTCAGTTTCCATTTATCTGGCCACTATGTGTATATTCCGTTTCGCAGAGGGGTCCCTAGTTGTGGGCTTTTTTTATGTATATTTTGTTGTATTTTTTAAGTTATTTCATGTTTTATTGATGTCTGGTTGAAAGAGGTCATGTGATCACGGCAGCCGCCATCCTTGTTACAGTTCTAAGGGACATCTGCCCAGAGAAGAAATACAAGGCCAGACCATTGATGGTCTCCATGTTCATAATGATGTCCCTCTGGCTTCAGTACGAACAGTGGCATAGCGTGAGCGGGGCCACGCGGGGGGGTGCAAAATTCTTAAGGACTTGGTGTAGGAAGAAGCAGATTTGGTTTGTGTGCCCTTCCATTCTGGTCCTGTCAGCGGCGCTCTCCTTTTTTAGGGTATGTCCATCTGGGCAGAGTTGAGGAGAGCGAGCGGGGCGATCCCGCTGAGGGTGTGGCCGTGCGCTCCTCGGTGCAGTTGTGGATTGTTCTGATCTCTTTCCGCCTCCCTGGCATACCATGCACTGGAACTCCTCCAGCTACCAGTAAGCTTGGGGGGCAGGAGAGGGGGCTATATGGATTTGGGGTGTACAATACAGGGGTGGAGGGCTGAGGGTGCACAATGAAGGGGGGGGGGTGTATGGATTTGGAGGGAACAATGGGGGGGATGAAGGGAGTGAGGGTGCTCAATGGGGGGTTGTGTGGATTTAGGGGGCACCATGAGGGGATGAAGGGAATTGGGGTGCACAATAAGGGGGTGAAGGGGCTGAGGGTGCACAATGAAGAGGAAAAAGGGTGTATGCCGTTGGGGGCAGAATAAGGAAATTAAGGGGGTGGAGGGACTGGGGGTGCACAATGGGAGGTTGTGTGGATTTGGGGGGCACAATAAAGGGAATTGGGGTGCACAATTAAGGGGGAAAGGGGTGTATGCATTGGGGCAGAATGAGGAAATTAAGGGGGTGGAGGGACTGGGGGTGCACAATGGGGGGTTGTGTGGATTTGGGGAGCACAATGAGGGGATGAAGAGAATTGTGGTGCACAATTAGGGGGTGAAGGGGCTGAGGGTGCACAATGAAGACGGAGAGGGGTGTATGCGGTTGGGTGCAGAATAAGGAGGGGTGGAGGGACAATGAGGGGTTGTGTGGATTTGGGGGGCACAACAAAGGGAATTGGGGTGCACAAGGGAATGGAGGGGCTGAGGTTGCACAGTTAAGGGGGAAAGGAGTGTATGCCGTTGGGGGCAGAATAAGGAAATTAAGGGGGTGGAGGGACTGGGGGTGCACAATGGGGGTTTGTATGGATTTGGTGGGCACAATGAAGGGAATTGGGGTGCACAATAAGGGAATGGAGGGGCTGAGGTTGCACAATTAAGGGGGAAAGGGGTGTATGCCGTTGGGGGGCAGAATAAGGAAATTAAGGGGGTGGAGGGACTGTGGCTGCACAATGGGGGGTTGTGTGGATTTGGGGAGCACAATAAGGGGATGAAGAGAATTGTGGTGCACAATTAGGGGGTGAAGGGGCTGAGGGTGCGCAATGAAGATGGAAAGGGGTGTATGCAGTTGGGGGCAGAATAAGGAGGGGTGGAGGGACTGGGGGTGCACAATGAGAGGTTGTGTGGATTTGGGGGGCACATTGAGGTGATGAATGGAATTGGGGTGCACAATAAGATGGAGGAGGGGCTGAAGGGTGCCCAGTAAGGGGGTGAAGGGGCTAATGGTGCACAATAAAGGGGGTGTATGGATTTGGGAGGTACAATGAGGGGATGAAGAGAGTGAAGGTGCACAATAAGGAGGTGGGGCATGGAATGGGGGGAGGGGTGCGCACTTAGGAAGTTTGGGGGGTGCAATACTTAGCTTGCCACAGGTACTGGCAACCCACACTGTGCCACTGAACTCAATAGAAAGCCGCCATATTTCTCTGTGCAGGTCTCCTTTAAAAAGCTGCCTGCCTATTGGCTAGAAGCTTGTGACATCACACAAGCACTAAGTCCCTCCCCTCCTCCCTCCTATGTTACATGCTCCTAGCCAATGGACAGCCTGGACCCTGTGAAACCCAAAATGACTGCTGTCCAGGGTTGGCGCTTCAGTTGCGGGTGGATGCTGGCCAGCAGAAACATCCATTGGCTTCCCGTATACGTCTGGGAATCCAGGTTTATGTCTCCGCCCCCAGGGGACGCAAGTTAAGGTCTCCGCCCCTGAGGTCCCAGCTCTGCGGGATTTGATTTTTTTTATGTTGCACTAGAGGCATAGGACCATGAGCAGGAAGAACTCATCGAGGGGTTGCTGAAACGCGGGGCGCTGAGCACGCCAAACTCCACTCGCAACTGACATGTCCATTTTGGGTGGACTGCTCCTTTAAGTCATAAGTACTCTAAAGTCATTAACTACTGATCTTATATCTGAAAATGAGATGATGTCTTAACCTAGCACTTACTGTATCTCCATGACAACGTGGGTGGTTGCAGCTGGCTGCGCTTCCTTCGATGGCAGTAACAGGAGGCAGATTACCAAAGTGTACTACAGTGTATATATAATGTATTTAAATGTGAGGCTGTGGAACAATAATAATATATATCGGACACTGAATATTCTACTGCTGAACAATGTATGTGAACTGTAACAACTTCTGTCCAAAGACAACTCCACCCAAAGCTGATATTTCAGTTTAGTAGTTTGTGTCTCTCCCACAATGGTGAAATTTTTCAATAGTTTGTGTCTTTGCCCCTCCCACAATAGCGAGATTTCCCCCCACCCCCCCCAGTAGTTTGTGTCTCTGCCCCTCCCACAATAGTGAGATTTCCTGCAGTAGTTTGTGTCTCTGCCCCTCCCACAATGGGGAGATTCCCCCCCGTAGTTTGTCTCTGCCCCTCCCACAATAGCAAGATTTCCCCCCTGTAGTGTGTGTCTCTGCCCCTCCCACAATAAGATGCCCCTCCCCCATAGTTCATGTCTCTGCCCCTCCCACAATGGCAAGATTTCCCCCAGTAGTTTGTGTCTGCCCCTCCCACAATGGTGAGATTTCCTGCAGTAGTTTGTGTCTCTGCCCCTCCCACAATAGCAACATTTCCCCCCCTGTAGTTTGTGTCGCTGCCCCTTCCACAATGATAAGATGCCCCTCCCCCGTAGTTCATGTCTCTGCCCCTCCCACAATGGCAAGATTTCCCCCAGTAGTTTGTGTCTCTGCCCCTCCCACAATGATAAGATGCCCCTCCCACAATAAGATTCCCCCCCCCCTAGTTCATGTCTCTGCCCCTCCCACAACGGTGAGATTTCCTGCAGTAGTTTGTGTCTCTGCCCCTCCCACAATAGCAAGATTTCCCCCAGTAGTTTGTGTCTCTGCCCCTCCCACAATGGTGAGATTTCCCCCAGTAGTTTGTGTCTCTGCCCCTCCCACAATGGTGAGATTTCCCCCAGTAGTTTGTGTCTCGGCCACTCCCACAATGGTGAGATTTCCCCCAGTAGTTTGTGTCTCTGCCACTCCCACAATGGTGAGATTTCCCCCAGTAGTTTGTGTCTCGGCCACTCCCACAATAGCAAGATTTCCCCCAGTAGTTTGTGTCTCTGCCCCTCCCACAATAGCAAGATTTCCCCCCTGTAGTGTGTGTCTCTGCCCCTCCCACAATAAGATGCCCCTCCCCCATAGTTCATGTCTCTGCCCCTCCCACAATGGCAAGATTTCCCCCAGTAGTTTGTGTCTGCCCCTCCCACAATGGTGAGATTTCCTGCAGTAGTTTGTGTCTCTGCCCCTCCCACAATAGCAACATTTCCCCCCCTGTAGTTTGTGTCGCTGCCCCTTCCACAATGATAAGATGCCCCTCCCCCGTAGTTCATGTCTCTGCCCCTCCCACAATGGCAAGATTTCCCCCAGTAGTTTGTGTCTCTGCCCCTCCCACAATGATAAGATGCCCCTCCCACAATAAGATTCCCCCCCCCTAGTTCATGTCTCTGCCCCTCCCACAACGGTGAGATTTCCTGCAGTAGTTTGTGTCTCTGCCCCTCCCACAATAGCAAGATTTCCCCCAGTAGTTTGTGTCTCTGCCCCTCCCACAATGGTGAGATTTCCCCCAGTAGTTTGTGTCTCTGCCCCTCCCACAATGGTGAGATTTCCCCCAGTAGTTTGTGTCTCGGCCACTCCCACAATGGTGAGATTTCCCCCAGTAGTTTGTGTCTCTGCCACTCCCACAATGGTGAGATTTCCCCCAGTAGTTTGTGTCTCGGCCACTCCCACAATAGCAAGATTTCCCCCAGTAGTTTGTGTCTCTGCCCCTCCCACAATAGCAAGATTTCCCCCAGTAGTTTGTGTCTCTGCCCCTCCCACAATGGTGAGATTTTCCCCAGTAGTTTGTGTCTCGGCCCCTCCCACAATGGTGAGATTTCCCTGCAGTAGTTTGTGTCTCTGCCCCTCCCACAATGGTGAGATTTGCTGCAATAATTTGTGTCTCTGCCCCTCCCACAATGGTGAGATTTCCCTGCAGTAGTTTGTGTCTCTGCCCCTCCCACAATGGTGAGATTTCCTGCAGTAGTTTGTGTCTCTGCCCCTCCCACAATGGTGAGATTTCCTGCAGTAGTTTGTGTCTCTGCCCCTCCCACAATAGCAAGATTTCCCCCCCTGTGGTTTGTGTCTCTGCCCCTCCCACAATGGTGAGATTTCCCCCAGTAGTTTGTGTCTCTGCCCCTCCCACAATGGTGAGATTTCCTGCAGTAATTTGTGTCTCTGCCCCTCCCACAATGGCAAGATTTCCCCCAGTAGTTTGTGTCTCTGCCCCTCCCACAATAGCAAGATTTCCCCCCCCCCTGTAGTTTGTGTCTCTACCCCTCCCACAATTATAAGATGCCCCTCCCACAATTATAAGATCCCCCCCCCAGTTCATGTCTCTGCCCCTCCCACAACGGTGAGATTTCCTGCAGTAGTTTGTGTCTCTGCCCCTCCCACAATAGCAAGATTTCCCCAGTAGTTTGTGTCTCTGCCCCTCCCACAATGGTGAGATTTCCCCCAGTAGTTTGTGTCTCTGCCCCTCCCACAATGGTGAGATTTCCCCCAGTAGTTTGTGTCTCTGCCCCTCCCACAATGGGGAGATTTCCCTGCAGTAGTTTGTGTCTCTGCCCCTCCCACAATGAGGAGATTTCCCTGCAGTAGTTTGTGTCTCTGCCCCTCCCACAATGAGGAGATTTCCCTGCAGTAGTTTGTGTCTCTGCCCCTCCCACAATGGGGAGATTTCCCTGCAGTAGTTTGTGTCTCTGCCCCTCCCACAATGATGAGATTTCCTGCAGTAGTTTGTGTCTCTGCCCCTCCCACAATGGGGAGATTTCCCTGCAGTAGTTTGTGTCTCTGCCCCTCCCACAATGAGGAGATTTCCCTGAAGTAGTTTGTGTCTCTGCCCCTCCCACAATGAGGAGATTTCCCTGCAGTAGTTTGTGTCTCTGCCCCTCCCACAATGGGGAGATTTCCCTGCAGTAGTTTGTGTCTCTGCCCCTCCCACAATGGGGAGATTTCCCTGCAGTAGTTTGTGTCTCTGCCCCTCCCACAATGGGGAGATTTCCCTGCAGTAGTTTGTGTCTCTGCCCCTCCCACAATGGGGAGATTTCCCTGCAGTAGTTTGTGTCTCTGCCCCTCCCACAATGGGGAGATTTCACCATCAACTGGAACATATAATGAAGGAAACTTACTTTTGTGCCCAAGAGCTATAAAAAGCTGACATGGGATTAAGTGACCACGCAATACTGATGTATTAATTTTTGGTGGAGTTGTCCTTTAAAAAAAATAAAAAATCCCAGCATGCTCTCCTAGCATTACCAAACATGGCTTGTATATAATGCCATATATCGGAGCACCACAGCTTGGCTCACATCTAATGGAAGCAGAGCAAAGGGAATGTCATCCAGTGAGGGTGGACATCTCCTTTAAGGGTTAATCTGCTGTAATAACCAGCTACATGATTAATGAGCCCCTTGCATGCAGTTCCCCATATGACCAGCAGAGGGAGCTCTCTGCACAGTCTTCTCCTCCTATGGCAGCTGTCAGCGGTCTGATATACAGAGAGCCACGTAACACATCCTCCTCCTCTCTGCACCCCCCCCCCCCCCCCCGGGGCTGGAAGTGACCACTGTGGAACTAAAAGTCCCAGCAAGCCGTCAGCCTGTGGCTTACCAACTCCAGAGACTGGTGACGTGCTGGGACTTGTAGTTCAATGAACAGAGACCTGGAGGTTTGCTGGTTGCTGGAGTAATAGAAGCTGGAGGCATTCTGTGGATGAAGACTCGTGGGACATGATGAGAATTGTAGTTTCTAGCTAAGGACTAGCAGAGCATTCTGGGATTTGTAAATTAAGAGGCCCTCCGGTTTTGGAGGGTAGATCTGTTAAATAGCTTTCCAGGCGCAGAGAGCGTCCGACTCCATGGGGATTTCTGCTATGGGGGTGAAAGCTCCACAATTTTCCACTGCTGATTACTTGGCAGCATGAATGTAAAAAGCAATATGATGTCTACATTGTCTCCATCTGCCCGTTACTTGATTCATTTTAAAAGGGGAACCCTCCCCCCTCCCCCCTGAGCTTTCTCTTAAGTCCGACTTAAGAGTCAGAGGTTCCCTGAAGTCCTTGCCAGCTTCCTGACCTCTGGCTGTCTCCTAGAACTTGAGTCAAACTAAGGACTCTGACTCAGAGCAGTGGTCTCCAAATTGCGGCCCGGGGGCCGGATGCGGCCCTTTGCTTGACCTTATATGGCCCTTGGCCATATGTCACCAACGAACAGGCACAGTTCCTCCCAATGACACCAACGATGGGGCAGAATGTCACCAATGATGGGGCACAATTCCTCCCAATAACACCAACGATGGGGCCCAATGACACCAAGGATGGGTCAATTCCTCCCAATAAAACTAACAATGCGCCCAATGTCACCAATGATGGGGCACAATTCCTCCCAATGACACCAACGATGGGGCAGAATGCCACCAATGATGGTGCACAATTTCTCCCAATAACACCAACGATGGGACCCAATGTCACCAATGATGGGGCATAGTTCCTCCCAATAACAATGAGGCCCAAATGCCACCAATGATGGGGCACAATTCCTCCCAATGACACCAACGATAGGGGCCAATGCCACCAATGATGGGGCACAATTCCTCCCAATTACACCAACGATGGGGCTCAATGATGGTGCACAATTCTTCTCAATGCCACCAATGTTGGGGCACAATTCCTCCCAATAACACCAAGGATGGGGCCCAATGACACCAAGGATGGGTCAATTCCTCCCGATAAAACTAACAATGCGCCCAATGTCACCAATGATGGGGCATAGTTCCTCCCAATAACAACGAGGCTCAAATGCCACCAATGATGGGGCACAATTCCTCCCAATCACACCAACGATAGGGCCCAATGTCCCCAATGATGGGGCATAGTTCCTCCCATTAACAACAATGAGGCCCAAATGCCACCAATGATTGGGAGGAATTGTGACCGATCACACCAACGATGGGGCCCAATGATGGAGCACAATTCTTCCCAATGACACCAACGATGGAGCACAGTTCCTTCCCTTAACACCAACAATGAGGCCAAATGATGGGGCACAATTCCTACCAATGACACCAACAATGAGGCCCACTTAGACCAAGGATGGGGCATAATTCCTACGAAAGACCCCAACTCTGAGGTGCAATTCTTCTCACTGACACCACAGATGGGGCATTGTTTACTCCAACTGATGCTGGGACATTTTCTACTCCCGATGGCCACAGTCCGGCCCCCCTAAAACCTGAAGGACAGTAAACTGGCCATTTGCTTAGAAAGTTTGGAGACCCCTGACTTGGAGAAATATAAACCACTAGGGGGCGCTGTGGTTTGACACAGTTATGGACACTCTAAAGCTGTGAGGTCAGGCAGTAGACCAGATGGCAACTACCGGACTTCAGATGACCTCTGACCCCCCCCCCCCGGAGGTCAAACATAATCATTTTACTTACATTGTTCAGAATAGCTCCTCCTTCCAGCGGTGACCACTGTGTGTGATTGTATTAGGGCTGTCAGCCCTTTTCGGGACTCTGGACAGGTGCTCTTTAAGTTGGCGCCCCCCGTTCGTTGCATCACAGGAGTGCCGCTGCATCGTTTCTCGGGTGGAAGGGATATACTTTCCTGTATTACTGCAGTATTGATACCCAGAACAGCTTCTACACCAAAAAAACAAACATTTTCAGTTGTGTGCAATTCATCGCATCGGTCCACTGATGAGGAATCGCCACGTGAGAACCGCGATGGCCGACTCCGCCCGGGTGTGCTGCTGTTGCTGTATAAATATTTATTGCTTTTTGTGCTTTTTATATTCAATGATTTGTGTATATTTCATTTTTTTTGGGTGCTATTAAATCTTTCAGATGACGGTATTTTGTCTCTGCGTGTCTGTTAATATAAGCCGCATCCTGCTTGCAGTGCCCGCCCACCTCACCTCTGTGCCGCCCCAGAGGATCTTGCATCAATATCGATTTTTCTTAAAGTGGAGAATTGCGTGGGGGTAGACAGACTCTTGCCCACCTCTTGTCAGTCCTCAGACATGAGGTCACGCAGGTACTGCTTGTGGAGTTACTCAGGGGTGGGCTGGTTCTATACACGTAGGCACTGCTCAGGGGAGGGCTGGGCTAACATGCTTAGTCCTGGGAATGAGGTTATATAGGCACTACTTGGAGGAGGACTGGCCCCAAACGCTCAGGCTGGGAGATGAAGTCACAAAGACACTGCTCAGGGGAGGGGCTGGCTAATACACTCAGTGCCAGGTATGACGTTACTCAGGCACTGCTCATGGGAGGGCTGGGCCAACATGCTTAGTCCTGGGAATGAGGTTATTTAGGCACTATATGGAGGAGGGCTGACCTCTACCGTCAGATGATGGTATTTTGTCTCTGTGTGTCTGTTATTATAAGCCGCATCCTGCTTGCAGTGCCCGCCCACCTCACCTCTGTGCTGCCACAGAGGATCTTGCATCAATATAGATTTTTCTTAAAGTTAAGATTTGCGTAGGGGTAGACATACCCCTGCCCACCTTGTGTCAGTCCTCAGTCATGAGGTCACACAGGCACTGCTTGGGGAGTTACTCGGGGAGGGCTGGTTCTATACACTTAGGCACTGCTCAGGGGAGGGCTGGGCCAACATGCTTAGTCCCTGGAATGAGGTTATATAGGCACTATTTGGAGGAGGACTGTCCTCAAACACTCAGACTGGGAGATGAAGTCACAAAGGCACTGCTCAGGGGAGGGGCTGGCCAATACACTCATTGCTGGATATGAGTTCATTATTAAGGGAAGGGCTGATTCTATACACTTAGGCACTGCTCAGGGGAGGGCTAGACCAACATGCTTATTCCTGGCAATGAGGTTATATAAGCACAACTTGGAGGAGGACTGGCCCCAAATGCTCAGGCTGGGAGATGAAGTCACAAAGGCACTGCTCAGGGGAGGGGCTGGCTAATACTCTCAGTGCCAGGTAGGACGTCACTTTGGCACTGCTCATGGGAGGGCTGGGCCAACATGCTTAGTCCTGGGAATGAGGTTATTTAGGCACTATTTGGAGGACTGACCCCAAACGCTCAGGCTGGGAGATAAAGTCACAAAGGCACTGCTCAGGGGAGGGTCTCGCCAATACACTCATTGCTGGGTATGAGGTCACTAAGTCCATACTCGGGAGGGCTGGTTCTATACACTTAGGCACTGCTCAGGGGAGGGCTGGGCCAACATGCTTAGTCCTGGCAATGATGTTATATGTTGGAAAGTGAAAAAAGAAACTGCGCTACAGATATAGAACTAGGCAGATATAACAAATGCCCAGAAACAAACAAAGGAAAAAAGCAGCAACTATTCTGAAAACTAACAGTGCACACAAACAAGAAAAAATATATATAGTCGCGCTAACTTATAAATATAAACATAAGCCCACCACTGAATGATTGAAAAAATTATCTTCAAATCATCACAGTGAAGAATTATGTAAGTGCTCAGTGAAGAACAATAAATAAAAAATATATATAAACAAAGCATATGGAATAATAATACAAACTTAATTAATGATATTAATACATGCTTGCATAGGGCCTTAAATAATCAAATCCAAAGTCCATACAAAGAAGCACCCGTGATCAAGTGTCCATGTTAAATGAAAAAAGAAAAATGAAAAAAGCAAAAGAAAACAAAACAAAAACGATTCCAAATCTTCTTATATTCGTGACTTTCACCACCACCAGTAAGAATTCCTGCTTACCAAAAAGCGATGGTCCCCTATGACGGAGGACCCCAAACAGCCTCAAATGATAATCAGTAGGACTCCAGACTTCAGTGTATGCTGAGCCTCAATTGTTTTGATAGCCGAAATGCTCATATACCATCATGCAGTACTCGATACGGAACATGGAAGGAAGGGAGGACACTACATAGTGTAAAATCCTTGGTGGATATTTATTTAAAAGAAGAAAACATACTTACAAAAATGCAGTTTAAAAAACAGCCTTAAAAATGTGACAGCGCCGACCGGTCAAAGGCGCTAGTCACACACATACGTCCGTGGAAATCGAGCAGTGGAGGGTGACGTCAGCACAAAGCTCGTATCCTGCCCTACGCGTTTCGTGAAAATTCACGTCGTCTCGGGGCACCTGAATTTTCACGAAACGCGTAGGGCAGGATACGAGCTTTGTGCTGACGTCACCCTCCACTGCTCGATTTCCACGGACGTATGTGTGTGACTAGCGCCTTTGACCGGTCGGCGCTGTCACATTTTTAAGGCTGTTTTTTAAACTGCATTTTTGTAAGTATGTTTTCTTCTTTTAAATAAATATCCACCAAGGATTTTACACTATGTAGTGTCCTCCCTTCCTTCCATGTTCCGTATCGAGTACTGCATGATGGTATATGAGCATTTTGGCTATCAAAACAATTGAGGCTCAGCATACACTGAAGTCTGGAGTCCTACTGATTATCATTTGAGGCTGTTTGGGGTCCTCCGTCATAGGGGACCATCGCTTTTTGGTAAGCAGGAATTCTTACTGGTGGTGGTGAAAGTCACGAATATAAGAAGATTTGGAATCGTTTTTGTTTTGTTTTCTTTTGCTTTTTTCATTTTTCTTTTTTCATTTAACATGGACACTTGATCACGGGTGCTTCTTTGTATGGACTTTGGATTTGATTATTTAAGGCCCTATGCAAGCATGTATTAATATCATTAATTAAGTTTGTATTATTATTCCATATGCTTTGTTTATATATATTTTTTATTTATTGTTCTTCACTGAGCACTTACATAATTCTTCACTGTGATGATTTGAAGATCATTTTTTCAATCATTCAGTGGTGGGCTTATGTTTATATTTATAAGTTAGCGCGACTATATATATTTTTTCTTGTTAATGATGTTATATGGTTATATAGGCACTACTTGGAGAAGGACTGGCCCCAAACTCTCTGACTGGGCGATGAGGTTACAAAGTCACTGCTCGGGAGAGGGCTGGCAAATACACTCAGTGCTGGGTATGAGGTCACTCAGGCACTGCTCAGGGGAGGGCTGGGCCAACATGCTTAGTCCTGGCCATGAGGTTATTTAGGCACTTCTTGGAGAAGGACTGGCCCTAAACTCTCAGACTGGGAGGTGAGGTCACAGAGGCACTCAATGCCAGGTATGAGGTCTCTCGGGCACTGCTCATAGGAGGGATGGGCCAACATGCTTAGTCCTGGCAATGTTATATATAGCACTACTTGGAGGAGGACTGTCCCCAAACGCTCAGGCTGGGAGATGAAGTCACAAAGGCATTGCTCAGGGGAGGGACTGGCCAATACACCCATTGCTGAGTATGAGGTCACTAAGTCAATCATCAGGGGAGGGAGGGCTGGTTCTATACACTTAGGCACTGCTCAGGGGAGGGCTAGACCAACATGCTTAGTTCTGGCAATGAGGTTATATAGGCACCATTTGGAGGAGGACTGGCCCCAAACAGACTGGAAGATGAGGTCACAAAGGCACTGCTCTGGGAAGGGGCTGGCCAATAGACTCAGAGCAGGCTATGAGGTCACTCAGGCATTACTCAAGGGAGGGCTGGGCCAACATGTATAGTCCTGGCAATGAGGTCATTTAGGCACTACTTGGATGAGAACTGCCCCCAAACCCTCAGACAGGGAGATACTTGGAGCAGAACTGGCCCCAAACCGTCAGTGTGGGAGATAAGTTCACAAAGGCACTGCTCGGGGGAGGGGCTGGCCAATACACACAGTCTTGGTGATGAAGTCACTCAAACACTGCTCGGGAAAGGGCTTGGCCAACATGTTTAGTTCTGGCAATGAAGTCACTCAGGCAAGTCTTGGTAGAGGGACTGTGCCAGCCCTGGAGATGAGATCACATAGGCACTTCTACTCGGGGGAGTAGCTGGGAAATGTGTTCAGTTCTGATGATGGGATAAATAAGGCAGTGCTCAGAGGGGGGCTGGGCTAACATGTTTAGCATTGGCAAGGTTAATTCGGCACTATTGCGGAAAAGGTTGGCCCAAAACACTCAGTCCCGGAGACGAGGTCACATTGGCACTACTTGGAGGAGGAGCTAGCCAATACTCTTAGTCCTGGTGATGAGGTAATTAGAGGACTGCTTGGGTGAGGGCTGACCAACATGCTTTGCCTTGGCAAGGTCATTTGGACACAGCTAGGCAGATGGCTAGGCAAATACACTCAATCCTGGCCAATGGGTCACGTATGCACGTCTTGGTAGAGGGGCTGGGTACAATGCAAACTCCTGTTGATAGAGTGATGTAGGCAGTGCTCAGGGGAGAGTTGGTCTAACATGCGTAATCCTGGCAATGAGGTCATTTAGGAACTAAGTGAAGGAGGGCTGAGCCAATACACTTAGTCTTGGTAATAAGGTCACTTGGGCACTGCTCTGGGAAGAAATTGGACCAACACGCTTAGTTCTGCAAATGAGGTCACTTGGGCACTGCTCAGGGGAGGAACTAGGCCAACACGCTTGGTCCTGCCAATGAGGTCACTCGGAAATTGCTCAGGGGAGGGCTGGGCCAATTTGAAATTCAGAATGCAGCCTACAAGAATTAGAAGTCATGCACCTGTTACATCATGGGAGTAGAGCTCTCCTTTCCTTGTGCTCACTGCAGTAGGAAGAGGAGCCATACACAGCCGGTTACGTTTATCTATCACCAGAGTATCACCGTTCCGGCCATTTCTAAAAAAGTACTTTTAAATTTTGGTGCATTTTGTTGCTTCTATTCACACACAGCCCTCGTGATTCTGAGAGGGTGAGGTGACACAGCACAGAGTCATGTGACCAGAGGCTGCAGTGTACCCTGTAAAATAGTGTGCTGGATGTGTCCATAACCAAAATTAATGATAAAATTTACTTTTCTGACTTTTCATTATAGGGGGTCTTTTAGCACCCTGTATACGCATCCCCACTTTTGGGTGGCAGCTTCGGGGTCCCCTCTATGTTTTCCCCTCAGGGAATGCATGTTCTCAGTGACATCCTATCTGTGTGCTGTTGGTTTAATCGATCTGTCTGGCACGCTGGCTTCTGTGTATACAGAGAGGAATTTTTTAAGCAGAGCCCTGGCTGCCTCTGCTCCCCCCCCCCATCACCCCATGTGGGCATGAATCCCTGACCCTTGGCTTTATGGTGACCAAAGACTACAATCCCATTCCAATATTCTGCGCCATATTGGTCAGCAATTGCAACATGTGTAGCCGTGTTTGGAGATGGACACCAAATATTTTTTATTTTTTTTGTACCCAATAATATTCCCAGCTGAATGAATAAACCGGCTATGCAGGGACAGCATGAGAAGTGGACCGTGGGAATCTTCCATGACCCGAGGTCCAGTTGTTGCTCGCGGAGTCGGTAGGGTACAGCTGTTGGGAGGTGGTGCTTCTCCAACACATGATTGTAAAACTGAGGCAATTATTTATTAACGGTTAAGGTCGATGGACTTGAACGGACCCTGTCAACAGGCCATTCATTAGAAAAAAAAAACTTCCCATTGGGGGGGGGGGGGGGGGTAATTATATGCCCCTCACAGAAGGTCTCTAAGTCTTGTTTGCAGAAGACCTGAAATGCAGATCCAGTTTTAAGAGGTTTCTGTCTCCTTCAAATGCAAGCTATGGAAATTATACTTGGGGGAATGGATAAGTAGCACTGGAACCTTGGGGGTTGTCCCTATTGGTATTATTATCCAATAGTATTGCATTGGTGTTTGTACAGGGTATCTGGATTTCGGGCTGGTGGCTTCTACACACCACAGAATTTTTACAATTTCCTTGGTTTGTAATGGAAATAAATAGATCTGAGATTGAAGTGCCACACCACAGATTAATAAACAAGAAAGCCATTGTGCTTGGGGGGGGGGGGCTAATTTTGTGCCCCTCGCATGATCTCTCTAGGTCTTGTTTTCAGAAAAATTCCTGAAACACAGATCCAGTACTTAGCGGTTCCTGCCTTCTTCAAGTACCAGCTATGGAAATTATACTTGGGGGGGAATGGATAGATAGCACTGGACCCTTGGGGGTTGTCCCTATTGGTATTATTATCCAATAGTATTGCAGTGCTATTTGTACAGGGTACCTGAATTTCAGTCTGGCAGCTAATACATACCACAGAATTGCTACAATTTCCCTAGTTTGTAATGGCAATCAATAGATCTGAGATTGAAGTGCCACACCACAGATTAATAAACAAGAACACCAATGCGTTTCAGGTGGGGGCTAATTTTATGCCCCTCACAGGGGGGGTCTCTAGGTCTTGTTTGTAAAAGACCTGAAATACAGATCCAGTTTTTAGAGGTTCCTGCCTTCTTCAAGTAAAAGCTATAGAAATGATACTTGGAGGAATGGATAGGTAGCACAGGAACCTTGGGAGTTGTCCTTATTGGTATTATTATCCAATAGTATTTCAGTGCTATTTGTACAGTGTATCTGAATTTGCAGCTGGTGACTTCTATACGCCACAGAATTTCTACAACTTCCCTGGTTTGTAATAAATAGATCTGAGCTTGAAGCGCTATACCACAGATTAATAAACAAGAAAGCCAACGTGTTTCAGGGGACAAAACTTGTCTCCTTCATCAGGGCTAAAGGATAGGAAATAATGTATACAGATAAACTTAGAATACAATGTACGGTCCTTCACATGATTTTACATTGATACAGTGTATACAGGTGAATTGCGGATGCAATGTACGTGGTATTTTGGCCAATACAGTGATGAAGCGCAATGTTCATCAGCAGCTGGTTTTGACAGACGAAACGCGTTGACATTCTTGTTCGGCCCTTCACCCAATTTTTCATTGGAATAAATTTGACTCTGGACCATTAAGGTGTGGTGTGTCAACATCAGATCCATTTATTATCTATGGAGACAATGGCATTTCTTCGGGAGGGCTCAGAGGAAGAACCCTTAGGCGTATCTAAGGCCCAGGTTTTGTTGTTGTTTTGGATGTAGGGGGAAGTGTTAGAAGGTGTTTATTTCTCTCTGTGCTATTGGAACCGGTGCTATGAACCTGGGAACACAATGACTATATGTTCTTAGGTTTAGATTCCAGGCTGTTCAGAACGTAAGGATATCAACAGACTTCAACAGGTCAGCCATCTTGTCCCCCCCCCCCCCCGGGTGCATTTCAAAAATGCAATTTTCTAAATATTTTGTTGGGAGTTTGCCTTTAATTTCTCATAACGATTCAAGCCGGAGGGCATTACTGCTTTTAATTGTTTTACGGGCAGCTATTTAATGAAGCTTCTGTTTGTCTTTAATCAATGGAAATCTGAGAAGACAAGGAGCCATTGTCCCGGGATAGGTAATTGGGAATTTTCTTGGCAGAGGACACCACAACGGAACGTTTATAACTCCACCACACCAGCAGGGAAATGTTCCAGGTCTATCCAGGTGTCAATAAACTCTAATTGGATAAATGGCGATCATTTGGCTTCTGGAACCTGTTTGCCCAAGACGATGTCTTCCAACGATAATATTGGTGTGTTATTATCCGTCCAACAGGGACTGAGGAGGATTTCCAGGTCTAGATACCTAAGTTGCACCCTGCAACTAATTTCATTGTCTTTCTTTTGTTGATCTTTCGATCTACAGGTATCTGTTTTTCTTCTTCAGTCTGAATTTTGCCCTCAACACTCTACAGAAACCGGATTGAACCTCAACACTCTACAGAAACTGCTCTCAAAAAACAAACCTAAAACTTACTAACGGCTAGAACCAGTGGTCACTATTAGACATGTGCACTTTCAAAAAATTTGTTCATTTTCGTATCATTTTTTATTTTTTATTTTTTTTCGGGTCATTCGTTATGATCGCAATTCGTAAATTCGTACATTCTTAAATTTGTACATTCGTACATTCGTAAATTTGTACATTCGTACATTCAAAAATTTGTACATTCGTACATTCAAAAATTTGTACATTCGGAAATTAGAAAATTCGGAAATTTGGAAATTCGTAAATTCGAAAACCCGAAAATTTGAAAATCTGAAATAACTAACTATTAAATTATAGGTATTTGTAATCTCCTTTTAAATTTGGCTGTTAGTGAATGTAACGAATACGAATTTATCAGAAGGTACGACTTACCTGAAATAACAAATGCCGCATCTAAACAAATGGAACGGAACAAATTAATAATAAATAATAAAAGTTTTTATTATTATTATTGTTATTTATTATTATTACTTCATTACGTTCCATTCGTTTAGATGCGGCATTTGTTATTTCAGAAAATGATTCGAAACTTTGTATTCGTTACGTTCACTAACAGCCAAATTTGAAAGGAAATTCCAATACCTATAATTTAATAGTTAGTAATAGTTAAATTATTATTATTAGTTAATTATTATTTCAGATATCCAAATTTACTAATTTACAAATTTACGAAACGAATGTACGAATTTAAGCATTTACAAATGTACGAATTTACGAATGTGTGAATGTACGAATTTAAGCATTTACAAATGTACGAATTTACAAATATTCGTTAAACGGGTTTTCGTTAATTCGGATACTTCCGAATTAACAAATTTGTCGAAATTCGTTAAAAAACCAATTTGGGACAAAATGAATTGTACATGTCAGGTCACTATTCTGTACTCTTACTCTTTGGCCTCCCTGCTGCTTTTGATACAGTTGACCATCGCCTGGTCTTCAAAAAACTCTATTCCCTTGGCCTATGTGACCTATCTCACCACATCTTCAGTATCACAACTCCACCTCCTCCTCCTGTCTCCATCTGGTCCCCCAAGGTTTCATCCTCGGATCTTTCTCCTACCTATCTCACCACATCTTAACTCCACCTCCTCTTCTCCTCCTCCTCTTTCCGTCGGATTCCATCTTCGGAACTCTTGCTTATCTATCTCACCACATCTGCGGTATCACAACTACACCTCCTCCTCTTTCCGTCGGGTTCCCCAAGGTTCCATCCTCAGACCTTTCACTTATCTATCTCACCACATCTGCGGTATCACAACTCCTCCTCTTTCCGACGGGTCCCCCAAGCTTTTGTCCCTGGACCTCTCTCTTACCTATCTCACCACAGCTTCAGTATCACAACTTCTCCTCCTCCTCTCTCCATATGGTCCCCCAAGGTTCCGTCCTCGGACCCTTCTCTTACCCATCTCACCACATCTTAACTCCACCTCCTCCTCTTCTCCTCTTTCCGTCGGGTTCCATCTTCGGACCTCTTGCTTATCTATCTTACCACATCTGCGGTATCACAGCTCCACTTCCTCCTACTCTTTCCGTTGGGTTCCCCAAGGTTCCATCCTCAGGCCTTTTGCTTATTTATCTCACCATATCTGCGGTATCACAACTCCACCTCCTCTCCTCATCCTCTTTCCGTCTGATCCCCCAAGGTCCCCTCCTCCGACCTCTCTCTTACCAATCTCACCACATCTTTGTTTTGACAACTCCTCCTCTTTCCGACGGGTCCCCCAAGCTTCTGTTCCCGGACCTCTCTCTTACCTATCTCACCACATTTTTGGTATCACAACTCCACCTCCTCCTCCTCTCCTCCTCTTTCCATCGGGTCCCCCAAGGTTCCATCCTCTGACCTCTCTCTTACCTATCTCACCACATCAAGTCCCCCAAGGTTCCATCCTCAGGCCTTTCTCTTACCTCTCTCACCACATTTTTGGTATCACAACTCCACCGCCTCCTCTCCTCCTCTTTCCATCGGGTCCCCCAAGGTTCCATCCTCTGACCTCTCCCTTACCTATCTCACCACATCTTCGGTATCACAACTAGAGATGGGTTTAAGCGTGTTCAAGTTCCCAATCCCGTCAGGAATCCGACACTGCACACCGCTAATCACAGGCACTGAGACATTTACTGATCTGTGCAGCTGCGGATCGGAAAATGTCTTAGTGCGTGTGATTAGCGGTGTGCAGTGTCGGTTTCCTGGCAGGATCGGGCACGTGGGAACTCGAACACGCTGAGCCCATCTCTAATCACAACTCCACCTCCTCTTTCCATCGGGTCCCCCAAGGTTCCATCCTCAGACCTCTCTTACCTATCTCGGCACATCTTCGGTATCACAACTCCACCTCTTCCTCTCCTCCTTTTTCTGTCAGGTCCCCCGAGGTTCCATCCTCGGACCTCTCTCTTTCCTATCTCACCACATTTGGTATCACAACTCCACCTTCTCCTCCTCTTTCCATTGGGTCCCGAAGGTTCCATCCTTGGACCTCTCTCTTGCCTATCTCATCACATCTTTAGTATTACAACTCCTCTTCCTCTTTCTGTTGGGTGCCCCATGGTTCCGTCCTCGGACCTCTTCTATAGTCTATCTACAAGTCCTCCCTTGGTCAGTCTCCCGCAGCTTCCAATACCATATCGTTACTCCTCATCTTACCTCACCAGTCTCCTCGTGCAACACTAATTTACTAACAGGCATATCAGTATGGATGTCACAACACTTCCCCAAAGTCAATCTATCCAAAACGGAGTTCCTAATATTTCCTCCCCCATGCGCCCCTTCCCCTGACTTGTCTGTTGAGATCAGTGGTGCAACTATCAGTCCCTCCATGGATGCCAGGGTGCTAGGTGTAATCCTAGATTCTGAAGTCTCCTTTGGGCCCCACATCCAACCACTGTCCATATCTTGCCGCCTCAAACGCCATATCATATACAAAATTTGCCCCTCATTAACCAACGACACCACAAAGCCTCTAATTCACTCCCTGGTTAACTTACGCCTTGACTATTGCAACTCCTTCCTTGTTGGCCTACCTAGGCTGTCTGCCCTTCAGGCCAACATGAATGCTGCTGCCAGACTCATTTGTGAACTTTTACTTTCTTCTACTAGCTCATCCCCTACAGTTATTGCCTTTTGTATCACCTGAATCTCCCTTTTCGATTGCAAGCTCTAACGAGCATGGCCCTCTAATTCCTTTTGTACTGAATTGTATTGTAACTGTACTGTCTCCTTTCATCGTAGCTCTACCATATAACTACCATACCCACCTATCTGTCTATCTATCCCTCTCTTCTGGCATCTTTCCCGACTCTCTAAAACATGATATAGTCACCCCCATACTTAAATAGCCCTCATTGGACCCCCACCACTCCTAACAACCTACGCCCCATCTCCTTGCTCCCCTTTTCCTCCAAACTCCTTGAACATCTTACTGAGCAACCATCTCCCTCAAAGTAACCTCCTTGATCCCCTTCAGTCTGAATTTCGCCCTCAACACTGCTCTACTAAAACTCACAAACAGTCTACCAATGGCTAAAACCAATGGTCAGTATTATGTACTCCTAGTCCTGAACCTCTCTGCTGCCTTTGGCACAGTTGACCACCATCTTCTCCTGAAAAAAATCCATTCCTTTGGCCTCTGTGACTGTACTCTTCGCTGGGTCTCATCTTACCTATCCCACCGCTCCTTCAGAATCACTTACAATTCGTATTTCCTCCTCTCCTCTTCCTATTTCCATTGGGGGTCCCCCAGTGTTCTGTTCTTGGCCTCTCCCGTTCTCGATCTACACCTCCTCCCTGGGTCAGCTGATAGCCTGCCATGGCTTTCATCTATCTAATCTAATCTATCTATCTCCAGGTATTTTTTTCAGCGCTAACGTAGAGGAACGCAGTTCAGGTACCTCCAGCACTGAATGTACTGGAAAGGGGTACTGGGGTTATTGGAGGGTCTATTGATGCTGAGGTGATCTATTGTAGCTGGGGAGGTCTATTATTGCTAGTGGGGGATCTATTGTTGCTTTTTTTTCTTGTTATTTTAACACATTGCATACACATCTTCAACATTTTAAGAATGCAAAGCACAATAAATTCAAGACATTCTTAACTAATATTTAATTCTTTATTTAATATAAATAGTTTTTAAATAATTCTGTGCATTTCTTAACAATATAAAAAAAAAAAAAAAGGAGGACAAAAATAATAATATAAAATCATCATAATTAAACACTGATTTAAAGGAATTGTTGGCTGTCCCTTCATTCAGTTGGCCCTGTGTGCAGTCCTGAGAGTCCTGACTCCCAACCATTGCAGCAAAAAAATGGGCCGGCCATGTACCTGTAACCGTTGGGTCACAGCCGTGGGTGGGTGTGGTTAGATTCTTAGAACGCTTTTCAGGAGGTGGGGCATGTCTGATTTTGTGTCACGTGACCACGGATAGTCATAAAACGGTACGCTAGGTGCTCTATGGCATCTTCTGAAGGTTAGCAGTTACGTGTTTTCTAGGGAACCCTTTATAAAGGCTTGGGATATCCCCATCATTTAAGAACAATTTAATAGTTGAATAAAATATTATTAGAGTTCTTTAGTACCTTCTCCTTGATAGACCTGATATGGTTGAAGGAGATGATGGCAAATATGATTTAACTTCTAGAATCTCTGGGAATACATAGGAGAATCCCAGTCATAATCCCCGTTCTACTGCACTTCAGATGCCTGGTTCCCCCCTGATAATTACAGCCTAGTCGAAGGCTGAACATTGAAACCGACAAAAGATTTGGGTTTCTGTGGCCACCTTTAACCCCCCAAATGTTTAAGCTTTTGCAGATGTTACGATACGGTGCATAATGGGTCACTAAACGAAGACATATGTTCACACATCTGCAGTGCAGTAGAGCGCCTATTACTGAGGATCCTTGGGAACCTTTTGTTCACTTTTCGAAAACTATCTCTAATGTCAGTTAGTTTGTTGCTAAAAACTTCACGTTGTCTGTCAGTCCCGATTTCTTTTGCAGTCTACTAGGGCCTCTTCATCCAATATTAAGACTTGTAGACAAAATAATAAATATATAAATAAAACTCGTTAGAGATCTGTACACGCCATCGAGGACCGATCGATGCAGCAACAAACAGCAGTTCCTATGGGCTCTATAAATGAAAAACCTTGAAGAGCTCTTGAAAACTAAAGATGGACATAAAGGTAATGGAATTTTTTGGGTTTCCGTAGCACCAGAGTAAGTTTTGATATGTCCTTACAGTAGGATAAACCAAGGATCTCCATCCTACCTCCAGCCTCGAGGGTACAACTTAGTCCAATGTTCCTTAGATCTTCAAAAGGATCACCTGCAGATCTGGATTAGGATGGAGAGAGCCCTGTTTAGCACCAGCTCTCACGTTTGAAGACTATATAAGGCACAACGGACATATAAATTAGAATGGATTTTGAACCTCGTGCTGTGGCTAAGCAGCACCAAGTGTCTGGCCAGAACCAGCCAGGTGTTGTTCATGTTGGGCTTTACGATAGCGAACAAGGTCCATCCAAACCCCCCCCCCCCCCCCCCACGATCACTTCTACGCCTACGAAAAGCTATTCACAAAAAACGAACCCTTCTTCCGGTTCCTCTCAAAAGGGAAGTCCAGAACGGGAAGAGCTTATCGCTTTTGTGGACCCTCTCATGCTGTCCCCTCAGGGATGTGTTATCAACAAAGTTATCCTAGCTAATTATTTTATGTTCCTATTAAATAATATGGGTATCCAGACCCTACTTTCAGTCCATAGTGAGGAATCAACTCCTCTTACAAGCTACCGTAGAGTTTGACGCTGAATTTTTTGATTGCCTCAGCAACGGCAAACCCTTAACTTTTTTTTTTTGAACACTGCAGTGACCACATATAACTCTCAAAGTTCATGGAAGACTGTCTTTGTGGTCACCAGTTCATCTTTGAAGTTCAAAGTCCATTGGCAATAAGAAAACAGTTGGCCAAACAAGGCCAAAAAGGGGAAAAGTCCAAAGGGGAGCTGCCTGTGGTGGACCAGCCAACAGCACGGGCTTATTAAAGACTCAACAATGTCTACTTTGAGTCCAGGTGGCCTTCCTTTGTTTCTTTTGAGCTATACAACAGTCCGTTCATGCTTTTTTTTTTTTGGCAAAGACCATCTGTACCACCTCTGGTCACCTCTCTTTTGCAATATATTTCTTAATAACTTGGCTGCAAAGCTGGCCGTTAAATGGTTTACAGGATGTCGCCCATTAATTTCAGCTCTGGATATTTTCGAGAACGTTTTGTGAAAGGTGGTACTGTCCAGTTCTTTATATGCATAGCTTGAAGATGCTGCCTGCGAAACACTTAAACTTCCTACCTAAAAGAAATTAGGTTGGAATGTGCTAGCTTGTCTCTCTGAATCGAGACATAAATGTCCCAGTACATCTTCTACTGATCATTTGCGGCTGTTTCTGGTCTTCCTCAAAATTTCGAGTATTTGTGCCCTCCGTTTCATCCAGTCTTCTGCCGGTTTCTTGGCTGGTGTGGACCTGGTGGTTGGTTTGGGGACGAAGAAGGTGTATTTGAGACGTGGGGCTCTCTGGTCACTGACAACCAAGGCCTGGATAGTAATGGACTCTTTCAGGGGTCCACGTCCAACAATGGTTTCCATAGCTTTGGTGGCCCCGCTGTAACGTACAGTTAACCCTCCTCCAATGTTAACGTCCACTTCTGATGGCACCAGGATATAGTTTCCATTGAGGGCATAGGTTCCATCTTGTCTTTTTAAGGCCAAGTAGACCCCGTCGCTCGTTGAGGATGACCCGCTGTTCTGGCGTATCAAAATATTTGTGGCACCTGCTGGAATGGTGACCACGTCATTGTAGCCATACCTGCAAGCATAAAACAAACATTTGAGGATAATATTACCAGTACAAAATACTAGTGGTAGGTCTAAAAATCCTATTTTACAATTTCTGCTACAAATCTGCTTGTTCTACAAGTGTCTTCGATTATGCCCTGGAACGTGAACCACAAAGTACTCATATATGTGCCAGAGAGTATTCTATTTCACATGTGTCAAACAAAAGACCAGCTGGCCGAATTCGGCCTAACGGGCCATTTCATGTGGCCCTCTCACCTCACCTGCAGCTGCGGCACTCCCCTCATCTCCACCCCCACCTTGTCTTAGCAGTCGGCAGCTAAGAGGAGGACAGAACTCTTCCACCAGTTCCTGAGGCTCGTCTCTGCCTCCATGTCTAAGCAGTCGGAGGACAGAACTCCTCCAACAGATCCTGTGCCTTTCTGTGCAGCCACAGCACCCCCTCCTCTCTGCCTTCCCTGGTCTCAGCCTCCAGAAGACTCTGGCAGCTGACTACATCCCTCCTCTGGTCCTCCTCCAGATGCTGCACTTTCTGCTTCCCAGCTCCACCCCTAGCTTCCCAGCAGCAGCACAAGTTGGGGGGTGCACTGTGATGTAATGGAGGGTGGGGGACTCCTGACATCTCATGCAACCGGCCCTTTGGGGGCAACCATTATGATGATGCGGCCCGCCACCTTACTCCCTCTAGTGTCCACAACTGGTAATTACCACTAGCCCACGTGTCAAACACAAAGCCTCGTGTTCCGAATCTGGCCCACCAGGCCATTTCATGTGGCCCTGGCACCTCTCCTGCAGCTGCAGGACCCCCCTCATCTCTGCCCCCACCTTGTCTTAACAGTCAGCAACAGAGAGGAGGACAGAGCTCTTCCTACAGATCCTGTGCCTCTCTGTGCAGCCACAGCACCCCCTCCTCTGTGCCTGCCCTGGTCTCAGCATTTAGCAGACTCCAGCAGCTGACTCCAGCCCTCCTCTGGTCCTCCAGACCCTGCACTTTCTGCTTCCCAGCTTCGCCCCCAGCTTCTTCCCTACAGCAGCACAAGGTTGAACTGTGATGGAAGGGATGGTTGGGGACTCTTGACTTCTGATGGTGGGGGTGGTGCACTGTGATGGAAGGGATGGTTTGGGACTCTTGACTTCTAAAGGTGGGGGGGGGGGGGTGCACTGTGATGGAAGGGATGGTCGGGGACTCTTGACTTCTGATGGTGGGGGTGGTGCACTGTGATGGAAGGGATGGTTTGGGACTCTTGACCTCTGATGGTGGGGGGTGGAGGGGTGCACTGTGATGGAAGGGATGGTTGGGGACTCTTGACTTCTGATGGTGGGGGGGGGTGCACTGTGATTCAAGGGATGGTTGAGGACTCTTGACTTCTGATGGTGGGGGGGGGGGCGTGCACTGTGATGGAAGGGATGGTTGGGGACTCTTGACTTCTAAAGGTGGGGGGGGGGTGCACAGTGATGGAAGGGATGGTTTGGGGCTCTTGACTTCTGATGGTGGGGGGGGGGTGCACTGTGATGGAAGGGATGGTTGGGGACTCTTGACTTCTGATGGTGGGGGGGTGCACTGTGATGGAAGGGATGGTTTGGGACTCTTGACCTCTGATGGTGGGGGGTGGAGGGGTGCACTGTGATGGAAGGGATGGTTGGGGACTCTTGACTTCTGATGGTGGGGGGACTCTTAACATCTAATGTAAGGGAAGGGGGGGGTCTAGACATCTAGTCATACAGACACAACCGGCAACCATAATGCGGATGTGGCCCACGACGAAATTGAGTTTGACACCCTTGTTCTACATGGACAGCACCAACCAATTCCGCCGAGTTCCCGACCCTGTATGTCTTTGCAAAGACCAGATAAGAGCACAGAAACCAGATTCAGGGTCTACTTTGTACTTGCCTAACCTCCTTCCCAATATAAACCTATGGCATTCGCCCAGTTGGCCTGACATGACAACATTTTTAAAATTGGGTGTTTGAAAATCCTGTGGTGTCTCACCGTGGTTTTGTAAAGGATCCATAGGTCTTGGTACAGGCTGAGCCGTTCCCACCGCACACCATGCACTTATCGAATTTCTTCTTGGATCCGATGGCTCGGTCGCAGCCAGCGTGGACGCAACGCCCCTGTACGCATACAGAAGTGGAGTCCGGGGAGCATGGAGTCCCATCCGCCACCTGGAACCAGAGAAAACGGGGAGATTCAAGTTACCATTACTGATCTAGACGTGTGGAAGACGGGGGGGGCTATAGAACCAGCTATGTCTATGTAACGCACAGCATGCACTCCTATGGTGGTTGGCATTCCATTCCGTAAATACAGCCGAAACGACATTTTTCCATCTAAATAAGCTGTGTAAGCACATCGGAAATATCCATTTTTATTTTATAGGGTGCAAAATTCATTTGTGTTAGCGAAGGAAATAACAGATGTTGGATATGGGACTCACCCGTGGCTCCAGGACGTAATAGTAACCCAAGGGACGTGATTGGCAGGTGAGTTTGCACTGGTCCTTCTCTGCGATTCCATTGTAGCGGGGAACCCAGTCCATGGGCGATGGGAAACCCTTAAAGAGGTCTGTCCGGTGGTTGTAGACGGCACACTGCTGCTCTCTGTATGTCATTGCTGTAGGGCGAGAAGATTGGGGCGACCACTTATTAGTTAACCTTTTTAATGAAGACCTTTTCATCTGTCAATCACTGGGCTTGAGTCCTGTTAAACCAGTGTTCTCCAAACCGTGGCCCCCCAGGGCCAGATGTGGCCCTTTGGTTGCCTTTATCTGGCCATTGGGGAACTTTTCCTCCCGCTGATACAAGACACTATTCCTCTTACTGACGCCAACAATGGCACATAACTCCTTCTACTGACATCAACAATGGGGCACTATTTCTCCCATTGACACCAACAATGGGGCATTGTTCCTCAAACTGACACCAAGGATGGGGCACCATTCTTCACACAAACAATGGGGCACTATTTCTCCCATTGACACCAATGATGGGGCACTATTTCTCCAATTGACACCAACAATGGGGTACTATTCCTCAAAATTACACCATAATGGGGCACTATTCTTCCCACTGACACCTACAACGGGGCACTGTTTCTACCATTGACACTAACAATTGGACACTATTTCTCCCATTGACACCAACAATGGGGCACTATTTCTCCTACTGACACCAACAATGGGGAGCTATTCCTCTCCCTGACACCAACGAGGTGGTACTATTCCTCTCACTGACACCAACGAGGTGGTACTATTCCTCTCACTGACACCAATGATGGGGCACTATTCCTCCCACTAAAAGCAACAATGGGGCACTATTCCCACCACTAACACCAACAATGGGGCACTATTTCTCCTACTGACACCAACAATGGGGAGCTATTCCTCTCCCTGACACCAACGAGGTGGTACTATTCCTCTCACTGACACCAACGATGGGGCACTATTCCTTCCACTGAAAGCAACAATGGGGCACTATTCCCACCACTAACACCAACAATGGGGTATTATTTCCCCTACTGACACCAACAACGGGGAGCTATTCCTCTCCCTGACACCAACGAGGTGGTACTATTCCTCTCACTGACACCAACGATGGGGCACTATTCCTTCCACTGAAAGCAACAATGGGGCACTATTCCAACCACTAACACCAACAATGGGGTATTATTTCCCCTACTGACACCAACAACGGGGAGCTATTCATCTCCCTGACACCAACAATGGGGCACAATTCCTCCCCCTCTCACCAACAATGGGGTATAATTTCTCCTACTGACACTAACAAGGGGGAGCTATTTCTCCCACTGACACCAACGAGGTGGTACTATTCCTCTCACTGCCACCAACGATGGGGTCCTATTCCTTCCGCTGACAGCAACAATGGGGCACTTTTCCCACCACTAACACCAAAAATGCGGTATTATTTCTCCTACTGACACCAACAATGGGGAGCTATTCCTCTCCCTGACACCAACAATGGGGCACTATTCCTCCCCCTAATACCAAAGATGCATTGTTTACTCCCACTGACACCAGGACAATTTCTACACCCAATGGCCATAGTAAACTGGCTCTTAGTTTACAAAGTTTGGAGACCCCTGTGCTAGACTTTGACACCAATTTTTTTTTCTCTACACACTTGCAGGCAGAGAGAAGTCATTCCCATAGAGGGCAGCACTGAGCTTCTCTAGGATTTTACTGCATGCAGCTTGTTCATTGTGAATTTGTTTCTCATTTAATGTACTAAAGCATACATTAAAGTTGACTTGTGATTTTTTTGGTAATCGTGAACTGCAAGTTTTTGTGAATCATGGGAATCAGCAAAATAATAAATAAAAATGTCAGTTCTCCTCTACAATGTAGATTAGAATGACTTGCCATTAAGTTCGAACGACTTTGAAGTTGGCTCTGGGTGTGTAAAACGTACCATTGCCGGTTGGGCACTCCTGTGTGTTGCAAGAGCGGTACTGAGTCCTCTTCCCTTCGCAATACTTCCCACCGTTTCTTGGGACTGGCTTGTTGCATTCACGGTGGGAGAACTGAACTCCTCCACTACACGTCCGTGAGCATCCACCATATGGACCCCAAGGACCCCAACCGCCATTCGTCGGAGTCTGTAAAAGTAATAAGTAAAACAATTAATTCAAGTTGCAATATTGTAGAATCTCGAGGGGCTTCTAGTTCTAAAGATTAATTGATTGATGGAATTTTTATCTAACTTTTATGTTGTCAGCAATGCAACCACATGCATACCGACTCTTGAAAAAAATCTTCTTGCTGGCTCATATAGTGATCTAACTGGCCCTTGAACTTCACTGTAATTTAAGGTCTACAATACACCAAACTTACATTGTAGGCCTTCATCTCCACTTTGCTGATACAACGGCCGTTCATACAAGTCTTTCCGACTCCACATTGCGTTCCGTCCGCCCAGGGGAAATGCTTGGTTTGGCACATGAAGTGTCCATCGATCCTTCCTGTACACCATAGAGAGGAGCAGGGGGTGTGTAGGTTTGGGCAGTGTCGAGATTCGGCACCAAAAGTTAGCTGGCACTGGCGGTCAGAATCGTAGTCGTTTCCAGGGAATGGGACTGGCAGGCGGAGGGGAGCTGAAGGCTTGTCCAAAAGACAGTGACCTGGAGAAGGAAGATACACATTGTCAAACGTGGTTTTAATGGCTGCTTTGAGACTTTAGGATCGTAGCTTGATGGCAATGATGGCAGAGATGGGCTTTAAGGTTACCTACCATTGCCGATGTCCAAGAAGTCAGTGATGAATTTGGCGCTGCATGGTGACCACAACTCTTCTGGATCTACGTATGACATAACAGGTGCCATCATATGACGGGTATTGCTGGCCGGGCGGTTGAGTTCAATGCAAGGTTTGGAGTTGTCGTGGAGCATGTTGAAGACGTGGCCTGTTGGCAGATAAAGAGATTGCAAATGCTATTGGCATTTTATCTATTGGAAGTGGTGCTTATAAGTCTTAGTTTAGCATAGGGGTGTCAAACTCAGTTTCATCACGGGCTGCATCAACAGTATGGGGTAAAGGGCTGGTTGTATCTGGGGTGCGCTACATACAGAGCACAGGGTTCAGGAGTGTTTTACGAACAGCGTGCAGAGTTCAGGAGTGCATTACGCACAGAGTGCAGAGTTCAGGATTATGAAACGTTCAAGAGTGCGCTACGTACAGAGTTCAGGAGTGCGCTACGCGCAGAGTTCAAGAGTGCGCTACGTGCAGAGTTCAGGAGTGCACTATGTGCAGAGTTCAGGAGTGCACTATGTGCAGAGTTCAGGAGTGCGCTACGTACAGAGTGCAGAGTTCAGGAGTAAGCAACGTACAGAGTGCAGAGTTCAGGAGTGCGTTACGTACAGAGTGCAGAGTTCAGGAGTGCGTTACGTACAGAGTGCGTTACGTACAGAGTGCAGAGTTCAGGAGTGAGTTACATACAGAGTGCAGAGTTCAGGAGTGTGATACGTACATACTGCAGAGTTCAGAAGTACACAATGTACAGAGTGCAGCATTCAGGAGTACACAATGTACAGAGTGCAGAGTTCAGGAGTGCATTACGTACAGAGTTCAGGAGTGCATTACGTACAGAGTGCAGAGTTCAGGAGTGCGCTACATACAGAGTGCAGAGTTCAGGAGTGCATTACGTGCAGCGCTCAAGAGTGCACTACATACAGACATCTCCTTTAAACCATCAGTTGTTAAGTGGTTTTGCTTACCTAGCTCATGAGCAGCAGTAAAAGCAGACTGCAAACCGTCATCCTCAACAATGGAACAACTCCTTGATGGATCACAAACTGTACCAACATCAGCCATGCCAAGTGTGTCACAGGTGGATACTCCACAAAGATTCTGTCAACAAAAAAGCACATAAGTAATAAATATATATTTGTTCCTTAGGAACTAGTACAATCTACTCAAAATTTTGGTAAAATTTTTGGGTGCTACAAAAATCCACACACCTGGCGGGTGAAGAGTATGGCCGTGTCGAAATGTTCTGAATCAGAGTCGTTGGGTTTGTTCAGCCCCTTCTGCCACTCACAGAAGTTCCTCAACATCTCAGCAGCGTTGGAGGTCATCTTCAGCCCCCCGTAGGTGTTGGACTTGTCAGCCCGCCCGATCACTACCAGCCGCGTCACCACCACATTCACCGGGTTCTTCAGGCTTGGGTGGCGAAAAAATTTGGCAGCAGCTGCCATGACGGTCAACAGATACCTCTTGAGGCCCGCTCCATGGAAGGTGGCCATTGTCTCATCTGCAACGACCAAAGTCTCCACGTAACGGGGCACCGATGCAAAACGCTGTTGGGGATAAAAGAAGATAATTGTTTAATGACGTAAAACTAACTTATAATATTGTTAGAGAATGTACAGTGATGCCTTTGTATATTTTAAAAAGGTATGCTCAAGTAATAAAATTTGGCTTTTCTAAAATTTTTACGTTGTGTGACTGCTTTATCTTGAATAGCGAGGCTTCTATTTTTCGTGCCTAAAATTATTTCCCTCTTACATTCCCAACTCTTACATCATCTTTCTGCTCATGCTTTGAGAACCTCACTCTTGCCCTTAGACGTGTCTCTGTTGCTTAGCCAGTGTTGAATCAAGATTGGTGTTGGAGAAGAACATCATGTAGAAATCCCAAATTTTTTTGGTAATGTTCTGGTGATTTGGCATAGACTACTCACTCTTCCTCCTAGTTCTACAATAATTTCATCCCTAGGCAGTTCTCAAAGGTTTTTCCATCTACATGGAAGGCTATATGGTTCATCCCAGGTAATGTAGTACATAGACCTTTAAACATTCAACTTAACCCTTCAACATGGTGGCCATTAGAGGTGTCAGTCAGTTCATGCTCTTACCATTTTTCGTATTGTATCAGAACTGCTAATGCTTGGCAAATATGACATGCAAATGGGTCAAAGGTTGGTTGCAAATTGCCTACAACAACACGTCGCACAGTATGTTTCGGGGGAGGGGGGGGGGCTAAGACGGATTCGTTGGAAACCCCCTCTCCACACTTCATGATAAACCTATCAACAATCCAACAGAGGCCCCTTGCAGCGTCGTTCCCTCAGAATGAGGCCCCGTTTTCCCAGATTCCGTTCATAATTCACCTTCGGAATATTTTCCGAAGCAGCGAGTCCTGTACTATTAGCCATCCATCAAGCTCATAAATATAACATACTTTGGCTTTGTCGTACAGAGCCTCAAGATATATTTTCATGATGCATCCCTAAGGTCCCTGGCTTCCCATTATTGTCATCCTTTCTTGGATCAGCATGTCCTGCCTATAGAACGTGATGACGTCCTATGAGGTCAACTTTTATGGCCACAACAAACTTGTGCAGCAAATGTTTTTGCAGAGAGGACCAAGATAATTCCTTTCCTATCAAAGTGTTTCTTACATGTTATATGTTAAATAAAGACTCTCAACGCTTAAAGAGAACCAGTCACTTACAGACTGGTGCAAGAATTGCCCAATTATAATTGTACTGGATGTCTTCTGAACAATGTATATGTGTCCCCTTAGTTAATGAGGATGATTCCGGGGGTGGGAGAACCAAAAATTTTTGAGATTTGTTAGCTCCCCTGTCAACAGCCGGACCTCTTGTGGATAACGAAGCTGTCCAAGCTTTTGAGTGCGTTTGATAGCATATACTATATATCTGGTTTGTGATGGGGACTAGATCAGCCGGTGGTCCTGGGTGATTGTGTGGACAAGTCCCTTCCAGTAGGTTGAGCCCGACGGTGAATGGTGGTGGTGGACCCTCTTGGGGTTTGGGCTGCTACCTTTCTGATATGGCCTTAGGGTTGTTTCAGTGAGAAGTCTTGGGTAGGATAGAAGGAGCGCCCGGTGTCCCTGCATCCCTGTCCAGCACTCTGCCATTCTGTTTTCCAAAACCTTGTAATCAATATATCATTTCGTAACCATTCCCATCCCATAGCATGCAGAAACAGCCCTTAAAAAGGGACAGTCCATTCCCCAAAAACACGTTGGCTTGGTGTACATGATTATACTTTTAAATGATAAACGTCTTATGAACCATACTCCAAAGATGCAGTTTTCCTGGACACCAGGCACTCCTATCCTATCTAAGATATATTAATTATGTCACTTTAAAGAGAATCAGGAAGATGCAAAGGCATCCTCACCAACAAAGACATAAAGAGAATTGCCTTGTTTAATGGGTCTAATCCTTGTAATTTGTGTAATGTTTACTTCCTATGATCGTCAGATCCGTCTGGTGGCCATAATGTGGTATTTTCCTGAAATACCCCTAACAGGAAAATACCACATTGTGGCCACTAGACGGAGCTGATGCTCATAGGAAGTAAAGCTATCATACAAATAATTCATGATAGCTGTGCAAATACTTGAGACATCCACACAGCAAATTGTTTTTTTTTATAGATAGGCCCCTATATATGCCCAACGCAACCCAGTGAGACTAGTGCGATTGAACCCTTAAATCTTATTAGAATAGGGAATGGGTATGGCCCCTCAAGGGTTTGTGTCTCAGCAGGTGGACTTCCCTTCACTTCCTTCCCTAGAGACACAGCAGGAAGTAAGAGGAGATCTCTCCAAAGTGAGAGGATATCCCTTCATAGAAAGTTGACAGCAGAACAGGTGTACCCCACTGGAGATCTCCCTTTGACTCCTACTCCGGTGACAACTCAAAAATGTTGGATTTCCCATCATTTTCTGTACCAGAGACAAAAAATGGACAAATAGAGAGGGTGAATGCTGAGGATAATAGCTCAAAAACGCAAGCTGGTCAAATACGAGAGAACCCTGAAAGCTGGGAAGACTCCATTTCCCACATGGAAAGAGTTAAGGCAGACAGATACTTAGAAAGCCAAAGATGAGGAACACAATGTTGCAATTCCGTAGCGATGACTTATGAGTAAGGAGACGTCTTAATCCTAAGACTTGGAAAGAGGGGAGGGAGGCCCTGGGTCTGGCGTTTACATTGTCGTATATACAAGGGTTACATCACTGCTGACGATCCGCCGTCATCCATCACCTCTCAAAAACCCAAACAATCGCGTGTGGCTCTCCTAAGCTCATCCCAATTTTTTTCTTCCCGTCTATGACAGCTCTCTGGAACGTCATCTGCTTACTAAATTTGGTTCTTTGAAGCCTTGCGCAAATTCAGTATTAATGGCCTGTCCTCGGTGTACATTGCATAAACACTGCGTAATGTGCATTAACGCACATGTGTGTGGGCAGCCGAGAACGGGACGTACTTTGTCAACTGTCCTGTGCAATCCTCTACCAAGAAAAACAATGATCTAGATTGGTGGATCGCTGTCAATCACCTTTAAATTGTATCTAAAATGGTTAACTATGTCGCCTTTATATACGATAATGGGGCTATAGAGGGGTGGCTCGTCCAAGGACAGAGAACTGGGGGGGGGCAATTAAAAGGGATTCAACCATCAAAAATGTTCCAGATTGCCCAACAAGATCCACCTGAGCCCCATATGATCATCTGTAGTCCATAAGTTGGGTCCTAAGGCCACAGACCTTTGGAAGACACACGCCCATCTACAGACACCAGTTTGTTTCCAAAGTGTTAGAAGGGTTTCTTGGATCCAATATTTTGGCGAAGACAGATGGTGGACCAGGAGCTTGCACTTGACTGAGTCAACGAAACAGCTTGTAGGGTAACAAACCAATAAGGACTGAGCGATGATGACCGCTAACGTAAAAGGTCCATTGTTTGGGTTCCAAGGATGCAGAGCATGGTCCATCAGTTGGGTTCCAAGGCTACAAAGCAAGGATGGACAGCTCCATCTATTGTTGGTAAGACACATGCCCATCTACAGACACCAGTTTGTTTCCAAAGTGTTTGAAGGGTTTCTTGGATCCAATATTTTGGCAAAGACAGATGGTGGACCAGGAGCTTGCACTTGAATGAGTCAACGAAACAGCTTGTAGGGTAACAAACCAATAAGGACTGAGCTATGATGACCTCCAACGTAAAAGGTCCATTGTTTGGGTTCCAAGGCTACAAAGCAAGGGTGGACCGCCCTGTCTGTTGTTGGTAGGAGACATGCCCATCTACAGATGCTCGTCCATCTACATTTTGCCTCTAAAGAATTTTGAGGGTTTCTTTAACAGCAATCTGAAAATTTTGTGAAGTCAGATGGTGGACCAAGAGCATGGGACGTCAGTTGGGTGCCAAGGCTACAGAGCAAGGTTGGACACCTCCCCGTCCATTGTTGGCAAGACATGTGCCAATTTATAGACACCCATTCATCTACATTTTGTTTCTAAAGCTTTATTGAGGGTTTCTGTAACAGGGATCTGAAAAATTTTTGAAAGCAGATGTGGACCAAAAGCATGGGCCATCAGTTGGATGCCAAGGCTACAAAGCAAGGGTGGACACCTCCCCATCCATTGTTGGTAAGATATGTGCCCATCTACAGACACCCACCCATCTACATTTTGCTTCCAAAACTTTGAGGGTTTCGGCAACAGAGATCTGATAATTAGATGAAGACAAATGGTGGACCAAGAGTAATGATTATTGAAAAAGCTTGTAGGGTAACAAATGGACCAAGTAATGATGACCTCACTACACAGGTGATGGCATTTAGAATATATTGGTTCCACCAGGCAGGTCATAAAATAGTCAATTTTTTTGGCCACTTGGCTGGCAGAACCCTGTTTACCACTAAAAGAGCTATTGCCCAGGCTGGCAGAACCCTGTTTACCACTAAAGGAGCTATCACCCAGGTCTCAATCCATCACCTGGAGCCATTACCCAGGTCTCAACCATCACCTGGAGCCATTACCCAGGCCTCGACTCATCACCTGGAGCCATCAATCAAGCCTCTATCCATCACCTGGAACCATCACCCAGGTCTTGACTTATCACCTGGAGCCATCACCCAGGACTTGACTTATCACCTGGAGCCATCACCCAGGCCTTGACTTATCACCTGGAGCCATCACCCAGGCCTCGATCCATCACCTGGAGCCATCACCCAGGCCTTGATCCATCACCTAGAGCAGTGTTTCTCAACTCCAGTCCTCAAGGCGCCCCAACAGGTCATGTTTTCAGGTTTTCCATTATTTTGCACAGGTGATTTGATCAGTTTCACTGCCTTATGCCCCGTACACACGATCGTTTTTAATGTCATTTTTTAAACCGACGTTTTTCTCCTCGTTTTTTTTCATGTTTCCTCTCAAGCCTGCCTTGCGTACACACTATTATTAAAAAAAACGATCAAGCAAAGCGCAGTGACGTTCAACACGTACGACGGCACTATAAAGGGGAAGTTCCGTTCGAATGGCGCCACCCTTCATGTTAGTAAAGTTTGTTGAGCGACGATTCGCGCTTTTCAGTCCGTTACTGTGTAATGAATGTGCTATCTCCATTACGAACGCTAGTTTTACCAGAACGAGCGCTCCCGTCTCATACTTGATTCTGAGCATGCGCGTTTTTTTTCACGTCGTGAAAGCATACACACTATCGTTTTTCACGTCGTTAAAAAAAACGACGTGAAAAAAGAGAGCATGTCCGGAATTTTTAATGGCCGTTTTTCACGTCGTTAAAAATGCTCTGGAGCCTACACACGATCATTTTTAATGGCCATTTTTTAAAATGGCATTTTTAACGGCATGAAAAACGATCGTGTGTATGGGGCATTAGTAATTACCACAGCCATTTCATCTGAGGAAAATCCTGAAAACATGACCTGTTGGGGCGCCTTGAGGACCGGAGTTGAGAAACACTGACCTAGAGCCATAACCCAGGCCTCAACCCATCACCTGGAGCCATCACCCAGGCCTCGAGCCATCACCTAGAGCCATCACCCAGGCCTCGATCGATCACCTAGAGCCATCACCCAGGCCTCAACCCATCACCTGGAGCCATCATCCAGGCCTCAGCCCATCACCTGGAGCCATCACCCTGGCCTGAACCCATCACCTGGAGCCATCGCCCAGGCCTCAACCCATCACCTCTGGAGCCATCACCCAGGCCTCGACTCATCACCATGAATTATCACCTAGACCTCGACCTATAACCTGGAGCCATCACCCAGGCCTTGACTTATCTCCTGAAGCCATCACCCAGGCCTCGATCCATCACCTGGAGCCATCACCCAGGCCTCGACTCATCACCATGAATTATCACCTAGACCTCGACCTATAACCTGGAGCCATCACCCAGGCCTCGATCCATCACCTGGAGCCATCACCCAGGCCTTGATCCATCACCTAGAGCCATCACCCAGGCCTCAACCCATCACCTGGAGCCATCACCCAGGCCTCGATTCATCACCATGAATTATCACCTAGACCTCGACCTATAACCTGGAAACATCACCCAGGCCTCAACCCATCACCTGGAGCCATCACCCAGGCCTCGATTCATCACCATGAATTATCACCTAGACCTCGACCTATAACCTGGAAACATCACCCAGGCCTCAACCCATCACCTGGAGCCATCACCTATGCCTAGACCCATCACCTAGGCGATCCTGGGAGAGTTTTGAATGGCCTTCTGGTTTCAGCCCTCACACACGTCTCAAGTGACCTACATAAAACCATGCTCCGACCTCCAGTACCTGCAGCATAGGTCACAGAGTGGAAGCATCGATCGCCTGTAAACCTACTGTAGCATGCTTTTATTTTCTATTCTGTATTATTCTCTTTGGAAATTGGAAAACGATTTGAATTCGAAATTTCTTCCGAATTTTTTTCGTCATTTCGGATTCGTTTTAAATTCGATATTATTGTAATTCGGAAATTTGGATATGTCCGAATTTTAATTCGGAACGAAAAACGAACCGCACATGTCTCGTAGGTTGTCCTTTCTAAAAGTTGGCTCTAGAAGGTGCGTGAGACCTTGAGATTGCAAGCTCTTGAGGTTAGGGACTGATGTGAACGGAAACTGGTATTAAAATATATTTTCACCGGCTATATGGTGCGCATGAGCGGGTGCGTAATCCGGGGTGGTCGCATCGGTTCGGAAAAGTATCAAATTTTGTCTCCTAATGAGGACGCTTCCGCTCGTATAAAAGGGGAAAAAAAACCAAAAAAAAACCTTGTTCTGGAATATCGCCGCTACCTGAAGCCGCGCTTTGATGATCCGCCGCGAAGATAGCCGTCCCGCCTACAACAAAGTGCGCTGCGAGACCCAGAAAGCCCCCCGGAGTCGCTGGGGCAGGAAGATCTTATCGGTCGCGCTACAGTTACAAAGACAAGAGAAGTAACATGGGCTTCACTTCCTCTCCGCCCCGCTCCCATTTCCTGGGGGGGGATCGCTCCCCCCGATCGGCCCGCCATTGTCGCTCATCACAGGATTTCACGGCTGAATGGCCTGGTTGGCGTTCGCCTATTGAGCGCTGCGCGGTAACCTTAGCCCGGCACAGAGGACAAAGAAAACATTCATTCATTGTCTGGGGGTGGGGTGGGGTGACGGAGCCGGCGGAACATGGAGCCTCTTGTTTGGACCCTTCCAATGCTCGCTGGCAGTCGTCCATGGGAAGGTTGTTTCGTCGGTCTTCCTCGCCGTCCTGCCAGCGCCAGGGCACACTTGCGTTAACCCGTGCCGTGCCAAAGTCGCAAACCCATCTCAGCAGCCCTTATAGAAGACCATTCAATAACTTCACGCTGCTACGACCTGCGTTGTCGTTTGCAATTTCCGGTGCAACTTTCATGCGACTTGAAGGGGGGGGTCTATGGCACTCAAGTCGCATCAAAAGTGGTGCAAGAACCTTTTTTTTTTTTTTAAAGTGGCTGCGACTTGAGTTGCATTGATTGGAACTGCCGGAATTGAAATAAAATGTTTTTTTTTTTTGTTAATGGTAATGCGACTTTACGTGGCGCAAGTCGCAGCAGTGTGAAGGGCTGAGGCTGAGGAAGCATTTCCTCAGTCTCCCCCTCCCCCAGTGATCAGACTGTACATTGTAACTTTGTAGAAGGAGGACGAGGAGGCATTTCCTCAGTCTCCCCTCCCCCAGTGATCAGACTGTACATTGTAACTTTGTAGAAGGAGGACGAGGAGGCATTTCCTCAGTCTCCCCTCCCCCAGTGATCAGACTGTACATTGTAACTTTGTAGAAGGAGGAGGAGGGGGCATTTCCTCAGTCTCCCCTCCCCCAGTGATCAGACAGTACATTGTAACTTTGTAGGAGGAGGAGGAGGCATTTCCTCAGTCTCCCCTCCCCCAGTGATCAGACTGTACATTGTAACTTTGTAGAAGGAGGACGAGGAGGCATTTCCTCAGTCTCCCCTCCCCCAGTGATCAGACTGTACATTGTACCATTGTAGAAGGAGGAGGGGGCATTTCCTCAGTCTCCCCTCCCCCAGTGATCAGACAGTACATTGTAACTTTGTAGAAGGAGGAGGAGGAGGAGGCATTTCCTCAGTCTCCCCTCCCCCAGTGATCAGACTGTACATTGTAACTTTGTAGAAGGAGGACGAGGAGGCATTTCCTCAGTCTCCCCTCCCCCAGTGATCAGACAGTACATTGTAACTTTGTAGAAGGAGGAGGAGGAGGAGGCATTTCCTCAGTCTCCCCTCCTGATATCTGAAGACAGGTCCCCTTGGATGACCACTAGAGGGCGCATTTGCTGATCAGTAGATGAAATGTAAAAATCAGACTATAGAACAGATAAATATAAGAAGATTACATTTCAGCTTTAATGATAAAAAAAAACGCGAAGTATCGCCATCGGAAGCGAGCGCGGCGAACGGGTAAATTGGCAACTGCCAAACTCCCCTTCCGTCAGCCTATTGGAGGAGAACGAACAAGAGCAGCGAGGTCGGCGTATCGGATTGGCCGCGGTCACCAGCCGCACTGCGATGTCCCGCCGCTCTCATAGAAAAACCCATTACTTTCCCCCTATCACCTTTCCAGATTCGGGGCGGAAGACGACTCCTTATAAACTTTTACGGGTTTCCATAAAACGTGAACATCTGCCGATCTGTGCAGCAAATCCGCGGAAAGTGACACCGGAACTACGGCCAAACCCCCTCCCCCCCCCCCCCGTGAAGGCGAATTATATTGTTTTTCCCATGAAAAGCCATTTTATAGACAAAAGCGATGGCCGGAGGGGGGGGGGGTGGGCATGGCGGAGGCCGCGCCAATATGAGAGTGACATTGATAAGTCGGCTGATGCCACCCAGGGAAAGATGGGGGAGGAGCAAAAATAAGAACCGCCGCCCCCATTACCCCCGAGATAGGGGAGCGGGGGTCTCCAAAGTCTCTATACAAAAGGACCAGATTACTGTCCTTCAGACTTTAGGGGGAGCCGGAATGTGGCCAATTGGAGTAGAAAATGCCCCATCATTGGTGTCAGTGGGAGGAATAGTGCCCCATCATTGGTGTCAGTGGAAGGAATAGTGTTCCATCATTGGTGTCAGTGGGAGGAATAGTGTCCCATCATTGGTGTCAGTGGAAGGAATAGTGCCCCATCATTGGTGTCAGTGGAAGGAATAGTGTCCCATCATTGGTGTCAGTGGGAGGAATAGTGCCCCATCATTGGTATCAGTGGGAGGAATAGTGTCCCATCATTGGTGTCAGTGGGAGGAATAGTGTCCCACCATTGGTATCAGTGGGAGGAATAGTGCTCCCCCATTGGTATCAGTGGGAGGAATAGTGTCCCGTCATTGGTGTCAGTGGGAGGAATAGTACCCCATCATTGGTGTCAGTGGGAGGAATAGTGTCCCATCATTGGTGTCAGTGGGAGGAATAGTGTCCCATCATTGGTGTCAGTGGGAGGAATAGTGTCCCATCATTGGTGTCAGTGAGAGGAATAGTGTCCCATCATTGGTGTCAGTGGGAGGAATAGTGTCCCATCATTGGTATCAGTGGGAGGAATAGTGTCCCATCATTGGTGTCAGTGGGAGGAATAGTGTCCCATCATTGGTGTCACTGGGAGGAATAGTGCCCCATCACTGGTGTCAGTGGGAGGAATAGTGACCCATCACTGGTGTCAGTGGGAGGAATAGTGTCCCATCATTGGTGTCAGTGGGAGGAATAGTGACCCATCACTGGTGTCAGTGGGAGGAATAGTGACCCATCACTGGTGTCAGTGGGAGGAATAGTGACCCATCACTGGTGTCAGTGGGAGGAATAGTGACCCATCACTGGTGTCAGTGGGAGGAATAGTGCCCCATCATTGGTGTCAGTGGGAGGAATAGTGTCCCATGATTGGTGTCAGTGGGAGGAATAGTGTCCCATGATTGGTGTCAGTGGTAGGAATTATGCCTCTGAGTTCGTTGCGTCAAGCCTGGCAGGCGGCACCCACTAAAGTCTATAGGGCCGCGCCCAAACATGAAAATGGCGGCACGGTAATTCAACGCAACATCCACAATGGAATAGAAAAGATCCCTCTGGGGATCCAATAAGAGACGCACGGGAGGCGGCGGTTCCCCCCCCCCCCCCCCGGAACGCACATAATCCGCCCCCACGTGAATGAGCCCTAAGTCAGCGCACTGGTGCTGCAGAGCGCTCCGCAGCGCGTCACGTCTAAACATTGTGCGGGGTGACCGACTTTGAGGACAGCCCATTGGCGGCCGTTATCGACGTCTTAATGCAAAGCGCGTTAGCGAGCGGCGTAACGCACAATGTCCCAGACGGGGATCAACGTTTTTCCGAAAGCGACGTCGGCGTTGCATTATGCGGCCGCGTTACCTAAAAAAGGGGGGGAGGGGGTGTAAGCGAGGCTTTCTTCCGATTCCACTGAGATGGAAAAAGTGCGTGGCGGCGGCCCGCCGGAAAACTGATGACTGGAGGAAAATGGGTTTGTGGTAAAGGCATTAAACCAATACAACCTTGACATTCCTTGGCTGCGGCTCAGAGGAGCTCCGGACAACGTCACTTTTCCCATCTTCAGCCCCCACAAAACCGGTTGGGAGACATCAATGGCCCCGCGAGCCGACTTTAATTCCTTCCGCGCCCGAGTGGGCCGTCCGCGCCGCGCCGCACATCCTTCCGGCTCCCGAGATTTCTGAGCCTCTTTTTGTTTCTCTCTTTTTTCTTCCTCTTAGTTTTTCTCAAATTTTTTCTCTTTTTAAATATTTTTTTCTCTCTTTTTATTTTCCTCTTTTTTTCCCTCTCTTTTTTTCTTTTTTTTTTATTCCTCTTAGTTTTTCTCTTTTTTTTCTCTATTTTTTTCTCTTTTTTTCTCTTTTATTCTCTCCTTTTTTCTCTCTCTCTCTTTTTTTCTCTCTTTTTTTTTTTTCTCTTAGTTTTTCTCTTTTTTTTTCTCAATTTTTTTCTCTTTTTTAATCTTTTTTTCTCTCTTTTTTTTTCTCTCTTTTTTTTTTTTTTTTTCCTCATAGTTTTTCTCTTTTTTTCCTCTCTTTTTTCTCTCTCTTAGTTTTTCTCTTTTTTCTCTCTAATTTTTTCTCTTTTTTAATCTTTTATTCTCTCTTTTTTTCTCTCTCTCTCTCTTTTTTTCCCTCTTTTTTTTCCTCTTTTTTTTCTCTCTTTTTTTCTTTTTTTTTTATTCCTCTTAGTTTTTCTCTTTTTTTCTCTCTTTTTTTCTCCTCTCTTTTTATTTTCCTCTTTTTTCCTCTCTCTTTTTTTTTTTACTTTGCAGAAAACTTTTCCAGATCCCATCGAAGTTCCGGGACAGAGGCAGCAGCACCCGCAATCTAAGAGGAAACTCCACTGAGCTCAGTGGTCTCTGTACAGCGCTGCGGTATATGTCAGAGCTACATAAATGTATAATAATAATAATAATAATAATAGTGTGTGACTGTGGGGGGAGGGGACATTAGAGTGTAAGCTCCTCTGGTACAGAGACTGATGTGATGTGGGGGAGGGGACATTAGAGTGTAAGCTCCTCTGTACAGAGACTGATGTGATGTGGGGGGGAGGGGACATTAGAGTGTAAGCTCTTCTGGTACAGAGACTGATGTGACTGTGGGGGGGAGGGGACATTAGAGTGTAAGCTCCTCTGGTACAGAGACTGATGTGATGTGGGGGAGGGGACATTAGAGTGTAAGCTCCTCTGTACAGAGACTGATGTGATGTGTGGGGGAGGGGACATTAGAGTGTAAGCTCCTCTGGTACAGAGACTGATGTGACTGTGGGGGAGGGGACATTAGAGTGTAAGCTCCTCTGTACAGAGACTGATGTGACTGTGGGGGGAGGGGACATTAGAGTGTAAGCTCCTCTGTACAGAGACTGATGTGACTGTGGGGGGAGGGGACATTAGAGTGTAAGCTCCTCTGGTACAGAGACTGATGTGATGTGGGGGGAGGGGACATTAGAGTGTAAGCTCCTCTGTACAGAGACTGATGTGATGTGGGGGGAGGGGACATTAGAGTGTAAGCTCCTCTGTACAGAGACTGATGTGACGGTGGGGGTAGGGGACATTAGAGTGTCAGCTCCTCTGTACAGAGACTGATGTGATGTGGGGGGAGGGGACATTAGAGTGCAAGCTCCTCTGGTACAGAGACTGATGTGACTGTGGGGGGAGGGGACATTAGAGTGTAAGCTCCTCTGTATAGAGACTGATGTGACTGTGGGGGGGGGGAGGGGACATTAGAGTGTAAGCTCTTCTGGTACAGGGACTGATGTGACTGTGGGGGGGAGAGGACATTAGAGTGTAAGCTCCTCTGGTACAGAGACTGATGTGACTGTGGGGGGGGGGACATTAGAGTGTAAGCTCCTCTGTATAGAGACTGATGTGACTGTGGGGGGGGAGGGGACATTAGAGTGTAAGCTCTTCTGGTACAGGGACTGATGTGACTGTGGGGGGAGGGGACATTAGAGTGTAAGCTCCTCTGTACAGAGACTGATGTGACTGTGGGGGGAGGGGACATTAGAGTGTAAGCTCCTCTGGTACAGAGACTGATGTGATTGTGGGCGAGGGGACATTAGAGCGTAAGCTCCTCTGTACAGAGACTGATGTGACTGTGGGGGAGGGGACATTAGAGTGTAAGCTCTTCTGGTACAGAGACTGATGTGACTGTGGGGGAGGGGACATTAGAGTGTAAGCTCCTCTGTACAGAGACTGATGTGACTGTGGGGGAGGGGACATTAGAGTGTAAGCTCCTCTGGTACAGAGACTGATGTGACTGAGGGGGGAGGGGACATTAGAGTGTAAGCTCCTCTGTACAGAGACTGATGTGATGTGGGGGGGGAGGGGACATTAGAGTGTAAGCTCCTCTGGTACAGAGACTGATGTGATGTGGGGGGGGAGAGGACATTAGAGTGTAAGCTCCTCTGGTACAGAGACTGATGTGACTGTGGGGGGGAGGGGACATTAGAGTGTAAGCTGTTCAGGCAAATGGATTAGTGATCTCTGTACAGCGCTGCGGTATATGTCAGAGCTATATAAATGTATAATATTATTATGATGACTCCGGTATTTAATGTTACGCCGCTGCTCTTTCTGAATCCGCGATTATTCTGAACACGAGCGCCTTATCTGCGTTCCCGGGTCCGATCCCCTTCTAATTCGTACATCAAATACACTTGTACCGGCTTAGCAGCGATGTTTGCCGTGGCACGGGGCCGCTAACAGGCTGGCGCGGAAAACGCGGTCGGGTTCCAACCCGAGCAAAGCGCGAACCAAAACATGGCAGCCGTCCACCACCCTTCCCGCGCCAAGACTTCGCCGGATACTTTTAGCGCAGGATTGTCGTTTTGTATATATATATATATATATATATATATATATATATTTTTTACAAATGTTCAAAGCGCCCGTCGTGCGTCTGTCTCTTCAAAGTTCCCCACGTCAGGAATGTCGGACGGGTCGGGGCAGGAGAAGACGGCTTTATTAGTCTCATCGCCGGTAAAGAACCTTTACAGAGTTACCTGAGATTCACCGAGACGTGGGGGTGACATAACTGACGATTGGAACTCAGCACAGGGATGGTGGGAACCCCTCATTATGGGCACAGTAGGTGTACAGACTGGGAACTCAGCACAGGGATGGTGGGAACTGGTCATAATGGGCACAGCAGGTGTACAGACTGGGAACTCAGCACAGGGATGGTGGGAACCCCTCATAATGGGCACAGCGGGTGTACAGATCTGGGAACTCAGCACAGGGATGGTGGGAACCCCTCATAATGGGCACAGCGGGTGTACAGACCCGGGAACTCAGCACAGGGATGGTGGGAACCCCTCATTATGGGCACAGCAGGTGTACAGACTGGGAACTCAGCACAGGGATGGTGGGAACTCCTCATAATGGGCACAGCAGGTGTACAGACTGGGAACTCAGCACAGGGATGGTGGGAACCCCTCATAATGGGCACAGCGGGTGTACAGATCTGGGAACTCAGCACAGGGATGGTGGGAACCCCTCATAATGGGCACAGCGGGTGTACAGATCTGGGAACTCAGCACAGGGATGGTGGGAACCCCTCATAATGGGCACAGCGGGTGTACAGATCTGGGAACTCACCACAGGGATGGTGGGAACCCCTCATAATGGGCACAGCGGGTGTACAGATCTGGGAACTCACCACAGGGATGGTGGGAACCCCTCATAATGGGCACAGCAGGTGTACAGACCCGGGAACTCAGCACAGGGATGGTGAGAACCCCTCATAATGGGCACAGCAGGTGTACAGACCTGGGAACTCAGCACAGGGATGGTGGGAACCCCTCATAATGGGCACAGCAGGTGTACAGACCCAGGAACTCAGCACAGGGATGGTGGGAACCCCTCATAATGGGCACAGTGGGTGTACAGACCCGGGAACTCAGCACAGGGATGGTGGGAATCCATCATAATGGGCACAGCGGGTGTACAGACCCAGGAACTCAGCACAGGGATGGTGAGAACTCCTCATAATGGGCATAGAAGGTGTACAGACCCGGGAACTCAGCACAGGGATGGTGGGAACCCCTCATAATGGGCACAGCGGGTGTACAGACCCAGGAACTCAGCACAGGGATGGTGGGAACCCCTCATAATGGGCACAGCGGGTGTACAGACCCGGGAACTCAGCACAGGGATGGTGGGAACCCCTCATAATGGGCACAGCGGGTGTACAGACCCAGAAACTCAGCACAGGGATGGTGGGAACCCCTCATAATGGGCACAGCGGGTGTACAGACCCGGGAACTCGGCACAGGGATGGTGGGAACCCCTCATAATGGGCACAGCGGGTGTACAGACCCGGGAACTCGGCACAGGGATGGTGGGAACCCCTCATAATGGGCACAGCGGGTGTACAGACCCGGGAACTCAGCACAGGGATGGTGGGAACCCCTCATAATGGGCACAGCGGGTGTACAGACCCAGGAACTCAGCACAGGGATGGTGGGAACCCCTCATAATGGGCACAGCGGGTGTACAGACCCGGGAACTCAGCACAGGGATGGTGGGAACCCCTCATAATGGGCACAGCGGGTGTACGGACCCAGAAACTCAGCACAGGGATGGTGGGAACCCCTCATAATGGGCACAGCGGGTGTACAGACCCGGGAACTCGGCACAGGGATGGTGGGAACCCTTCATAATGGGCACAGCGGGTGTACAGACCTGGGAACTCAGCACAGGGATGGTGGGAACCCCTCGTAATGGGGACATCAGGTGTACAGACCCGGGAACTCAGCACAGGGATGAGGGGAACCCCTCATAATGGGCACAGCGGGTGTACAGACCCGGGAACTCAGCACAGGGATGGTGGGAACCCCTCATAATGGGCACAGCGAGTCTACAGACCCGGGAACTCAGCACAGGGATGGTGGGAACCCCCTCATTTTCCAGTAGCTCTGTGCAGGATATTGCCTATTTGCCTGGCATTAGTTCTCTTCATGTACTATAATAAGTCGCTCCATTCAGAGGAAAGAAATACAGACACCACCATGGAATGAATTAGGTCAGGACCGGATGGTCGGCCACAAAGGCCGCCGCTTTAGGCGCAGGAAAATCTTGGGTCACCAAATTTATCATTTAGAAGTTTGTGGCCTTCATTCAGCCTCCACCGATCCATCACCGGCTCCTCCCTCCCTGCAGTTTTTGGCAAGAGCGGAGTGGACATGGCAGTCTTACCAACTGTACTAACAAAGCTTAATGATGTCATGCAGGGGCGTGGCCCTGGCTTCGAAAATTGGCCAACGTCTCCCAAAAAATTTGGGCAGCCCATTGGTTCAACGTCAAAACAAGGTCATTCCTAGAGATGGTGCCACACTGATGCCGGCTACGGGCGGGGGGGGGGGGGGGGGGTGTAGCGTTGGCCAGACACGTGCTGCCGAAAGCACCAGTCTTTCCATTCGGGAAGGGATGCAATGGGCGTAGTCATAAAGATGTGACATCACAATGTGATTTCCAAACCCAGCCAAAGAGATAAACTTTTAACTGTCGGTCCCACTTTTGCCCCACGGACCCAATTTTTGACAGATTCGCTGTAATATGGGCAGCAATGGGACCACCAATGGCCACACATGACTGTTGGTAGGACCAGCTGCAAAACCCTGACAAGGCTCCATTCACACTTGTGCGACTTGTCATGCCACTTTTTGGACCACAAAGTGGCATGGCAAGTCGTTCCCCCATGTTCTCCAATGATAACCATTACTATATGTGCGACTTAAAGTCGCAACGACTTCAAAAGTAAGTTCAGGCGCTACTTTGGTCCTCCTGACTTTAATGCAACTTGAGGGCCATAGACTTTAATGTTGACCCTCAAAATTTGCATGAAAGTTGTACCTGATTGTTATACAGTGCGACAGTTGTCCGTTATCATTGGTCAAAGCCAGAGTCATATCCAAGTCGCACCCATCTAAAAGTAGAGTCAAAGTTGCGTCAAAGTTGCACTCCGAAGTCCCACTGTACAAGTGTGAATGGAGCCATGTCTTGGTTTTTAGGCTTCATTCACACTTTTAGGCCACTTTCACACTTGTGCGACTTCAAAGTCGCGCGATTGTACCGTGATGCGGCCGCGATTTTGCCGTGATTTCAGGGAATGCCTGTGTAAGTGGCATCAAAATCGGACCAAAGTAAAGAAGGGACTACTTTGAAGTCGGAACGACTTGAAGTCGTACTAATATAGGAATGGTTGTCATTGGAAATCATGGGAAACGACTTGTCATGCGACTTTGCCTTCACAAATCGTGGGACAAGTCGTATAAGTGTGAAAGGGGCCGTAGGAGTGCAACTTTGATACAACTTTGATACAACTTTGGTACAACTTTGGTACAACTTTGGTACAACTTTGGTACAACTTTGATGCAACTTTGACGCAACTTTGGTACAACTTTGATACAACTTTGGATGGATTCAAGTTGGATGCGGTTTTGGTTTTGACCAATGATAATAGACAACTGTTGCACAGCTGTCGCAATGTTTAACATTCAGGGGAGACTTTCATGCAACTTTTAAGGGGTTTACATTGCAGTCTATGGGCACTTAAGTCACATGAAAGTCAGGACCAAACTAGTGCAGAACCTTTTTAAAGTCGCTGTGACTTTGACACAACTTTGGATGGGTGCAAATTGGATGCGACTTTGGCTTTGACCAATGAGAATGGACAACTGTTGCACAACTGTCCCATGTATAATATTCAGGTACGACTTGCTAGTTTGGGCTCCATTCACACCTTGTAGGACTCCAAAGTTGCACAACTTTGACGCTACTTTGGAAGGGTGCAAATTGGATGCGACTTTGGCTTTGACCAAGGACAATGGACAACTGTTGCACAGCTGTCCCATGTATAATATTCAGGTACGACTTTCATGCAACTTTTGAGGGTTTACATTGCAGTCTATGGCACTTAAGTCGCATGAAAGTTGGACCAAAGCAGTGCATGAACTACTTTGAGGACGCTGCGATTTTAAGTCGTACATATATCAATGATTATTATTGGAAAACATGGGGAACTACTTGTCAATGCGACTTTGATGTCCAAAGTCGCATGGCAAGTCAATCAAGTGTTAATAGAGCCTTGTTAGGGCTGCAGCTGGTCCTGCCAACTGTCATGTGATTGGTGGTCCCGTTGCCACCCACTCATCTGTCAAGAAACTGACCCATTGGGCAAAAAGTGGGACCAACAGTTAAAGTTGCACCAAAGTTGCACCCCAAAGTCGTGCAACTTTGGAGTCCTACAAGTGCGAATGGAGCCCATACCAAAACATTGCTCCATTCACACTTGTATGTGGGACATTGCCGTGTAACTTTGGATGGGTGCAACTTGGATGTGACTTTGGCTTTGACCAATGATAATGGACAACCGTTGCACTACTGTCTCATGTATAATATTCAGGTGTGACTTTCAAGCGACTTGTGAGGGTTAATATTGAAGTCTGTGGTCCTCAAGTTGCATGAAAGTCGTAACCAACTACTTTAAAGTCGCTGTGACTTTAAGTCATACATATATGAATGGTTATCACTACAAAACATGGGGAAGGACCATGTCCAAAGTCGCATGACAAGTCGCACAATTGTGAATCGAGCTACATTTTCGGCCTAAGAATGTTATTGAAACTTTTTGTGGCCATACAATAATGAAATATGAGGGTTCTTCAAAAAGTTAAATATGAGGGTTCCTCAAACTTTTTGAAGACCCCTAGGAGAGTTCCTCAAACTTTTTGAAGACCCCTATGAGGGTTCCTCAAACTTTTTGAAGACCCCTAGGAGAGTTCCTCAAACTTTTTGAAGACCCCTATGAGGGTTCCTCAAACTTTTTGAAGACCCCTAGGAGAGTTCCTCAAACTTTTTGAAGACCCCTATGAGGGTTCCTCAAACTTTTTGAAGACCCATGTGAGGGTTCCTCAAACTATTTGAAGATCCCTAGGAGGGTTCCTCAAACTTTTTGAAGACCCCCATGAGGGTTCCTCAAACTTTTTGAAGACCCCTAAACATTTTGAAGACCCCTCATGTTTCATTATTGTATGGTCACAAAAAGTTCTAACGTGATCAGCTACTTCTAAAGACAGTTCTTAAAAATGGAATCTCAAAGGTCTTACCTTAGATCTTTTGGATGACGCCATCTTGTTTGTGCCGTAACCATTGCCGCCGTTGGCATCTCCCGTCACCTGCATGGAAACCTGCGGCCCTACGTTGCACATAGGCCCGTTGCCCTTCTCCGGGACCTTCCTCCGGATGACGTGCGCCCCCGCACCCTCTGCGCTGTTCTGTCCTCCTCCTTCCAAGGGCTGGATGTGGTACTCGGAGCCCCTATACTGGAGCACCCCCAGCAGCGAGGCACCGTTGTAGTTCACCGCCGCGATAGACTCCGGGTGGGAATTGACGGACCCCGTGAAGTAGCTGCCGGACTCGGCGAGCCCGCTGGCATCCGACTGCCCGTTCCTGCCCAAGTACTGCACCGTCAGGTCCTCGGAGAGAAAGCTGGGGTCCCTCTCCAGATCCAGCACCAGCTCTTCTCCGAAAGCGCGGAAACGGAACCTCAGGTGGCCCTCCGAGGACCCCTCGTCGCCGTTCCCAGGCCAGTCCTGGCGGAAGCTGGAGTTCTGCTTTTCCGGAAACACAATCTCCTCCTTGTAGCCGGCTGGGGATATTTCTCCAAAAGCCACCAGCACCACGTGGAACCAAACGGCAACAAAAACACCGACGCGCAGGAGAACCTCCCAACAGGTCATCTTCCTTCCTTGCTCGTCTTCGGGAGATGAAGGTGTGAATTAAAAAAATAAAATAAAAAAATATATACTAATTGTAGAATTTTTTTTTTATTTTTTACAAATTTGAAAAAATAATAATTGCAAAAAAAAAATTACAAAGTTGCAAATTGTAACTAAAATAAGTAAATGTTCCTGAGAACTTTGTGATGTTCCTACAAGAAGAAAAATTGGGGCTTACAAAAATTTTCTAAAGTCCATCGTTCCAGGAATCGATTTTTTTTTCTTCTTTCAGAAATAAAAACTTCTTGAAAATGCAAAAAAATTAAAAATAAAGTTGCTTCTTAGAAAGTAGAAGGAGAAACTTTTGAAAATTTTGGTAAAAAATAAAATTATTGTAAGCTGAAGGATCTAAGGGAGGCTGAGAAGATAACGTCCCGGTTTTTCTTCTCTCGGAACTTCTTGGAAAGTATCTGAAGTCTCCTTTGGCTTTTTTCCGCTTTACTCCCTTCCCTGCCTCCTCTTGTTCTGCAAGGTCTCGGAGCCGAGTGCTTGTATATAACAGCTGTCTGGGCTGCTCCCAGATTGGCTGGCTGATTTCTTTTTTTTTTTTTTCTATTTTTTTTTTCCTCTGATGAAGTTCAGACCCAGTTTAAGCAACACAAACTTTTTTTTTTTTTTTTTTTTTCTTCAGCTCAGGTCATAATTTATGATTAATATCCTCCTCCTTTCTTAAGAAGTAAAAATAAATAAATAAATAAATAATAAAATAAAAAAATGTTATAAAAAAAAAGAAAAAAAGGAAATGGTTGGGCAAGGGAAGGGTTAAGCTGGATCCCGGCCCCGGGATATTTTATGAAGTTCAGAAACAAAGATTGAGGCCGGGAGCCAAATTCTGACACAGCTGTTTCAATCTGGTGGATGTGCGACGGCGCTCGCCAACCGCCCCGCTCTCTCCGCTTTTGGGCTGATTTTTTTTTTTGTCTTTTTTTTTTGTAGAACCAGTTCTGTGTTATTATATCCTTCTGTGCCTGAAAAGTTTGGAATAATGTCTCTGACATATACCGCAGCGCTGTACAGAGAACGCCGAGCCTCTGCGCCAGAAGAGCTTACACTCTAAAATCCCCTCCACAGTCACACGCTATTATTATTATACATTTATGTAGCTCTGACATATATACCGCAGCGCTGTACAGAGACCACTGAGCCAATCACATCAGTCTCTGTACCAGAGGAGCTTACACTCTAATGTCCCCTCCCCCACATCACATCAGTCTCTGTACAAGAGGAGCTTACACTCTAATGTCCCCTCCCCCACATCACATCAGTCTCTGTACCAGAGGAGCTTACACTCTAATGTCCCCTCCCCCACATCACATCAGTCTCTTCACCAGAGGAGCTTACACTCTAATGTCCCCCTCCCCTCACAGTCACATCAGTCTCTGTACCAGAGGAGCTTACACTCTAATGTCCCCCCCCCACATCACATCAGTCTCTGTACCAGAGGAGCTTACACTCTAATGTCCCCTCCCCCCACATCACATCAGTCTCTATACAGAGGAGCTTACACTCTAATGTCCCCCCCCCACATCACATCAGTCTCTGTACCAGAGGAGCTTACACTCTAATGTCCCCTCCCCCCCCCCACAGTCACATCAGTCTCTATACAGAGGAGCTTACACTCTAATGTCCCCCCCCACATCACATCAGTCTCTATACAGAGGAGCTTACACTCTAATGTCCCCCCCCCACATCACATCAGTCTCTGTACCAGAGGAGCTTACACTCTAATGTCCCCTCCCCCCCCCCCACATCACATCAGTCTCTATACCAAAGGAGCTTACACTCTAATGTCCACTCCCCCCACAGTCACATCAGTCTCTGTACCAGAGGAGCTTACACTCTAATGTCCCCCCCCCCACATCACATCAGTCTCTGTACCAGAGGAGCTTACACTCTAATGTCTCCTCCCCCCACAGTCACATCAGTCTCTGTACCAGAAGAGCTTACACTCTAATGTCCCCTCCCCCACATCACATCAGTCTCTATACAGAGGAGCTTACACTCTAATGTCCCCTCCCCCCACATCACATCAGTCTCTATACAGAGGAACTTACACTCTAATGTCCCCTCCCCCCACAGTCACATCAGTCTCTGTACCAGAGGAGCTTACACTCTAATGTCCCCCTCCCCCCACAGTCACATCAGTCTCTATACAAAGGAGCTTACACTCTAATGTCCCCTCCCCCACAGTCACATCAGTCTCTGTACCAGAGGAGCTTACACTCTAATGTCCCGCCCCCCACATCACATCAGTCTCTGTACCAGAGGAGCTTACACTCTAATGTCCCCTCCCCCACATCACATCAGTCTCTGTACCAGAGGAGCTTACACTCTAATGTCCCCTCCCCCCCAGTCACATCAGTCTCTGTACCAGAGGAGCTTACACTCTAATGTCCCCTCCCCCCACAGTCACATCAGTCTCTATACAGAGGAGCTTACACCCTAATGTCCCCTCCCCCACAGTCACATCAGTCTCTGTACCAGAGGAGTTTACACTCTAATGTCCCCTCCCCCCCCCCCACATCACATCAGTCTCTGTACAGAGGAGCTTACACTCTAATATCCCCCTCCCCCCCACATCACATCAGTCTCTGTACCAGAGGAGCTTACACTCTAATGTCCCCTCCCCCACAGTCACATCAGTCTCTGTACAGAGGAGCTTACACTCTAATGTCCCCTCCCCCCACAGTCACATCAGTCTCTGTACCAGAGGAGCTTACACTCTAATGTCCCCTCCCCACAGTCACATCAGTCTCTGTACAGAGGAGCTTACACTCTAATGTCCCCTCCCCCACAGTCACATCAGTCTCTGTACAGAGGAGCTTACACTCTAATGTCCCCTCCCCCACATCACATCAGTCTCTGTACCAGAGGAGCTTACACTCTAATGTCCCCTCCCCCACATCACATCAGTCTCTGTACAGAGGAGCTTACACTCTAATGTCCCCCCCCCACAGTCACATCAGTCTCTATACAGAGGAGCTTACACTCTAATGTCCCCTCCCCCACAGTCACATCAGTCTCTATACAGAGGAGCTTACACCCTAATGTCACCTCCCCCACAGTCACATCAGTCTCTGTACCAGAGGAGCTTACACTCTAATGTCCCCTCCCCCCCCCCCACATCACATCAGTCTCTGTACAGAGGAGCTTACACTCTAATATCCCCCTCCCCCCCACATCACATCAGTCTCTGTACCAGAGGAGCTTACACTCTAATGTCCCCTCCCCCACAGTCACATCAGTCTCTGTACAGAGGAGCTTACACTCTAATGTCCCCTCCCCCCACAGTCACATCAGTCTCTGTACCAGAGGAGCTTACACTCTAATGTCCCCTCCCCACAGTCACATCAGTCTCTGTACAGAGGAGCTTACACTCTAATGTCCCCTCCCCCACAGTCACATCAGTCTCTGTACAGAGGAGCTTACACTCTAATGTCCCCTCCCCAACATCACATCAGTCTCTGTACCAGAGGAGCTTACACTCTAATGTCCCCTCCCCCCACATCACATCAGTCTCTGTACAGAGGAGCTTACACTCTAATGCCCCCTCCCCCACATCACATCAGTCTCTGTACAGAGGAGCTTACACTCTAATGTCCCCTCCCCCCCCACATAACATCAGTCTCTGTACAGAGGAGCTTACACTCTATGTAATGTAACTGTTGTATTGGGGATGAAGGATCCCACACGGTACTGATACTTCATTGAAGTACAACAAAGACTAGCAGTTAAGTGTAAGAGTTTAGGTTAAGGATAGGAATGTAAGGGGTTAAGTGTTAGATTGAGGGTTATGGTTACACTGTGTTACGTTGCAGGGGAGGATAAAGGGTTAAGTGTTGGGGGTCCTCTTAGGTTTCTGAGTAAATGAAAGGGGAATTGTCGGTGTCAGGCTACGTTTCAGTGCTCAGATGAGGGTTGGGTTAAGTGTTAGGCCTCATGCCCACGGGCGTACATCACATCAGTCTCTATACAGAGGAGCTTACACTCTAATGTCCCCTCCCCCACATCACATCAGTCTCTGTACAGAGGAGCTTACACGCTAATGTCCCCTCGCCCACATCACATCAGTCTCTGTACCAGGGGAGCTTACACTCTAATGTCCCCTCCCCCCACATCACATCAGTCTCTGTACAGAGGAGCTTACACTCTAATGTCCCCTCCCCCCCACATCACATCAGTCTCTGTACCAGAGGAGCTTACACTCTAATGTCCCTTCCCCCCCCCACATCACATCAGTCTCTGTACAGAGGAGCTTACACTCTAATGTCCCCTCCCCCCCACATCACATCAGTCTCTGTACAGAGGAGCTTACACTCTAATGTCCCCTCCCCCCCCACAGTCACATCAGTCTCTGTACAGAGGAGCTTACACTCTAATGTCCCCTCCCCCCCCCCACATCACATCAGTCTCTGTACCAGAGGAGCTTACACTCTAATGTCCCTTCCCCCCCCCCCCACATCACATCAGTCTCTATACAGAGGAGCTTACACTCTAATGTCCCCTCCCCCACATCACATCAGTCTCTGTACAGAGGAGCTTACACGCTAATGTCCCCTCGCCCACATCACATCAGTCTCTGTACCAGGGGAGCTTACACTCTAATGTCCCCTCCCCCCACATCACATCAGTCTCTGTACAGAGGAGCTTACACTCTAATGTCCCCTCCCCCCCACATCACATCAGTCTCTGTACCAGAGGAGCTTACACTCTAATGTCCCTCCCCCCCCCCCACATCACATCAGTCTCTGTACAGAGGAGCTTACACTCTAATGTCCCCTTCCCCCCCACATCACATCAGTCTCTGTACCAGACGAGCTTACACTCTAATGTCCCCTCCCCCACAGTCACATCAGTCTCTGTACCAGAGGAGCTTACACTCTAATGTCCCCTCCCCCACAGTCACATCAGTCTCTGTACAGAGGAGCTTACACTCTAATGTCCCCCCCCACATCACATCAGTCTCTGTACAGAGGAGCTTACACTCTAATGTCCCCTCCCCCCCCCCACATCACATCAGTCTCTGTACCAGAGGAGCTTACACTCTAATGTCCCCTCCCCCACATCACATCAGTCTCTGTACAGAGGAGCTTACACTCTAATGTCCCCTCCCCCCCACATCACATCAGTCTCTGTACCAGAGGAGCTTACACTCTAATGTCCCTCCCCCCCCCACATCACATCAGTCTCTGTACAGAGGAGCTTACACTCTAATGTCCCCTTCCCCCCCACATCACATCAGTCTCTGTACCAGACGAGCTTACACTCTAATGTCCCCCCCCCCACATCACATCAGTCTCTGTACCAGAGGAGCTTACACTCTAATGTCCCCTCCCCCACATCACATCAGTCTCTGTACAGAGGAGCTTACACTCTAATGTCCCCCCCCCACATCACATCAGTCTCTGTACAGAGGAGCTTACACTCTAATGTCCCCTCCCCCCCCCCCACATCACATCAGTCTCTGTACCAGAGGAGCTTACACTCTAATGTCCCCTCCCCCACATCACATCAGTCTCTGTACAGAGGAGCTTACACTCTAATGTCCCCTCCCCCCCCCCCCACATAACATCAGTCTCTGTACAGAGGAGCTTACACTCTATGTAATGTAACTGTTGTATTGGGGATGAAGGATCCCACACGGTACTGATACTTCATTGAAGTACAACAAAGACTAGCAGTTAAGTGTAAGAGTTTAGGTTAAGGATAGGAATGTAAGGGGTTAAGTGTTAGATTGAGGGTTATGGTTACACTGTGTTACGTTGCAGGGGAGGATAAAGGGTTAAGTGTTGGGGGTCCTCTTAGGTTTCTGAGTAAATGAAAGGGGAATTGTCGGTGTCAGGCTACGTTTCAGTGCTCAGATGAGGGTTGGGTTAAGTGTTAGGCCTCATGCCCACGGGCGTTTTTTCAGCTGCGTTTTTGAGCGTTTTTTACAGCTTAAAAACGCCTGTCCATGTTAGTCTATAGCTTCATGCCCACCTAGGCGTTTTTGAGCTGTAAAGAGCATAGACGTTTGTAAGCTGTAAAAAAAACCCAGGACCAGTGCGTTCCTCAGCGTCAGAATTAGGCAGAAAAAAACGCGAGCGTCAAAAAAACGCGCACTAACGCGCACTAACGCGCAAAAACGCGCACTAACGCGCGGTCACGTTTTTAGCTCCGACGTTTTTTTTTTTTTTTTTTTTTTTTTAAAAAAAAATATTTACAATAACAAAAAACGCAGCTGTAAAACCGCCAGTGGGCATGAGGCCTTAGGGTTGGGGGGGGGGGGATAGGATTTTCGGGGGTTAATTATTAAGCTAAAGGTTCTAGTTATAGTGATATCTTTATAGTGGATGAAGGTAAAGGGTTAAGTGTTAGGGTCCTCTTAAGTTTCTGAGTTTAGGTTACATTTTGATGCTCGGGTGAAGGTTGGGTTAAGGTTTAGGGTTTAAGGGTTAAATATTAGGTTAAGGGTTACAGTTCGAGTTTGTAGGATTAGTGTTGAAATTGCAGGTAAAGGGTTAAGTGTCAGGGTCACCCTACGTTTCTGAGTCAGTTGAGAGGTCATTTTATAGACTAAGGTTTAGTGTTAGGGGAGAGTGCGGTTAAAGTTAAGTGTTAGGGGTTAGGCATAGTATTTTAAGGGTTAAGTATTAAGGTTAAAGGTTTATGGTTATGCCATGTTACATTATTAACAATAAATGAAGGCGTGTGTGTGTGTGGGGGGGGGCGGGGTGGTAAGTGTTAGGGTCATCTTAAGTTTCTGGGTAAGGGGTCATCTTATGGGTTTAGCGCTCAGGTGAGAGTTGGGTCAAAGTTAAGCGATAAGGTTAGGGATAGGATATAAGGGTTAAATATTTGGTTAAAGTTTGAGTGTTAAATTTAGTGATAACATTGCAGGTAAGGGTTAAGTGTTTAGGGCCAACCTTAGTTTACGGCCCATTTTCCAGGTTAGGTTACGTTTTAGTGCTGAGGTGGGGGTTGGGTTAAGGTTACAGATAAGATTTTAAAGGGTTAAGTGCTAGAGTTAAGGGTTACGGGTTCAGGTTTACATGTAGTGATAACCTTATAGGTGGGGGGTGGAAGGGTTAAGTGTCGCGGTCATTTTTAGTTTAGGGGTCATTTTAGGGTCAGGTTACGTTTTTTTAGTGCTCAGGCGGGGGTTGGGTTGAGGTTAGGGATAGGTTTTTAAGAGTTAAGTGTTAGGTTAAGGGTTAAGGTTCAAGTTACAGACGGGGTAAGAGTTTTAGTGTTAGGGTAATTTTTTATGTTTAGATGTCATTTTAGGGGGTAGGTTAAGTTTTAGTGCTGAGATGTTGGGTTAAGGTTAGGGATAGGGTTTTAAGGGTTAAGTGTTAGGTTAAGGGTTAAGGTTCAAGTGTTAGATTTAGTGATAACATTGAAGGTGAGGGTATAGGGTTAAGTGTTAGGGTCATTTTTGGTTTAGGCGTCAGGTTAAGTTTTAGTGCTCAGGCGGGGGTTGGGTTGAGGTTAGGGATACGGTTTTAAGGGTTAAGTGTTAGGTTAAGGGTTACGGTTCAAGTGTTAGATTTAGTGATAACATTGAAGGTGAGGGTAGGGTTAGGTGTTAGGGTCATTTTTAGTTTAGAGGTCATTTTAGGGGTCAGGTTAAGTTTTTGTACTCAGGTGGTGGTTGGGTTGGGGGGGTGCCCCAGCATTCAGGAACAGTTCAGGCTCCTCCTCCGGGTCTCAATGATGACGTCGCCTCCACCAAGGCCCCCTCCCCCAGACAGGTCCTCTTCATGGTCCTCTCAGCCGCCAG